>OZ023317.1:29419100-29483175 GCA_964007375.1 Ophion obscuratus | reverse complement strand
AGTATTGATTATAAATTGCGTGTTTTCTGTGAGCAGCCTCACCGTATATCGACACGAGCGTGTACGCGCGTGTGTGTGTGTGCAGGCAAAACCGTGCTGCACGCATCGTGGATAAAAAATCCAAAGCTTTAAGAGAGTACTGCGATGAGAGAGGGAGAGTGGGAGGTGGAGAGGAAGTTTTACCGAATACGTAATTCTACGGTCAGGGTTCGAGCAATAATCTGGTTCATTCCGCGTGCACACTCTTTGAGCTCTCTTTTTTCTTCGTCTCTCTTTCTCTCTCCCTCTCCCTTGCTCTGCCCGTTCCCTATCGCTAAAGAATCTTCCGCGTCTCGAACGTACTTAGGTATGCCGAGGATCTCTGTTATACACGTTGCAATCTCATTCGAGCTTATGCTTTTGCCTGCCTTGGTCTTTTCCTATCGTGCTCACGGGCTCGAAACGTTTCGCGAGGGGAAGACCTTCGGGTACTTGTTTTGTTAAGTATCGGTCTCTCTTGCGAACATGAATTCCCCGGGAATCCATCGTCCTAGAATCATTTCGCAATATCATGACCAGGAAATCCCCGCGAGTCTCATGTAGAACTGTTATTTGCTTCGTCGAGGCCAACAAACCCTTTTTCCCTCGTGAGGCAGCCTAGAGAAATATATTCCGGTTGGTCCCCAATTGGACGTTGCCTGCTTCTCTCGTTGAGACCATGCTGCGTGGACATTTCGGGCAGTGATGGAATCAAGCTGCTGCTTGTGGAAAATCGATCGAACGGTTCGGTACCGGTCTAGTTTACATTCGGAAAGACTGCTGGGCATTAGTTTCACGGAGGTTTTCCAAAACGCGTTAGAGGAATATAGGTAATTCGAGGGTAGGTGGACGCTGGTCAGAGTTCAGCCAATAATCTGGTTCAGTCGAAGGGATATTATCGAGCACGACGATGGGACGCTTCGTGCAGAGAGAGACTCCCGTGTATCGCACCAAGGAATCTCTGCCTTGTAGCTCCGACTTCACCGCGTGCACGATTACATCGATCACCAACGAACAAAAGGGCGCAACCTCCGGGCTCGAGCAGGACACAATGGTGTCCGTTGCGCCCTTTTCTTTACGGCATCCTCTTGTACATCATGCGTACGTTGCTGATGGAGGAGTATAACGCTGTGCAATCTTGGCCTCCAGGCAAAATCCGGAACAAACGATGTACCGTGAACTATCAGAGAAAAGAGGTTCATGCTGAAGTATAGCCGGAGCAAGATGAGAATAGTGCGCAAAGAAATGGGGTAGCTGTATCAGCCCGAAGATGATCTGCATCGGGAAGTATCGAAATAGTGTCCATATGACGTTGGTGTCCATATGACGTTGGTGTCCATATCACATGGACTGGAATCACAATCGCATTCGTTCAAAGCAGTCCTTGATTGGAATTCCAATTATACCATTAGCCATTGATCATTTTTCTTCTGATTCTGAGATGTCGTAGAAGCATTTTCGTAACCATGAATGAGATCTCCGTTTCAGCAAGTGTCGCCTCTTCTTCTTCTTCCTTTTGATAATCTTGAGCAAGCTCAAATGGTACATGTATCAAGAATGAACCTGGCTGCATCGTGAATATACGGCATGTATAGAAAGAGATAAGGCGTGATAAGGGCCACTTCGCGTTTCATGATACCAATCGGCGAAGAGTCTGACTCCTATCTTAATAGGCCGATGTGCAATAATTGGCGAATACATAAAGAAAGGAGGCGTTCAGGAATTATCTCGGTCTTATCCATCGGGTTGATAGACTAAGCAGCACTTCTAAGTCTAGTGCCACGAGCGACCGAGAAGATCGTCTGGTCGCTTGCAAATATAGCATTTGCTTTGGGTTCCTACGAGAACGGTCGCTGGATGTTTCCTCTCCGGAGTCCAGACCAATAACGAGCAACATCTAATATCCTTGCTCTCCCAACCCGACCGGTAGCACGTCCCATGGATATCCAAGTGTATCGATAACGCTCGAAAGAGAAAGAGGGAGAGTTGGTTATCACGACTCCTTGGATCCTCGAGATATATATACACGGCATCTAAGCACTCGAGACCGTGTACAGCAACCCTCGGGTCCTTTCAAGAACATATCCCGTGACAAGGAGATATCCTCGGTGAGGGTAGACACAAGTACAAGGTATACCGTATTGTCTGGTCCTTATCCAAATTCGCTACCGAACGGAACCCGAGAGTGGAAACTTTGAGCACACGGGAGCAAGGTAAGGCAGGTAAGCCGTTGATCACAAACGGTAGCATCGTTATTCCAACTGTAAGGTTCTGAAAGATTGATTTTCCATGCTTACACTGAGAATCTCCAGCATGGCCGATGTTCTCAAATAGCAACATGAACACCATTGAGATCGCAGGAGTTTGAGGAAATTTCGGATAGGCGAGGTACATCAGTTATCGATGATTGTCTATTCCATCACTTAACCAAACCTAAGGTCATCGCACATAAGGGAACTCGGGGCAAGACGAATACCCGGGGTAAGATGAATCATAAGCCTAGCCACTAAACAGTGTGTGCGAGCACAGTGCTCCCATTGGAGTTTGGAGGAGCGGCGGTGAGGTGAATGAGTGTGAAAGTATCAACTGTGCCGGAAGCACGCGTCTGGAGTGAGAAAACAATATCGATTTGTTGACAAAACGATGTCATTTTTGGTAAAGTTTAACATCGTTTCGGTTTATTTGAATTGCTGATATTGATTAGGGACAGATAGGTAAACACAATTGAAGTACTAATTATTATTATAATAAGAACGGTTTGTCAGAAATTTTCAAGGTTATTGCGTGATTTTTTGTTAATCCGTTAAACATCTAATGGGGCAAGATGAATACAAGCTATCGCAAACCCGGAATATTTTACAAAGTGCCACTATTTACGTTAGAAAGGGTGAAATGGAACTAGTTAAGCATTTGGTTCCTCTTCAATCGGTGTTTCTACCAGAGGAAGAAAAATAATTTACAAATGATTATAACAATGTAGGAGCAAGATTATTCGGACTAATCCTATAGAACTTAGACGATTGGCTTATCAAATTGATGCTATTGAGAATGAAACCACTTTTATAGGCGAAGGATGTGAATAATTCGTGTCCCATAATCATCCCAGCGCTGTTCCATCTTGCCCCGCCTACGGGGTAAGACGGGGAAAATAAGGGTTTATTTAGTTTTTTTGGAGTAAATTAGGATTTTTTGCTTCCAAGTTTTTAAGACTAATTAATGTTGATTAGTTTAATAAATAATTAAAGTTGACTGACTCATATATGCATTGTTTTAGTTGAACATGACCGTAGCGTTATCATCTTGCCCCGACTTCCCCTACACTTCCTTGATATTCATTGATATTACCATCCGCAAATTCTTGCCATTGAAAAAAACCGGATGTTAGAGAGCTATACCAGTGTGACACTTTCAAAAAATCGATTTTTTGCCTTTTCCGACAGTTTATATTTTCAAGAAGATCATTATCATTTATATCATGCAAAAATCGGCAGTTAAATCTTTAAACGCGTTTTTCTCGGAATGAGATTTTTCAAATTTGGTAACATTGTAACTCAAAGAGCAGTTATCCGATTGACTTGAAATTTGAACTGAGTACTCTCGAATATATTTACTCTACAATGACGTAGGATATTTTTTATTGGGGGAACCTTGACGATTTGGCATTGAAAAAAACGACCATTTTATAGGCAAGAAAACAGACTTTTTTCATAACTACGCCATTTTGTTAGATTTTGATATTTTTCGAAAATCCTACGTCATTGTACAGAAAATTCCTTTTAGTTTAACGACATTTTTGCCTTTTTTCGGTGTCAGCTACTCAATCGGCCGGAATCATGTCAACAGTGGAAGAACTTTTTTTAGCGCTTCCGAAGGCAGCGCGTAAGTCGCTTGGATCTCAATATTTTTCTATAAAAAAATTATGTAATATAGGTCAAATATATAGCCAAAGATATTCTTAATTTTCCAAAACATTTAATTGAGGACTTTTCTTCCAAAAAATTCTCGAAAATCGCCCAAATTTTCAGCGTTTACACTGGTATAGCCCCTCAAGTTGTCCGTAATGATGATCCTATGCGTGTCCTCTTTGCGCGGAAGTTTGAAAAATCGGGGTGCGATATGATCCCGTGGAGTCGCGAGAAGTCGATAAGCGAATTAGGGCTTTCCGAATGGGGCGTCCGGAAAAGAGGTAAGTGGACGTGACGCAGAGATGGCTTTTCCTCGAGTCTGGGAGGGAAGACTTCGAGGTAAGAACCAAGGGGAAGTGGTCGGTACAGTGACGGTAGGCCGCTATAGGAAGGTTATAAATGAGGCAAGCAATTTCCAAGTTGGCAACTTGACGAAGCCATGCGGGACTAGCAAGAGGATATACGTATATATTCACATATCTATATATTTGGGGGTGTGAGAAACGAGAAAGCAACAGAGAGGGAGCTGGAGAGAGAGGAGGCAGCCTCCGAGGCATCTTCGCTGAGGTTGTACGCCGTCTTTGGACTAGATGTACTCGGCCCTGATGCTACGGAGCTCGGTGGTTGACGTGTTGGGGGAGGTGAAAGCATCAACCCCCCATTGCTCCGGACGTGGAGCGCAGTAGGGATGGGAAACGTGGACGAGAGATGGGAAGATAGAAGATGGAGGAGGTTCATGGGGAGTGAGGGTTGTGCGACTGACTAGACGAGGTGGGCAATATGGCGGCGATTAATGGCCTTGGTTACCGCCACCCCTAGCGATAGCCTCTCGACGCGTTTCTCTGCCGAGCCTGTCTCCCTCGAGCAACTCCAACGGCCCAGCAAGGACCAAGCCTGTCTTTCGAGCTAACCGGCTCCTGGCTGTCCTACCTGTCCTCAACCGCGTATACGACATATAGTACCATTTGTCTCGGTATTGTGTAGAGAGTTTGATACTGTATATAGATTCGTATCTGCGGATGAAATGTCTCCAAGACGCTTACAGTGTCAGCTGCTACTGCCCTATTCGTATCGGAGGAACATTGAAGCCGGCTGTACAACAAGGATGATTGATTTGTATGCTTTTAATCGGGTCTCCCTTTGAATTAAACGGAACATTCATTTGCAGCGACAATCGTTTCATACAAATCCAATTTGCCTTCATTGTCATATTCACTTGTCTTGACATGTCGCGGGACAAGTTCTGTATATACGATTTTGAAAGCGAACCAGTTCACGGTTGAAAACATTTTATACCTTAATTTGCGATGATACACCCCGTGCAGGTAGGGGCATAGGGATCCAATTGGATTCTCATATTTGTCCCCACTTCCTGATAGCGATCCAATGGATCATCGCATTGGATCCCTATACCAAAATGTGACGCTCGCACGTTGGATTCTGATTTGGAATACAATGCACAAATCTAATTCAGATTCTAAAGGATTCCCACACAGTCGAATAGAATCCGATACGATTGTTGATGGAGCCCGTCGCATTCTGTATGTTGCATTTTCTAATTCAAAGCATGAAGATATACAAACTGAGTGGGTCTTAAGGACTGATGTACACGTACAATTTTCGAAAAATCGATTTTTTTATTATATTTTTTTTCGTAATGTTCATATATTTAAGTACTGTAACGTCGCGAGAAAAAGCGCTATCTTTTTCTTTTCTACAATTGTCAAACTTTAGGTATACTTTATCATATTTAAGTGTACGAAACAATTTTTTTTTTATTAATTCATCATCAAAATGGCGGAGCTGTGGCGAAGTCGTACAGCAAGGTTGCCGCGTGGGTTGCCAATCGGCGTGCAGTCTAGCTTCCCGTAGACTTTGATTTGGAAAAAAGTTCAAACTTTTTTTTCAGTTAGAACATGTATAGTTTCTATGTGACGGTAATTAAAATGAAGAGAATGCAAATTTGAGAAAATGGCACGCATTTACAAAAAAAAACATCAACATTTCACGCAACGTTTCTGTAAAATGTGGATTAAAAAAGTCGTTTTCTTACAATTTTTCAAAAACAATTTTCGTCAAGTAGAAGATACCAATATTATCAATATTTCTACCAAGTTTCAACTCAATCGACTTAATAGTTTTTGAGTAATCCTGCACGCCAATTTCGATAATGCCATTTTGAGAAATGCGTTTGAAGTTCACGCCCGCTCCGAATCCGAGCAGTGAGGCACAGCGTTGACGGGCTGTAACGTTTGAAGTTTTTCGAATTTTGCTTTGAAACTTTGGGACAATATTCTACATATATATTTCTATCGTTTGAAGACGGAAAAAAAAAGAAATCGATTTTTTGATCGTTGTAAATGTATTTCCCGCCGTAATACTTGAAAATCATCGAGGCCGTATAGCGTCACGATAGACGTGTATAGTACGAATCTCTCTCGCTCATTTTCCCCTACCATTCTTCCAACCAGTAGCATTTTCTCCATTTTTTATATTTCACTAGTTTTTCTTTTTTACGAAAAAAAATATATATCGCTGGACTTCGTGCATCATTTTGACAAAAGGAAACGAGTGGTACGCGAACGTGTAGCACGGGATGAAGGCACGAGCAGAACGCGATGACAAAAGACGAAATACGTATAGCATCCATCTCGCTTTTTTTTCACTTCCTATATGTCTACTCTCCGTAATATACACTCATCCCAGCGATTATATTCTCGTACTTTGCGGAGGATCGCAATCTCCACCCATAGCTCGTAATAAATATAAGAGTCTGGGCGAGTTTGCGGTCGCTGGGAGGAAAAAAGAGAGAGAGCATGATCAAGGGAGAGGGAGGAGAAGAGACGAAATGGCCACAGGGGTAGTTCGGGTCCTAGTCGCTGTTGGATATAGGGTGCCGGTATATTATTTGGCGAGAATCCAGCCGCTCGCGAGGCTTACATCATGTTTTTCATCTTAGCACTCGGTTTTCGTATTTTATCCATATATGCTATATATAGTTATGTCTCTTCGAACTCTCTGACTGTCGACGAACAAAAGACAAATCCACACCCGCGCCCTTTTTTTATTTTTTTGGTACACGTGTGCGGACGCCGTTGGCTTTCTTCCTCGCCGAATTTTTCCGTCGAGTAGGCCCACACATATGTGAATGCGTGTGCATGTGTGTGTATCGTATATTCTGCTTCAAATCAGTCGATTTTCAAAAAAGGATGGCCGCGTGAACTGTTGAACACAATCATCAACAAAAGTGTGCTCTAAAGTGCTCATCAAATTTCGTTCCGGTAATTGGCCTTATATTTTGTTTTTGGACTCCCCGTTCGCCAATGGAGAATTATTCAAACAGTGAAAATTGGATAAGTTGCTGTTTCGTTCGAATTACCCGTGTAATGAATTTCCAATGCACCGGAAACGCGTAACCACCTGCTACTGCGTTATTGCGACGGATCTGGTATGCAGTGCAGAAATTTGTTGTGGAGCCCCAAATTATATCACATTACTATAGGAATTTGATAGGAAGTCCACATTGGAGTCTAAGCGGATTACGTGCTATTTTCCGATTGACATCATTTGAGAATTTTTCATTCGAAATTGTCAACCGGAATTTGTTGGATCTCCCGTAAAAGATCTCTCGTGATCCTGTGCACAAATTTGTTGATGAGTCCCAAGATGCACCGAAATCTATATAGGGATTTGTTAAGGGGTCGTCCATAAATTACGTCATTTAAAAATAGAGAGGGCGATTTAGTCGTTGGATAATGGTAACGATAGTTGGATTAGGTAATGATGGTTGGATTGGGCAACGATAGTTGGATTGGACAACGATAGTTGGATTAAGTAACGATAGTTGGATTGGGCAACGATAGTTGGATTGGGCAACGATAGTTGGATTAGGTAATGATAGTTGGATTGGGCAACGATAGTTGGATTGGGCAACGATAGTTGAATTAAGTAACGATAGTTGGATTAGGTAACGATAGTTGATAAGATGCACCTAAATCTATATAGGGATTTGTTAAGGGGTCGCCCATGAATTACGTCATTTTAAAATAGGGGGGGGGGTCGAGTAATTGGATAATGGTAACAATAGTAGGATTAGGTAACGACTGTTGGATTATTATCTCTGAAAAAACGATAGTTGGATTAGGTAACGATAGTTGGATTAGGTAACTACTGTTGAATCATTATCTCTGAAAAAACGATAGTAGGATTAGGTAACGATAGTTGGATTAGCTAACGATAGATGAATGAGGTAGGGATAGTTGGATTAGGTAACGATAGTTGGATTAGCTAACGATAGATGAATGAGCTAGGGATAGTTGGATTAGGTAACGATAGTTGGATTAGGTAATGATAGTTGGATTGGCTAACGATAGTTGAATTAGGTAACGATAGTTGGATTAGGTAACGATAGTTGGATTAGCTAACGATAGATGAATGAGCTAGGGATAGTTGGATTAGGTAACGATAGTTGGATTAGGTAATGATAGTTGGATTGGCTAACGATAGTTGAATTAGGTAACGATAGTTGGATTAGGTAACGATAGTTGATAAAGAAACCCAAATCTAAATTTGTTAAGGGGTCGTCCATAAATTACGTCATTTTAAAATGGAGGGGGGGGTCTAGTCGTTGGATAATGGTAACGATAGTTGGATTATCATCTCTCGAAAAACGATAGTTGGATTAGGTAACGATAGTTGGATTATCATCTCGCAAAAAACGATAGTTGGATTAGGTAACGATAGTTGGATTATTATCTCGCAAAAAACGATAGTTGGATTAGGTAACGATAGTTGGATTAGTTAACTATAGTTAGATTAGGTAACGATAGTGGGATTAGGTAACGATACTCGGATTAGCTAACAATAGTAGGATTAGGAAACGATATTTGGATTCGTGAACGATAGTTGGATTAGGTAACGATAGTTGAATTAGGTAACGATAGTTGTATTAGGTAACGATAGTTGGGTTAGCTAACGATAGTAGGATTAGGTAACGATAGTTGGATCAGGTAACGATAATTGGATTAGGTAACGATAGTTGGATTAGGCAACGATAGTTGGATTAGGTAACGACAGTTGATAGGATGCACCCAAATCTATATAAGGATTTGTTAAGGGGTCGTCCATAAATTACGTCATCTTAAAATAGGGGAGGGGTCTAGTCGTTGGATAATGGTAACGATAGTTGGATTAGGTAACGATAGTTGGGTTAGGTAACGATACTTGAATTAGGTAACGATAGTTGGATAGGATTATTCCAGAGAGGGGAGGGGGAGTTACAAACCAGCAAAGAATCGATGACGTAATATTTGGACGGCCCCTACGAACACCGCACAAAAGGAGTCTTCAATTAAAAACGTTCGAATTGAAAATATGTGAAAAGTCACAAGAAAAAACTTGTCATGTAGAAAAATAACCTGCACGCTTCGTGAGCGTGTACGAGCGTGTATGAGCGTGATATTATGTCAAAGTGCAGTAAAATAAATATCAAACAATAATTACAGCAGATTTACAGTAATGTGTCTGAAATCAATTTTTACGATATAATTTTTAGGCGATTCGTGCTTTCTTAAGATGAGATTTATACTTTTTTTAATCCTTTTTTTGTATATCTATATACTTTGTTGAGGAAATTCAACGTACGGAATGCGGTCGGATCCATCGACAATGGTATCGGCTTCTGTTTGATTCTGTGAGAATTCTTTTGGATTCGAATTGGATTCGTGCATAGGATTCCAATGGGGAATCCCGATTGAATCCCATGTGATAACCCATGGGATCCCCATCAGGAAGTAGGGTTAAGTATGAGAATCCATTTGGATCCCAACGACAATTTTTGCACGGAGATGTGCGGGGGGAAAAAAATCAAGTATGAATAAAAAGCCTCTAAATTTTCGATTTCCTTGATCGTATATATTCATGTTTCTAATTAAGACGGCCATCCCATGTGACAGGTCCGAAAAATCGAAAAAATTGTTTTTGCCCACATTGCAAAAAATGGGTGCGTGTATTTTATGGATTCGGCATAGCAGACTAACCATGAGTCAATATTTTCTTTGTGTAAATTGTACTTGAACTTTTAAACGCGTTTTTCCCAAAACTATTTTTTTTCGAAATGGCTTCGATGATATCTCAAAAACTATTGAACGGATTTCGGTCGAATTTATATGGTATAGTCAGCACATCTATAGTTCTCACCCGAACTAAAATATTTCTGACTACAGCCATAGTTTTTTTAAGCTGAAAAAATCGAGAAAAAAAATGATCAAACCGGGAAATTAACTTTTTAGACCGTGCCAAAAATTCAATTTTCGGTATTTTTACTTTACTGTAGTTCTGGCGATAGCCTCTACAAATTAAAATGGCCTTTATTTATTTTTATTTTATTTAAATGATTCATAAAAAAAAATTCCCAAACAATGCGAAAAAAACAACTGCCACATGGGATGACCCCGTTGATTAGTAAAATCTTTCCGTGTATAACAATCAATTAATTCGAGTAATTGAATCCTCCTACTAACGAAGCTAATAAAACTAATCATCACTGATAATCTAATAATCATTAAACCCATAATCCTAGTTAATAAGAAGTCAACGTAATGTTCCAAGCAACCACCAATCACTAATTGAAGGAATATTCGATTAAAAAAGTATCCTTTCGGAAACCGTACTAGCTTTTCAAATGAGCCTGAACATTACGACAGACAGAAGTTATCGAGAACTCTAGTCACAAGTTATCGAGTTAACGTGCATTAATCAAAGTGATGTAGAAGCGTGCGCGCGAGGGTGTTCTCGCTAGTTTTCCGGGTTCACGCGTGACGTGCTTTGCTCCATATGGTACACATGTATCCCCGTAGAAATTTATATACGCACACGTATATCCATAAGCCAAGAAGGATATGGAGGTACTCAAGACTTCGAGCCAGAAGCATCACGTCGTGCTGTAAAGTCTTGGCGATCGGTGCGTATCTCCCTCTATACACACACATGTATAGAGCTATATACCACCACAATATAGCCGAGGCGCATACGAAAGGTGGATCGAGGATGGATCGAGCATAAATACTCGCCAGAAGAGTTTATACGGAGTCGAACAAATGCTCCGAAATGTGGCTTATCCGTAAAGCATTGAGTCACTTGTGGGCCTTAGTTTTGTAATAGAAAAAAAAATATATATATATATTTTTTTCACAATTTGACATAATTCTGTATTTCGACATATATTTTGACATAATCATTGTCATCATACATACTCATCATTTGACATGATCGTATAATCATTTGGCAAATTGTCATTTTGACATATACATAATCATTGACATTGCCATTGACATTGACATAATCATCGACATAATCATTTTTATTGACAAATATGTCATTGTTATGTGACATAATTGTCATTTTGACAAAGTTGACATAATATATGTCAAATTTATAATTTGACATCTATTTTGACATAATTGACAATAATGAGGTGGCCATGTGTTTTTCAAGGGTCTTACGCAGAGATTTTTCGACCGAAAAAAAAGTATGATTTTCAGTGGTTTTTCAAATACTCTCCAAATAAAATATAACTTTTTTGCGATTAGTTGTATTTGCCAAAATAAATTGAACATTCCGAAATCAAAACTCCGTTGTACAACAGATTTAAAATACAACGTTGTACAACAGATACAATAGATTTAAAATAATTAAATTTCAAATACGAAATAGTCTTGAAAAGTATTAAAATATCTTTATTCTTCTGAACTGAAAATAGATTTTGAACTTTTTTAGAATGCTCAATTTTTTCTGACAAATACTACTCATCACAAAAATACGCTGTATTTTTTTCGAAGAGGACTCGAAAAATTATTAAATACCATATTTCTCCCTGTCTTACGCAGACATTTCTCTCCCAAAAAAATACGATTTTCGATGGTATTTCAAGTCCTCTTAATAAAAAAAAAATATATCATATTTTTGTGATTAGTAGTATTTGGTAAAAACAATTGAGTATTCTGGAGAAAAAAAATTGAAATTCCATTTTGAGTACAGCGGAATGAAGATAATTAAATTCCAATTACGAAAAACCGAAAAACTTTTCTTGTCTCTCTTCCCAACGAGAAAAAAATTATGAAAAAATGCATTTTCAATTAGATAAAAAGATTTTTATTCTATGTGTTTTTTCAGAGATGATGTTTTTTTCGGACTGTAACTATCTTCATTCTGCTGAACTGAAAATGGATTATAATTTTTTCTCTCGCAATGCTCAATTTTTCTGGCAAATACCAATTACCACAAAAATTCGCTCTATGCTCTTCGAAGAGGGCTTGAAAAACCATTAAATATCACATTTTTCGCCGTCGCAAATTCTCCGCACCAAGCCCTTAAAAACCCCAGGGCCACCTTACGATTGTCACTCTTTATCTCATTCTTCGCAACTATAATTCCACCTTTTTGCCTAACAGACTTACCCGCAACCAACCCCTAAATTATAAAACAATAATGTAGGCCCTCCAAAGTAAATCGTCAAGGGTAAAATTTCCCTGCAGAATTCGAGAGAGACCCTGAGCACAAGTAAATGTGTGCCCTCATACCGCCGTAAAATATTGAAAAAATGAATGCGCAATGGCCAATTCCCAAAACATTGGGATTTTGAATTGTGCATTGAGAATCGTTGGAATGACCCGTGCATAGTTGCGCATCGTTACAAAAGTATCGGTAAAGGCAGAGCGGCTATGGAGAGAAGGCTACTGCGGGCGATATATGTGGTCCAGGTTGTGCTTTATATGGAAGATATACGTGTGCGAGGTGCGTGGGAATTGGAGCATTCCCCATGTACGCGATACACGATGAACTGACGCCGCTGACTCAAAGTACTAGATATAGGGATTATATACGTATTAACGTATGTATACGTGCCTATATATATATATATATATAGGCACGTATGCAATTTACGGTGTCTGGTATATCGTACAGGATACAGAGAGCACACGAAGAGTAAGTTGCGGCAGGCACGTGGACCCGGACGAGAACACCCTCTCGTTCGATATAAATCACTTGGTAAGCAAAGTACCGCGCACACGCGGGACAGATTTTCTTATCTGTCGTGATGGGGCCACCGCACAAGCTTTTCTGCCGTGCTTCTTCATTTTTTTTAATAATTTTTTTCCCCTCCCATTTATTTTTATTTTTCTTTCAATATTTTGATCCCATGTTACGAGTCGCATATCGATGTTCGAAAATATTGTCGAAGCTTTCGGCAATACAACGATGCGCAGCTTGCTATATCCGTCCAAATATATCCGCGATTCATCCGATTGAAAACGCCCAAAATCAACACAATCCGCGCCACCCCGTTGCTCGGTCCGACGAAAAAGGAAATACTCATTTTACGAGGTCCTCTTTCAAAAAGAGGGGAAAAAACGAAAATGTGAAGCTGCGTGCCAGTCAAAGCGTATTTCTGTAAAAGGTTATATGACGTATATAGGAACGAGCTGTGCGAGGCAACCTGCGTTCGAGGCTCATAATAGTGGCTCGAAAACATTTATTAACGTGATAGAGGCGAAAGAGAGCGAGATCGCGGGAGAGTAAATACGCTAAGGTGCTCGCACACACGGGCTTATATTCTGCGAACAATATTTTTCAATATATATACATGCACACACAAATATATATACAGGTACAGGTGGTGTATATATACATGTATAGAATACCTGTACTTTGGTGTTCGTAACGCTGTGCGAAGGAAAATGCCGACACCGCGCGCGGCACATCGTCTTATCGCGATGCACGAAGCGTAATGATAATAAACCACAACGGTTGCTCTGCGAGGGTGGCGGTGGCTGCGGTGGCGCGCCCGATAGACACTACTAAGAGATTTCTCAAATACATACTCATATATATATATATATATATATATATATATATATATGTATATAAATACATGAAACCCTCCAGGTAACGTAAAGTCCATAAAAAAATGATTGTACACCACCAAACTTTTTTACACCTGAGTACACATAGTTGAAACGACTTTGCGAACAGCTATTGCGGATTAAAATTATGCAAGAGCACGCATTTCATGACTTCCCTCAAGTCGTATCAGAATAAAACGGTTTCTTTAACGCTCTACCGAACAACAGAAACGTATCGATCATTCGTTATTTTATTGTTATTTTGAAGGCGAGTTCGTCGATTGATCGATTAAATCGAACGTAAGAATACTTAACGACCTTTTGCCGGACTTTAATTCCGCAGACGAACAGAACCCGTGCACAAATTTGTTAGGGGTCTCGGGACACTACCACATTCCTATAGGGATTTCATAGGGACTTCGCATGTAGGGAGTTTCGATTGGCATCCAAGTGCAGAATGCACTATTTTCCGGTTGACGTCGTTTGAAAATTTCGTTTAAATTTTCAACCGCAATTTGTTGAACCTCACAAAAAAATATCCCCTCGTGATTCCGAGCGGGAATTTGTTGGGGAGTCCCAAGATGAACCCTCGTCTCTGTGGGGCTTGGTTAGGGACACCGCACATGGGGAGTCCTCATTGGTATCCAATTGGATTCTGCACTCTTTCACAATGATGCCTGTTTGAGAATTCTTAACACGTTCGAGTCGAAAATATGTGAAACGTCAAAAAGTTTTTAATAGTTGTATAAATTGTGATGCAGTATTTGCTTTTTTACGTACAGACAAACTTTACAAGCTAAACGCATCTTATTTTAACATATTTGTTATACTTTAGGTCTTGTTATGTCAGCATCTCTAAGTTTAATGCTATTTTTCGATAGAATGAGATAAAATATATTGGAGTTTTATCAACAATGTTCTTCAAAATATTAGTTTGCGTGGAAAAAAAAAATATTGGCTATGAGATAAAATCTCATAGCTAATAAAAATTTTATTCAGAAAATTCAACGTACAGAATGCCGATGCCATCCATCAAGCATCGTATCGGATTCTGTTCGATAATGTGGAAATCATTTAAGATCCAAATTAGATTCGTACATTGGATTCCAATGGCGAATCCCAATGAGAATGCAATGTAGGAGCTTGACGTTTCGGTACAGGGATCCAATGCGATGGCCCATTGGATCCCTATCTGGACTTCAGGACAAGTATGCGAATCCAATGGGATCTCTATGACAAGTTCTGCACCGGAAATACCAGCGAAAGAATGGTAGGCCAAAGACTTAGTGAGAAATCCTTTCTTTTAGCCGAAAGAACTGTTTAAGGGGCCAGTCCACTGGGGAGCCACGAAAAAAGGCTATTTTTGGGATTTCTTTTTCGAGGATTTTATAAAAGATATGAATATAAAAGTTGTTGGACTTAATACATAAAGTCTTGGAATACATTGTTTAAAAAATTTATTCATTTTTAAGTAAAAAAAACTATAGTTTAACGTAACGCCTCAAAAATAGGTGGGCTAGGTAGCTCCATCACAACTCGGCAACGGCTTGTCTGAAACAAAAAAATCAAATTCCATTAGATTCAGTATGACATCAGCTACAAAATGACCCTCGGATATAAAGTTTTATCAAAAAGTAAAAAAATGGCAGATGAAAAACGAAAAAAGTAGAAAAAACGCGTTTTTTCGCAGTTTTTAGCAAAAAAAAAAGTAAAAATCAAAATTTTAAAACCATCGACGGTCATCTTGTTGCGAATCATGTTTACAATATGTGGTTCAAATTTCAAGAGAATTGGTTTATTAGTTTTAGAGATACGATGGAGCTATTTTTTGAAAACGTTGTTTCGAGATAAACGCGTTTGAAGTTCATACCATGAAAAACTCTTATCTAAACTCAATCGGCAATTCCTGCACCGTACAAAATCCCTTCCAATTGCTCATCATCGTCCATTTCTTCAAGTCTTCCTTGCGTTCGATTTTTTTTAATTTTCAAAGTGGACTGGCCCCTTAAGAAATCATCACTGTATGAAATTGTCTAAAAATCGATTTCTTTTGCATTATCCGATAGTATAGACGATTATAAACATGGACCTGGCATCACCGATTGATCGCAAGTCGACAATTCGTATCGAAATTCCGCACTCGAAACTTCAAACGCGTTTGTCTCGAAAAGTCGTTTTTCAAAATGGTTCACACTCTCAAAGGAAGAGTTTTCAAGCTATGCGTCTTAAATTATGACACAACATTCTTCACACCATTCTTTATCTTGCTATGGAAGCTTTTTCTTAAAATCTTCATGTTTTTTCAACGAAAAACTGTCCAAAAAATAGGCTAAATGCAATACTTTTTTTTCAAACCGCCGCCATTTTGTCAATTTTAATTTAAAAAAAGTCCATAGCAAGTTAACGGCTTTCAACTGATTAATAATCTTTTTACAAATATTGTTTCACATAATATGTACGGCCATAACCGTGTACACCGTGATGACTCTTTTTTTTCGAAGACATTTTCAATCGTTAACAAAACTGAAAACAAAATAATAAATAAACGTTTAAACATTTATTTTCTGTTCTTCATGAGTGCTTTGATTTGACATTAAAAAATCAGACTGATTTTTGATCATCGAAAAAAAAAAATCGCAAAAATCAGCTATTTTCGATCCGTTACACTGTGATGATTCCTCGACAAAATGAAAATGTATGAAAAGTATGTAGGCTCAACGCAGAGTGCCCCATACGTAGTTAAACGCGTATAGTATAAATGCACACCCGCCACACGTGTACAGTATAATGTAGGGTTACGCTGAGAAAAGCAAGAAGGCATATATATGAGCGCGGGAGAGCACTTTACCGCGAGAATCTGTGCTTCGTGGCCACATTTGTCACTGATGAGAGCGTCCCTCGCTCTCTAGCGCATTACAGGCTACACACGTTGTGCACTGCGCGTATGCGCGCTTGTTACCAATCGCTTTCTGTCTGCCTATACGAAAAATAAAAACTTATAAAACCCAATCCCGTAATATCCACTTGCGCAATTCTGCGCTGACGAATAAAACGTATACGCGCAATGTTATTATTATTTTTCGGTCGATATTATCGTTATAAGATTGGACCGGTAAATTTGGCATAAAATGTACGGTACGTTGGAGGCTGCATAGGTGGAGACTGCAAAAAAAAAGAGATAGGAATGCAAAACGCAAGTGCATGGATACACAAACACATATGTATGCATATTTTTCAATACATATATCTATGTTTCCGTAAATATACATACATATTTACGATAATAATTATAATGGCAATAAAATGGGTATGAAGCAGTAGCTGTGGAGAAATCCTCACGTGTTTTGCCATCTCTGCGGGTAAATTTCACCTATCTCTTGCGATAAGTGGTGCGTTATACGATGCGTTAACAAATGGTTTAGTGAAGCGAGAAAAGAGGGAGAGATTTCGCACGTGTATTGTGCATGCACTTTACGCCGAAGTGCATGCGCGCAAGGAACGTTTCGCAAGCCACTTTGCTAGTTTTTGCTGGTATACGCCTTTTCATTCAAGGGCTCGGGAGGCCGAGCCAAGGGCCAGGGATAAACGTCGAAGATTCATGAGGATTGACGCAGAATGTCAATGCTTTTTATCCTAGCAGCAATTTTGGGCAAAGTGCTCGTGAATCGGGAAACAAAATGGTGCGGAAAATGCCATTTATTTGAGGAGAAATGAAAATTTATTGGATGTAGTACGGGGTCAATAAAATAGTGATAGGTGTTCATTAATTCCAGTGAAGAAGTAATCGTAGGGATCCAATTGCCCCCAGTTTCTGAAAGGGAATGGAGCATCGCGATGGATCTCTACAACGTCACGTTCCTTCATTAAGGTTGTTGCTAAATCATTTTTTAAGGGTGGGGGGAGGATCCAAGTTCGTATGCTAATACATTGTGTGACGCCAATAGTGTCACCTTATTGTAGCAAAATATTCAGGGGCTATACCAGTGTAACACTTTAAAAAATATCGATTTTTTTCACCTTTTTCGACAGTTTATACTTACAAGAATATCCTGTAAAAATCTCAAGGCCGTATCTCGAATCATTTTATCTTGGAAAAATCGATAATTAAACTTTAAACGCGTTTGTCTTCCAATCCGCATCCGGACAACATCCGGCGCAACGCGTTTAAAAGATCGTGCCATACCTCCGCCATTTTGCAAGCTTAATAAAAAAATAGCATGTAACAGCTAAAAGTGGTAATAAAATATGCCCGAAGTCTCAAATTGGTGAAGAAATCCTTCCTTTAAAAAAATTATGGAAATCACAAATTTTTGCTCGTCTAAAGGTATCTCCTCCCTTGAAAAATCTTCTGTCTGTCTTAAAAATTGATTTGAATCACATCACTGAAACCCCACTGTAATTATCGTTCGTTTTTCATTTTGTTGCACTTTGACATATCACCACACACGTACACCTTTACGAAGGTATAACCTGCACGAAACGTGCAAGTTGTGTTCCAACAGTAAGCGTGTTTTTTTTTCTCGTAGCCAATATTTGCCTTTTCCACGCAAAACTAAAATTTTATAGGAACATTGTTGACAAAACTTAGACATATTTTATTATATTCTATCGAAAAATATTAAAAATCTTAGATATGCTGACATAATACAGCCTAAAGTTAAGGCCTTATACCACAGCAACGGGTATAAAATCATGTACGTATTAACATTTTTTTCGTATGCAAAAGTTTTTCATTCATGAAATTAATTACACATATATTTAGTATGAATATCAAGCTGTTAGAATTTTGTTTCGATGTATAAAATGTAAATGTATAAAATGTAAATATATAAAATGTAAAACTACTAATATTTTCTTGTGTTATCTTTTTTTAGGCGCTCCGCGGCATGACATTTAGCATCCACAATTTTTATCTAGAACAAAAAACAAAAATTCTTGTCAATCTACATTAGAATACCTAGAGAAGTACGTACGGAATTTAAAAAAAAATTGTTTTATTGAAAAGTTGTAGGTATTTGAACTTAAGAAATTAATTTTCAGTGAAAAATATTCATACTAAATAGATGTGTGATCAATTTTATGAGTGAATCACTTTTTCATACAAAATAAATTTGTTCAATTCGCAGATGATTTTAACGGGAGGGTATGGGTTTCAGCGTGAAAAAAATACTTTTTTTGCGAATTTTTTACATCTATATGGATAGAGTAAATTTATTGAAACCTTTTGTACATTGTTAAGTGTCATTTCAAGAACATTCCGTCAAATTTGTACGCGAAAATATCCACAAATAAGCCGGTGGCGCGTTTTTCTCGAAACCACTTTTTCAAAGTCCGTGTTCACTGCCATTTGAAAACTACATGACTGATTTATTTCAAACTTGGTACACACATTCCACATATAAAATACCTCCCCCCAACGGTTAGTTTGAGATTTTTTTTTACATTGAGGGGGTTTTTCACCCCCTAAATGGCAGAATTTTCCGTGAAAAATAGCACTTTTGACTTTACATGACCACCAAAAATTTAGAAATGAAAAAAAAAAATTATCAAAGACCGTTGGGGTAGGATTTGATGATACTTTGACTAAATTTTGATGGTATTTAATTTCAGATAATCTCTAGCTGAGATACAGTGAACACCGCAAATCGTGTTTTTCCAAAGGCGTTCTTGGAAAAGCTTTGTCACCGGCTTGTTTGTGGATATTTTCGCGTACAAATTGCACGGAATGTTTTTGAAATGACACTTAACAATGTACAAAAGGTTTCAATAAATTTACTCTATCCATATAGATGAAAAAAATTCGCAAAAAAGTGTTTTCTTTTTCACTCTGAAACCCCTACCCTCCCCTTAAACCCGTTCCTGTGGCCTAAGGCCTTAAACAAATATATTTAAAAAAGATGCGTTTCGTTTATAAAGTTTATCTGTACGTGAACCTGTATAGAAATTTATATAACTAATAAAAACGTTTTTTTAATATTATGTCCCAACACGCTGAGTTTTTCTCGCTCCATTTCACATATTTTCGATTCGAACGTGGTAATTCTCAAACGGCGTTCATCGGTAACAGTGCAAATCTAATTGTCCCTAACAAATCCCTATAGAGATATGCCTGCATCTTGGGACTCGCCATCAAATTTGTGCACCGGATCACGAAAGGATATTTTATTGGGAGATCCAACAAATTCCGTTCAAGAATGCCAGACGAGAAATTCTCAAGGGACGTCAATCGAGAAATAGAGTGGAATTCACTTGGATTCCAAAGTGGACTTCCTCCATGCAGCGTGCCTATCAAACCTGTGCGGATCATCGTCCCTTGACGAAACAGAATTTATAATTTTTTAAAATAAAAATCGCACCTGTACGAGAAATGAATACGATGTAGACAGGGGATTCGAGAAGAATTCTAATGATGTAATAATGGTGGGATGATATAGGTGTATATAGGGATAGCGTAAGCAACAGTTGTCCAAGCCCGGAACAGCCAGAGGAGGATGAGAGACTGTAAGCGCCGGACTGGGCGAAAAGGGGTGCGAGGGGACGATAAAACGAGTGAGTGCAAGAGTTATGCGCATATGTATAATGGGCAACGCACTAGCGCGAAAAAGAGCCCTCGAAAGGGAAAAAGGGAAGAAAGAAAACCGCGAGGGCGGTAGAGAGAGGGAGATGTGAATTGAGCGCATAGCGCCGGGACCCTCTCGGTGGCTGCTGTTACGAGAGCTGATCCTGAGAAGGTGGAAATTTATGCGACACCGATAAAATATACACGTGACACTTAACACTCTCGCGCACATTTGTAATGTATTTATTTATCCATATAACATGCCTCGCACGTTTATTTATGAGTCTGCCTCTCTCTCGACGTAATAACGCTATGATGGGACTGGCGTATAAATGCATTTGATTATTAGCCAATTCATTCACATTTATTCAATGTGCATCTATGCGATATTTATTTCACCAAGCTTGAGTATTTATCCGGCAATGTTTCGACGCGGCCGTCGTGAGTTTTACGATTCGCTAAAAACCCGCAGAGCCTTTCAACGGTTACGTCTTCATGGTAATTATTTTTATTGAAAGAAAAAAATCCTAATTGACCCCATCTTGTACGCACATATCCTTCGATATGTGCCCTCCGTATGTGTGTGTAATTATTTATATGGACACACATGCTGTTCGATTCGGGCGCTGCTTACCTCTCTTGTTAAGGGGTCTTCTCACTTTAAACGCTAAAAAAGGCTATTTTCGTGATTTTTTTTTATAGGTTTATGTTGTAGACATTGATATAAAAGTTGTTACACTATACAAATATACTTTCGAAATACATTTAAATTTTTTATGTATTTATGTAACCCGAAAAAACTTTTAACGCGTTTTTCTCGAAAGAACGTTTTTCGACAGCTTGTTGATAAAATCTTCGAAACTACTGAACCGATCCTTATGAAATTTTAATAACATATTCTTTACACCTGTAGCTATAGCGCATATGGAGGATTTTTTTAAAATTTTATATTTAGTATTTTTTGCAAAGAAAGGTGAAAAAAGAAACGTTTTTTTTTCGAAAAATGTCCGCCTTTTTTTTTGCATACATAAAAAATCGTATGATATGCGCTATAGACATTAACATACTGAATCTAAAACCGTTTGATTTTTTCGTTTCGGATTATTCATCTCCAAGATTTCAACAACAGCCTAAACCTACAATTTTTTTTGGAAATTTTTTAACTACCATTTTCGTCTATAAATAGTATTTTGTAAGTGTATTTATCAAGTGTAACAGCTTTTATATCAATATCTATAATATAAACCTAACAAAAAAATCAAGAAAATAGCCTTTTTTAGCGTCTAAAGTCAAAAGACCCCTTAACGAGGGAAATCCCTTTAGACGCCCGAAAATGAGTAATTTTTCATGAATTTTCGAAAGGTGATAAAATCATTTTCAAGTTTTGACATTATTTTATTACAATTTGCAGATAAAAAAAAATCTTTTTCAAACAAAACAAAATGGCGACGATATAAGGTGTTCTTTTAGGCGTATTTTGAAAACTGCTCATGTTATAGTTTAAAAAGATGTTGTTCGATATGGCTGCAACTTTGGGACCTTTCTCACTATAACATTAGAAAGGATATATCTAAAGTTTTAAGGCTATAGCGTAAATAAATTACTCTTTTAGGGTAAACATTTTCGAGAAAATGGTCAAAGGTATGAAAATTTGATTACAAAGCCTACTTAATTTTTGTACTTTTTTATATTTTTATATGTATATCCTTCCAAAAATGTTATAGTAAGAGACCTGCTAAAAGTTTCAGCCAGATCGATCAATAATTTTTCGAGCTATGCCATGAGCAGTTTTTCAAAAGACGCCTAAAGGAATACCTGATAACGCCGCCATTTTGTTTTCTTTAAAAAAGAAAACAAAATTTAACCCTTGAGAATAGTAATAAGAGAAATGTCGAAATTCAAAAATGATGCGATTATTTTATCACCTTTAAAAAAATTCATGAAAAGTTTTACTCACTTTCGGTCGTCTAAAGGAATTTCCCCCCTTAATATGGAATCAACGGAAAGTTTCTTCTTCCTCACCGAAAAATACATCGCGGCAAACTGCGTTCAATTACTGTCAGTGAAACGTGTACCACATTGGAGGAACGTGAAGTATACGCGGATATCAGGTTTGCGTAGGCTTATTAGACAGTCCGTATGGCCGACGGAGATTTTGCCCTGTGCGCGTATCCAGCAGCGATGCTTATTCGTTCGAAAATTGCAAATAAATAACCGCGCAGCCGAGAAGACGGATAATTACTCACCCACACGGCCCATTAAGCATCGCAGCGACTTCTGTATGATCTCTGAAACAACCTGACTCGTATGGGTCGTTCGAGATGGCGGATCTTTCGATCATCAATCATTGAAATTTCAAACGACCAAATATTCCGCACGGCAGTCACACGTCGTACAAGAGAATGGAAAAAAAATAACACATCAGTGTCGAAATAATTTCATCTTGGTGCAGGGCTCGCAAAAGTTTGGAAAAAAAATACAAGTTTTTTTCACGGTCCTTTGTGCCGCATCGAATGAAAAAACAAGTGGCGAACGACGTTTTGCTCTTTGTTGGGAATCATCGCGATACGTACAAGCAGGTATGCCTGAAAGGATTTTGAGTTGCAAAGAGTAAATCAAAGAAATATTATTTGTGTCGATGAGAGCGATGAGCATCGAGAATGTATTCAATTGCGCGAGACGTATCGTAATATACAGGTATATTTGTAAGCGTTACATGTGAGTAGACATTCTTTTTATTGGCTTAAACGATATATAAACATCACAAACATGATTTAGAAAAGCAATTATACGCGAAAAAATTTAAGGGGCTATGCCAGTGTGAACGCTGAAAATTTGGGTGATTTTTGGGAATTTTTTTGAAGATAAATACTCAATGAAATGTTTCGTAAAATTAACAGTAAATTTGGCTATATTTGACCTATATTACATAATTTTTTCATAGGAAAATATTGAGATCCAAGCGACTTATGCGCTGCCTTCGAAGGCGCAAAAACAAAAAGTTCCTCCACTGCTGACATGATTCCGGACGATTGAGTAACTGAAACCGAAAAAGGAAAAAATGTCGTTAAGCTGGAAGGTATTTCCTGTACAATGACGTAGGATTTTTGAAAAATATCAGAATCTAACAAAATGGCGTAGTTATTAAAAAACAGTCTGTTTTCTTGCCTATAAAATGGTCGTTTTTTTCAACGCCAAATCGTCAATTTTCATCCAATCAAAAATATCCTACGTCATTGTAGAGTAAATATGTTCAAGAGTACTCAGGTTAAATTTCAAGTCAATCGGATAATCGCTCTTTGAGTTACAATGTCAGCAAATTTGAAAAATCTCATTCCATATTCTTGAAAGCATAAAAATCTCATCTCATATTCTTAAAAGTATAAACTGTCGAAAAAGGCAAACAAATCGATTTCTTTATAGTGTCACACTGGTATAGCCCCTTAAGGAATCATTACACTGGAAAGTTTTCAAAAAATCTATTTTTTGCATTATCCGACAGTATACACGGTTATAAACGTTCTGTCTAATTTTTAGATCGAAATTCGAATTATTTCTGTCGCTACAGCCTTTCTTAGAAAAAGTTAAACCTTTCTTAACAGCCTTTGTTAGTACTTCAAACGCGTTTTTCTCGGAAGGGTGTTTTTTCAAAACGGTGGCCACTCTCAAAGGAAGAGTTTTCAAGCTATCCGTTTGAAATTTTAACAGAACATTCTTCACGTCATTCCTTATGTTGCTATGGAAGTTTTTTTTTAATCTTCCTTTTTTTACGAAAAACTGTCGAAAAAACCGCTAAGTTTGATACTTTTTGTTCAAACCGCAGCCATTTTTTCAAATTTCACTAAAAAAAACCTCCATAGGAATTTAGCGGCTTTTCTATAGATTAATAATCATTTTGAAATATTTGTTTCAGATAAAATTTGCGGCCGCAATCCTGGCCACCATGGGACACCATTTTTTCCGCGCAAATTTCCGCAAATAAAAACAATGTCAAACAATAAATAAATCAATTTTTTTAATCATCGTGTTTTCTTTATCGGTGCTTCAATTTGTAAAAAAAATAGACTGATTAGCTTTTCCTATCCATCTAAAAAAAATCGCGAAAATCAGCTATTTTTCAGGCGGTCACACTGTGATGATTCCTCAAGAAAAATTTCCGAACTCATCTTCTGAAGTGCCTTCGAGCGATCCGAAACGAACGAAACAGCCTAGACGATAAAAGTATAATATAATTTCATTTATTATTATATTTTTTAAATATGATATTTTACTATTTTTATCATTATTTATTATGATTTGTTATTATTTTTTTATTTTTAGATTCTATTTTTTAATATAATATATAATAATATTTTTATAAACGAATGAACCCTTCATAACTCAAGGTAAAAATGAAAAAATAACTGACTTTATGATAGGCTTTGATAAATTAAAAATACGTATTATTTAGTTCTTGAGAAATGTGATCAGGCGGCTAGTTATGAAGCGATAAAAGAAATTTGACAGACATATTACATTGCGTCGTAGGTAACGTTCCTTTATGATGTATGGAATGCTTTGCAGCGGCTGCTTGCTTACTGCAGCACAAAGCCACGCCACATTTTTCACACACCGTTAGTCGTTTCGATATTTTTTTTCGGTTTTTGCAAACTTTACGTACTCTCGAATCTTGCTAACTCGCGACAAATGAATTTTCAACAAAATTTGATCCAATGCCGTCTAGTTTGCATGAATTGCACTAAAAAACCATAGAACGGTTTGTAGCCGTCGTGTGATATTGATTTAAAAGTGGATTAAATGTCAATATAGGATTTTGTGAGAAATGGAAGGTTTATAACAAAATGGTCACACAGTGATTGAAAGGGTTATCACCGATTTTTTAGCGAAAAAAAAATGTTTTCAAAATGCCGCCATTTTGCGAATTTTTACATAATCCTGTGTAGTTTTCTAGCAAAAATAATGTAAATGAGTAAAATGATTTGTGCTGAATTTATAGAAAAAAAATATTTTGAATAACAAATATTTGTCTCGTTAAATTTAGCATAAATAAAAAATAAACCATTTCAGGCCTGTTGAAGCCGAATTGGAAATCACAAAATCATTAATAGCATTATTGGATATTAACATGATAAAAATCTTCTCAACAAAAATGATCGTATCGAAAAATATAGAAGAAAACATGTTTCACGATGAGACTAGGTTTAAAAATCATAGAATGGGTCACTCTTTATTAGAGAATTTTTTGAAAAAAAATTACAAAAGGCAGTCATCTTTTAAAAAAATAGTTTTCACTTTAGTAGCAATAAAAATGTTGACATTGATGATTGACAATTTTTTCATATTTTTTTAACGAAAGTATGCTTCAAAATGAAAAAAAGTTATTATCGACATTTGTCGATATCTCAATTGGTTCCGGAGTTATCAGCGTTCAAACGTTTCCAAAACTGCCGAAATCGACATTTAAAAAAAATTATAACTGTTAAAAGAGAAAATATAAAAATCTAAAAATTGGCGTGGATATTCCTTCCACGGGGCACAATTTTACAAAAAAAAAAATCAGGAAAATTAAACATGGTCAGGGTCACGGGGTAGGTGAAATGACGTGAAATGTCCTAAATGTATTTAGTCTCTAGCGGACATTCTCTTTTTCGCAATCTCCAACAATTACTCACGTACGTGTATGCACAAATGTAAAATGTGCGTGCACGCTTTTACGTATTCGTTCGGTTGTTTGTTCATTCGCCGATCGATATCTCTTTTCATTCCTACCCAAGCGCGCAAAAGACACGCATCGTATCGAGGGAAGTTGGCGAATGACGCTGGCATAAAAAAAAAACAATAACGCGTATCGCACGTGAAATCTCCAAGATCTCACGGCCGCCATAGATCATCGGAAGTAAATTATTATCCTGGCGTCTAGACCAGATCCACGTTCCGGTCGATATAAATCACTGATAAAATACCCTCGTAGCCGCATAATCGCGATTCACGATTCGAGCAATAATTTTGCATTCAACTATATATGAGGAAATATAAATTAATCCGTTCCTTCTCGCTTTCGGTGGAAATTCTTCCCGAGCGACTTGTAAAACTTAAAAATTCCCGCCACGTATTCTCTTATCTCCGGGATTCGAATGAATCGTCGTATTCTTTGACCAAAGCTTTCCCGGTTCAAAGGACATCGGATTCCACCCTTTTTACGATCCTCCGGCTGAACGATTTGCTCCAATTTCCGGACGATCTTTTTTGGCCATGATGAATATTATTTTCAAATGACACGAGGAAGCCAAAAAACGAAGCTACAATTACCAAGTAATAGCGGGTCCTTATTAGTGACCCGGATACTCCCCCTTTACATGATCTGATAATGAGATTCGGTTCAGCAGCTTGTCTCACCTCTGGGTAATTTTTCCTTCGACATTTGTTGCAACTATTCTATTTTTCGAGCGCAAAAAAAGATACGCGCGAGACCAGGTGCCTGATAAATAATAAATAGGTTTAAGGGTCTGATAAATGACTTTAAGGGTGTCTGATAAATAATAAATTACTTTAAGGGTTTTCCAATTTTTTTCTTTCTACTAGATTATTCATTTGGAATTTGGGAAAAAGGTATTTTATCAAGCATATGTTGAACTTATTTTGTGTAAATTTTTATTGAAAATAATTAAAAATTAACAATGAAATTGAGGCATAATAGACTGTGTATAAAAAATGTGGTCCAACGGCCGGATTGATAACTTGACAATGGTCGAAAGAATACAATCAAAGTTTTAGAATCTATCTAAATGTAGGTCTCGTTGGACCTAGGCGTTTCAAAAAAATCACAAAATGGCAGGTGTTAAAAAAAGTTTAATTTTTGCGACATTTTTACCTATATTCAGGAACTCAAAAAATAGTAAATAAAAAAAAACGGCTCCGTACAACGATAGCTACTGCGATTACGGACATTTTGTTTTTATTTTAATTGTGAATCGGTTATTTATAGATAGAGTTATAAATTATTAAGGATCCTTTATTTCCAATTTCTATTCTAGAAGACAAAGATATATGGGAAAAAGTTCAGAATATTGATTAAAAAGAATTTCTCCGATAGTAAATAAAATGATTCCTCATCGAAATATTCTTGTAAAATAAAAATGATGTACCCCTTCGAATATTTTTTCTCGGATAAAATCGCGTCATCATTGGAAAGTTGATAAGATTAATTCCAATAGACCAATCAAAAATAAATCATGGGTTGATTCATGAAGTAATTTAATTCCACCTGATTATATAATCACTGATCTTGAAGAAGTTAATAAAATTAAAGGTCTTTCAGGCCAGGTCGAGAAAAGTCGACCTGCTCTCACTAAATCACCTGAAACTTTTTCAATTTTCAATATTTTAACTTGAATCTTTTTTCACATATGCTTGAATATGTATACTTTGAGAGAATGCAAAAAATCGATTTTTTGGACCGTCACAGTGATGTCCCGTCTTAAATATGCATATCGTGCACTTATATTGGATCCCTAGGTTCACGATGTCCATATTTAAGGTTATTCGTTATTCATCGTGAATCTCGTGTCTCTTATTGGTAAACGAGTTTTTTTTAATAGAAAAACACCTTTCGTACAAAATATACGAAATCGTCAGAGATCGACTCTATAGACGATCCAGGATGGTTTCACGAGTTTGGTGTAACGTAAAGTGGCTTACCCAACGGACGGACAGTTTGATAACGGTGGTCAAAGCGCGTTTCAAACTGGTGTGGATCCGGTAACGCGATCGGGAACCGCGCGCAAGTTTCATATTATATATATATATAATAAGTAAGGGCAATCATGTAATCATACCACACAGGCAAAGCCGCACAAACGTTGTCCGGGTCACGCTCGCTAGCAGGGTAAATACCTATGTATGTGCGTTTGGTGAAGAACCAGTAGAGTATGGGAGTACTAAACGGACTAAACCATGCGCGGGGTGGACGAGAAGGGGGAGAGCAATGCGTTAGAGCCGTGGATATGTGCCCTTAGGTCCACTTTACTCGGGGTACATATATATTGCCGCGCACGCGACACATAACTGCGTTAGGCTTAGACATGTGGATATGTGTATACACGACGAGTTCGCATATACTCGCAAACCCATTAGTGTATATATATATACACAGGGTGTCCTATTATGAATGGATAATCCCGCAACTGGCGATAGGTCAGATCATGTCCTACTATATGCTGGAATTTCAATTTAGTAAAATTCCCACGGTTTCGAGATTTTCGGCTTTATGTTATTTAAAAATAATAACCTGCTTTTGGTTTCTCGCAAGACATTTCTACAAATGATATAAATCGACAATAACTAAGCAACTTTTTCAAGCAATTGGCACGATATGCGTAGTACATTTTTTTCACCGCAGGCTATCAAAGTTAGATGTTCGAATTGGTTTGTATGATAATTCTACATAAGAACTTTTTTTAGAATGTTTCCTTAACATTTATGGTTGAAAAGAAGACTTTTTTTGGATAGAACAAAGAATCGAGAGTATTTTTTTTTAAAACCGGTCATAAAATGTTATTATTTGTAGAAATAGCATGCGAAATTTTTTTAAAAAGATTATTTTTATCTCGAAAACCGTGGGACTTCTACTAAATTGCAATTCCAGCATATGGTAGGACATGATTTGGCCTCGATAGTTGCAGGATCTTCCATTCATAACAGGACACCCTATATATATATATATATATATATATATATATATAAAATATTTAAAAACCTTGGAACATGTATGGGGGTGATTCGGATAGGTATGATGGCATCTACATTTTCCCGTTGGACGTCACTTTTTCGGCCACCCTGTATATATATATATGTGTGTGTGTGTGTGTGTTTTAATAAACTTTTCATTTATTCACTGCTTAACAGTGCACTTTATAACGATAGTACAAGTAAAAAAAAATGTGAGAACATGCATGGGGGTGATTCGGATAGGCATTGATAGCATCTAGATAGCATCTTATCCCTTTGTACGTAACATTTTCGGCCACCCTGTATATAAATATTTGGTGTAGTAAAATTTAATCTATTATTTTTGCATGAAATTAAAGGCAAAAATAATGAATTTCTTTTTACTACCCCTAATATATATAGCCTGTATACCTGTCCAAATCAACCCCATGCATGTTCTTAATTTTTTTAGTTTTCAAGGAAAAAAACATTTAAACTTAAGATGCTTTTTATGTTTAACGCATTTTATGTTTAAAATGCTTTAAACATAAAATACTTTATATTATAGGAAAGTACATACTCTTTTCTGTATGTATTTTCCTCGTGATTTTTTTTACTTGTGCTATCGCTATAAAGTGCACTGTTAAGCAATAAATAAATAAGTAGTTCATAAAACAAAAATATTGTTCCAAGAAAATAAATCAATTAAGGAGAATCAAAGAAAATGAAAATAAATTATAAAACTAACTAGACACTAATGTAAATGGCTTGAATTCTAGTCGAAGGTTTAAAAAAAGTTTGAGCGGATCAGTGACTACAGTTTAGATTTAAAAAAATACTCATGCTATTCTAAATGACTTCCAAATGCTTTTCAACACTTCTAAGAGGGAATTACGTACACGAAAGAGAGAAAAAAAGAATCTGGTACGGGAAAACTCTTAAAAAAATTTTAAACTACAGGAAAATTGTTAAAAAAAAAACTTCAACTACGGGAAAACTCTAAAATAAATTTTAAAAACTACGGGAAAACTTTTAAAAAAGTTCAAAATGATTTCTTTCGCAGACTAAAAAGGATCGTAGACCATACATGAATTCGGATGAGTATTGATACGAGGCATCTACATTTTCCTTTCGAACGTCATTTTTCGGGCCACCCCGTATATAAGTAAAAACTAGAAGTAATAGTCGCGTGAACTACAGAGTACAGAGAAACAAGCCTGTAAAATACATTTGTGCAAACGTACTCCCGCACAGACGGTAAAATATCCAAGCGGTCGTAACTCGCCGCATTTGTACGATCAATGTACCGAACGCACCGAGCCCTTGTACCGCACAACAATTGATATCTACTTGGTGGCTCGAACATGCAGGCATAACTGCACTTTGCAAATGTTGAAGCGTAATACGTTCATCGGTAGAACGGAAAAAGATATAAAAAATGCTCGAAACATCTCATTATGCATCACACGAACAAGCTTCGTAAAGCGTGAGGCCGAGCATTACACTTCGGTTTGTGGGAAAACCAGGCGAGCGAACAAATAAGAAGGACTGTTCGATATACCGCTGAGTATCGAGCTGCTCGTTGTTAGGGCTGAAAGAGCTCGTAGTGCTGGGCTCGTGTGTGAATTGAAAGGTTGGGAAAAATACAAGGGAAATCATAGCTTGTAAAAACATAATCAATCACGAAAAAAAGACGGAGACAAATGACAGAAAATTTAAGCTGACGAAGAAGTAATCATTTAGGTTAATGAAATTGTTCATTTACCGGTGGTCAACGAAATGTTGAAATGGAACACTAAAATATTTGATTATTCTTAAAATAACTAAAAATACATAATTCTCAAAATCACTCAAAATATATCATTCTCAAAATAACGTCAAATAAATAATTCTTCAAATAACTTAAAATAGATCCGTCTTAAAATAACTTAAAAACCAATCATTCTCAAAATGACTTTAAATAAATAATGTTCAATATTCCTTTCTTCAATAAACAGTCAACCACGATAATTATTTCTCCATTGTACCGATAATTGAAACACATTTCCCGAGTATCCCAAAATTCACGCATCACCCGATACCATCGATCGTTCTCCGTTCATTCGATTTCGCCATTTCCCCAAATTTTTGCGTCCGATTATCAGATACGTAAGTTCATCCGGCCGGCTGATTTACCGGACGCTTCGTGCGACCTCGAAAATACAAACGGATCGCGCAAATTGCATTGTTATAAATGTGCGCGTTGTGTGCAGAAGCTTATAACAACACCGTTATTACATATTTAAGTGCATAACCCGGCCCCGTGCGAGAGAACGGGTTAAAAGCGTAACGACGGTGGACCAAACTCATAAGTTGTACCTTTTTATGAGGCACCTTTACCGCATACGTACGGAAGGAGCATTCCAGTACGAAAGCAGAGAAAAAGAAGGGAGCAGCGAGAGGGGGGAGAGGGAGTGAATATGATCCGGTGAAAAGGCTCTCGGGGGCCGTGCAGAATCGTTCGTCTAGAAAGCAAGATAGAGAGAGAAAGAGAGGGGGAGAGAGACAGAGAGAGAGAGAGAAATAAAAGGTACAGAAAATAGGATGCTGCGAGAGATCAGCAAGTGGTTTGCCCGCGCGAAAAATAAAATAAAAATTAAAAAGATACTGGGTCTCTCTGAATACGCGCATTTCGGGATGACGAACCGGTAGTGTGGACTCTGAGCATAAAAGTTTCCCTCGGCATAACCACTGAGCAGATGCGCATCAGAGAGTATATATATATATATATATATATATATATATATATATATATATATATATATGAGAATATATATACATATATATATATATGTATACATAGACTCATACGGATTCGGAGAGAGAGGGAGAGGGAGAGAGAGAGACAGAGAGAGAGAGAGAGAGGCCGACACAAAGCATGAAGATGGCCGAATATCATGAAAGAGGAAGCGTAACGCCAATAATACGTCGAAACCAAGAAAGACGAGAGAGGAAAAAATTACAACACACACATATACCACGTTTTACTGAGATAATGTCCGCTATCCGCACTTCTGGCTGTTTCGAGGGCAGCCTTTAAATTTTGTTCCAACGGATCTTCGTTTTCGTGATAGGACTGTACTTGCAAGGACCTTCATACGAATAAGCATGCATTTACAGTACTACCTCCCTAAGAGAGCGGTCTAGGGCGGTTAGGGGAAGTAATTCTCGAGAAATTCGTCGCCGAAGCCTTCCCCCACCGCTAGGTTAGCGCGCTCGAAAATCGCGCATGTGGTAGCGTGTATGTGTTTCTCCACTCGTCCTCTATGAGAGAGCGCGAACGAAAGTGTTGAGAAAACTGTAAACAAGTTGCGGAAAGTGTACTGGCGTTTCGTCGTTTCATGCGTAAGTATATCTCATTGAATATTGATGTGTAAATCTTTCTTTTTATTCGCGTTTTTTTTATTCTGCTGTTTGGTATATTTTGTTGTTGCAATATTATAACACATATGAAGGAAACATTTGTAAAACTTTCAATAATTGTTGAATTATCTTATTGTTCGCAAAAATATACGTAGTATATTCGTTATCGAAACTCGAACATATACAGTAGAACCTCGATTATCCGAACCAATTGGGACCGAGACTAGTTCGGATAATCAAAAGTTCGGATAATCGTCTCTACGATTCTTGGGGACGTCAACAGGACTCTATACTCTGATGTATAGTATATATGTTATGATACATACATATTGTATATGCTGTACGATATTTGCATTTATTACTATTACTCAAAAACATATCTCTAGTATAATGTAGCCTCGATAATTTTTATTAATATCAATAATATTCTATGCTGTGTTAATGTCTATTAAAATATTTTTTACTTGCATTAAATTACTACTTGAAATTTAATTATGGTGCATGTTTTTTCTCCGACTTTACGGCTTAAACGTATATATTATATATATACGTATATATATATAATACGTATATATATACGTATATATATACGTATACGTATAATACGTATATATATATATATATATATATATATATATATATATATATATATATATATATATATATATATACACACACACACGTATATATACGTATATATATACGTATATATATATACGTATACGTATATATATATACGTATACGTATATTATACGTATACGTATACGTATATTATACGTATACGTATATTATACGTATACGTATAATATACGTATACGTATAATATACGTATACGTATAATATACGTATACGTATACGTATAATATACGTATACGTATATTATAATATACGTATTGTAAGTTAAGTTGTATCGTTAACTTACAATATATATTATACGTATATATATATACGTATAATACGTATATATATATACGACATACGTATATATATATAATATACGTATATATTATATATAAACGTATATATTATATATATACGTATATATTATACAAAGGAATATTATCCATTTGACAATCGTGCGACGTGCGATTTTCTGAAATCGCTCGCGATCTCTTATCGAGGTGTCCGCGACAAACTCGAGAGGCCTCGGGTACACTGGACAGCTCGAGCTAGGTGGGGGAAGCCATAAAATGCGCTCAAGCGGAACGGCGGGGAAATTCTCTCTTAGGGAGGGCTCTCTTAGGGAGGTAGTACTGTATTTAAAGGAGATTTTGAAGATAGTGGGGTATACGTAACCTTAAGTATGGAGGTAAGTTGCTGAGGCCGTCCTGGAAGTTGATTGTCCCGAAAATCACTTTTCCTCATGTATGTGTTCAGAGAGAGAGATAGCGAGAAAGGGAGAGAGAGAGAGAGAGAGAGAGAGAGAGAGAACGATTGGTAGGGAATGCGCGTGAGCACTCTTTGCAAGAGCGCATTATGATAGGCAGTAATTACCAGCGGCATTAATTAGCTGTTTGATATATGAGTCTAGGGTGGGCTGGTACGGATCATTAGGTTCGTATGCATATACACATACGCATGAACGGGGCGTGTGTCTGTACATACGTGTTGGCGTGTGTAAAACGCGTTACGTGTAAAACGTGTTCAGACATCCAACGCATGAGGTCCAAAAAATATATACGAACGCACGCATAGGAGGCATTCCATGTCAGATTATCCATCGATCCTCCAACGTTAAATGGAGCCATGAATAAATGAGCGCAATCGCGCGTGTGAAAAATGCATTTAAGCCGGGAGACCGCGTGTCTCTCTTACCCATAGTATCCCAAGCACCGACACCTCGTACACTGTCCATTTTCTCGATGCAATATATTCCTACGAATGCGAAAGGTTGAAATATCGATTTTACGATACCTACAATCGCAACGAGCAGTTGTACTTTCGCGTATATAGACATCGCTTGGAAATGTAGCGCTAGCGAGACAGCCAGACTGCTACGATTCTCTCTTGGCGTTTTCTTATTTTCATCTTTTTCACGAGAATAGTAATAGGAGATTCAATTGTATACTGTTATTGTATATGAGTGTATCGAGCAAGGTAATATGGGTATAGGTGAAAAGTTGAAGACATTCGACTTTGCGGATCGTCCTCGTAGTAGCCAAGTGGTCTCAGCAGCCAACATTATCAAATCCCAATGTAGGGAAAATCATCTCGGGACAAATGTAACCTATGAACATAAAGGTTATTTCGAATACTATTTCCGGAGTTCCAACGGATAACCTTGCCGGTTTTTAGCTATTACGTTTCTCAATTGAAACGTTTCCCATCACTCCCGACTCGCATTTCGCTAATCTAACCTAACTTCTGTTGCGTCCACTGCCTCAAGGGGGTATGCCTCTCTGGAAACTTAAAAAAATCATTTTTTTTTGCATATTGTTAGTGTGGACTTTTAAAAATATTTCAAGAGCAACCGGACCTTGAAATTCTTCAAATTAACGAAGTTACACCTATTTTGGTGGAACAGTGTGTAAAGTTAAGGCCTTAGGCCACTCCAGAGGCCAAAAAATTGGCTTTTCGGGAATTTTTTTCCAGAAAAACTACAAAATAAATCGAGATTACAAAAAAGGGTGTTTACCATACATATTAGTGACTGTATACAATCATTTTTTTAAGCGATTAAGTTCAAAATGGTGGCTGTGCAGCGTTTATCTCAAAACTGCATTTTTTAAGTTGGCCGGAACCATAACTCGGACAATTTTCAACCGATTTACCTGAAATGTTGAATATATCTTGAAAAATACATTGTCTATGGAAGTACGCAGGATTTTTTTTTTATATTGCATAGTTCATTTGTTATTAACAATTATCTGACGAAATTGTTCACTTTCTAAAAATTTGCATAAAAAATCGTCCGATAATTGTTAATAACAAATGAACTATGCAATATAAAAAAAATCCAACGGACTTCCATAGACAATGTATTATTGGGTTTGTTCCAGCCGTACAGGGTCTTTCCCTTTTAACGAGCCCCAAATCCGCCTCAACTCCTTTCAACCCTCCCATTCCACCACTATACCCCCTCTCCTTATATCATCCGTTCCTCATCTCCCCCGTCTACCGCCAATTCCACACCCCCCCCCCCCCCCCCCCCACCTGCGGCCGCAGCCGACTTCCCCCTCTGTATCGTATTCACCATGACATATGTGTCATGGGTATAGGGAAACTGCGGAAAACCTATACCAATGCAGCCGGTCATCAAGTTCGCCCCCCAGTCGTGGAACTAGTCTTATTTCGCCGTGAAATGCCGAAGAAAAACATTTCACGACGAAGTGTACGCGACTGGGTTTCGAACTCGGGACCTCCCGGTCCGCAGGTTTAGTGGCAAGCACGCTAACCACTAGACCATCGCACCGGTTCCATAGACAATGTATTTTTCAAGATATATTCAACATTTCCAATGAATCGGTTGAAAATTGTCTGATGTGAGTTATGTTTCCGGCCAACTAAAAAAAATGCAGTTTTGAGATAAACGCTGCACAGCCGCCATTTTGAAATAAATCGCTCCAACAAAATTATCGTACACAGTCACTGATATGTATGATAAACACCCTTTTTTGTAATCTCGATTTATTTTGTAGTTTTTCTGAAAAAAAATCCCCAAAAAGCCTATTTTTCGGCCTCTAGAGTGGCCTAACCGCTTAGGGATGATTCGCGTGTAAAGAAAGCGAACATCAAAGCACAAGAATACTCAAAACAGGCCAAAACTGCCCGCAGGTTGCATAGATTAGGTGTGCAGGATGATCTTGATGACGAGGAAGGACACTTTTATGGTGCCGGAATCTCTGACCAGCGGTAAGACGACAATATTTCACAAGATCGTATAAAATATGTACCAAAACTTTGAACGCGATTATCTCGAAACTACATATCTTGGCACGGCGGGATTGATGACTTGAGTAACTTTCACACTATTGACTTGAATTTGCACAGTTAGCGTTCAAACAGTAGTCATTTTCGGTTCACGATCGCATTTTTTAATTGGATGAACCATTTGTTACCAACAATGACTTCAGCATGCTGTTTTTCAAGAGAAAAATGCGGTTTTCTTTGGAGAAGCTGTCATTTTTCGTATTTTTCGAAATTTCGAAAAGTGGATCGTCAACCCACAGCCAGTTGGATATATTTGACGACATTTTTTTTGTTTTCGTTTCAGATTACATTTGAGCGTCGTAGAGTTTCGGGCCTCGCCGCTGGAGGACTGCAACGCCAACTGCAGCACCACGAACACTTTGAAAGACTTTCTTCCGACAAAAATTACATTGTAACTACAAACATGTGTGCAACATGCTGGGAAATAAATAATTTTTTCCAACCAATGTGTTACGAAAAAAAAGATTCGTCATTCTGACCCTTCAAATTGGGCTTACAGAGAGGGATACCCCGTTAAGGGGGTTATGCCTAGTTGCAGTAGTCGAAAACAGCTCCTTATTGTGATTTTTTTTTTGAGAAATTTGTGATCATTAACTTCTACAAAAATGAGGTTTTTGAAGAAGAATCATCTAAAGAACCCTCTGTAATTTTTTGTGTAAAAATATTTAGCTATAATCGATTACAGCCCATGTCCGGGAAACACCTCTCGAAAATGTCTTTTGCGTTGAACAACGCCCTTCCGAACCAGGTTATCCAATATAAAAAAATCAAACAGATTTTGGTAACATATTAGTCTACCGAATTAATCGAAGGAATTTTCGAAATATCATTTTTAAAAAAGCACGTGTTCAAAGTCTTGATTTTTGCGAAAAATGAGCATTTTTCGTTCATGAAATCGAAAGTCAACATCGGAAAAAAAATCCTCGAATAAAATACTATATTTTTCATCTAGAAAAAGCCCTTAAAATTTCACAAAGATCAATGCTGTAGTTTTCAAGCTATTTTGCTCACTGACTCTGATAACGTACTTTCGAGAAAAAAGCGTTAAAAGTTTCGAACGATGCTTCGGCGTTCCGACGGACGTCAACATAACAGCCTATAAATCTGTCAATTGGTGCGATCATCTTCAAATTTTCAGGGAACATTTATAAGATGATATACTGTCAAAGTAATTGGTTCTGACAGAAATGGTTTTTCGACTTTTACAACTAGACATAGGGGTTATGCCTAGTTGTAAAAGTCGAAACATCATTTCTGATAAAGTCAAGCTACACTATACCGCATTTGCCGAAGGTACAGGGAAACTATGGAAAACCCCTACCGGTATAGACCCATATTCTTGTTATTCTCTGGTGCACGGACGTTTGACTCCATTATCTACATCAAGGTCTCAGAAGTATTGGCCTTACGCTCGCTGGTTGATGCGCCAGCCGGCGCACGGCCAAGCGGTCACCGCTCCATGTATCGGCCAAACACAACGCTGCTTAACTCAAGGTACCGTCGGAGCCACACCCTGACCACCCGTCCACCAGTGTCGATTCTTTATTTTAAATACTACCCTGTCATCAGGATCATCAATTGCTTATACAAACCTTCCGAGCTGCTCTCAAAACAGCAAAAGTTCCTTACAGTCATACTCCATAGATGTAACGGATTCGAAATCCTCTTTTCACATATCGATGGCTTAATCGGCAAACCGGCCAACTCCACTTTTGACCCAAAATCATGTTTTAGCGTTTATCTAATAGGTATGGAATCAATATATCTTTCAACACGTTTAAGTAAATTCCATTTTCCAAATAAAAAGGTACCAAATAGATTTTTGGAATCTGAATATTGTAAATCATATTTTTTTATGATGTTTTTTTGCTTTCCTGTGAAATTTCACAAAATGGAGTTGGCCGATATATATGCAGTGGGTAAAATAAGTATTTGTAATTCTCACACGAAATTGTTGTTAATTTGGCTTTACTTTTTTGTTCGTGTTTTCCCAAGATTTTTGTAAACAGACACCAATTTTCAAAAATCCATTTGCAAATGGATGAATAAAAAGGTACCAAGTAGGTTTTTGGAACCTGAATATTGTAAATAAATTTTTTTATGAAGTTTTTTCCTTTTCTGTGGAATTTCACAACACGGAGTTGCAGGTTACGCCATCGATATATATATATATAATATTTCTACATCTCACACGAAACTGTTAATTTTGCTTAATTTTTTTGTTCGTGTTTCCCCGATATTTTTGTAAACAGGCACCATGTATTTAGGATAAGCCCTCGAACACAGAAACGCAATAAAGCATTTCATTTTTTCCAAAGGATAATTTGAAAAAGACGACGAGTAAAAATACTTTTTTTTTACTCACTGCATATACATATAATTGTACACATAAGATCATATAATGGAAATAAACTGATAGCGTACGTCGAATTTCATGAAACAAGAAGTTTAGTTGTTTTCTGCAGAAACTAAAGGTTCACCGAGCCGCAATGAAATGTAAACCTGACAACTTTATTTCATTGGTAGTTTGTTTCGGACTTCAGATTATTGTTGTATCATGGGTGGCTAACCTGACATGGAATACTCCGTGTATAGTTATGGTATCATAAACTTTTGCAGCGGAAGGTTTGTGTATAGATATATACATATTTAGCATTCACTCTCGCGGTCTCACCTCTTCTTTCTACTTTTTATCTTTCTCCTTCGTCCTTTTTCCCTTTTCAGGATTCAACTCTTGCTCCCCTCTCTCTCTCTCTCTCTCTTTCTCTTTCTCTTTCTCTTTCGGGTTCTCCCTTTCATGATCATTTTCTCAAAAGTAAGAAGCAGACGAAAGACGGAGAGACATAGAGAGAGAGAGAGAGAGAGAGAGAAAGATGCACACGAGGGGCGAGAAGAGTTGCGAGGCCGACTCTCTCAAGTTGTAAACAACTTGTGCTGCCGTTGCTGCTGGTTGCACTCGGCCGGTGGTGCGCCCCTCTACCTCGGGAACATCCCCATAAAGTACGTTTTATCTATCGTAAATCGATGCGCGGCGTATTTCACCGCTAGACCTTCATACAATGCGGCTCAATTAATGCCAAACTGTTGCTCTGATTTATTTCTTAACCCGGCCTCGCTCGCACCCTTCTTAGCATCTCTCCCCTCTCCCTCGCTGTTGCTTTCTCACCGAGTCCCTATCCCTTCCATCGTCTTCTTTTCCTCTTTGCGCTTTGCTCGCTTCCTCCTCGTTCCATCGCCTCACGCACGATCTCGATAATCTCTCTCGCTGCTCTCTCGCGCATTTTTTCCGCTGCCTGCGTGTCTCAGGAACTCGGAACTGAAAATAAAAGACGCCGCGCAAAGTCGAGAGAAAACGCGAGCGGGAAAAACAAAAAGCATTCCTTCCAACGGAAGATTGCACACGGTGATCATCATGAAAAGATCAGTCGACGTCATTCAATGAGCGAAGTATTCTGTGATTTGCACAACGATTTTAATTTTTATCCAATGACGAAATTCGGATTGACAATGTGCGACTCAATCGGTAACAAAACCTTCGTCCTCGTTCCTCGAGCCATTCAGCCCTTGGATACGTTGGGAATTAACCGCATAGCGCGATATATTCGAGATTTCGCGGAATGTCTTGGTTCTCGGATATTAATTAGCGAAATCCTTTCTCCCCTTCTTCCCCTCCTCTTCTTCCCCTGCCTGGCTCTCTCTCTCTCTCTCTCTCTCTCTCTCTCTCTCTCTCTCTCCCTCTCTTTCTCTCCCCCTCTCGCTGTCTTCTTCCTGCGGTATAGCTCGACGATTATTGTTACGGGACTATTCATCGAGACGATTGTATTTTCATCGTTCGAGTATACGAAACGAACTTGTCTGTATAACATATGTATATGTACAAACATATCTGTATTTTACACTCCGTTGCAAACGTGCAAAATATAAGGTCTGATAGCTCCAGCAGAAGCGGTTAAGGCTTGTGTTAGCATCAGTGTGTGTATAGGTGCTCAAGTTTCCTGGTCCCGACACAGGAAGAAAGCCTCATTCACCAGCAGCTAGTGGTACTAGTGGTATTCGGGAGAGTCTGCGAAAACCGAAACAACCGAATTCAACCTGACTGCCGTTGCCAAAGTCCCTCAACTTCTATACATCACTGTCCATATAGCCTCCCGATCTATGTATATTCGTATACTCGTACAAATATGATGCACCCATATACAGAACGCCAGTCCGTATTCTCGAGCATCTGTATTCCTCGAAATTCTGGCGTGGCTTTTTGTTACCTCGTTATCCATCTATTGGTCCATAAGCTAAATTGTTTATCGCAACTCGACATTTATCCATTCCTCTTCAAGAACGTATACCGGAACCAGCGGAATGGAGATGAATGTTGAGACACTTTTGGACAAAGGAAAGAAAGCAAATTGCGATTTTTCATCGAATCCAGAGTGTTATCAGGCAGTGTACTGTGCTCAGCATGCGTTAGGTTGTGAGATTTCTCCCTCAAGATAACGCATGCATCTTCATCGTTCTCGAGTTTCGGAGTCTTATATCGAGGTGGAGTCTGGGAGAACGAAGAAACAGAGGTGTCGGATGGGGAAACAACAAACTTGGATGGTAAGCTTGCTAACGACGCCTCTCTGTCATCTTACCGCAATGTCGTCGCTGGTAGAGCAGGAGAATGAGGGGTGGATAGAGCTGCCCTTCTGCCTTATACTCTCGAGTTGCTTGCACTGTTGCTGCAGTCTTCCCTTTGCACCGAGCAATCGCCCTAACGCGTTTCCACTGTCTTCAACATCCAATGACAACCGTGAAAGCTTCGAGAATTAATGGGCGGTGGAGGAACAACGAGGAAACAAGGTACTCAGAAACGAGTCTGCGCGAGCTCATCTGCAACATCGACTGCCCGCTACTATGATACGCAATCCAACGTATCCTAGCTAACTTCTTTCCACGACGATAATTGGTTGTCAAGCAATTAGACAAGCTTTGCGGAACAGGCGTTTTCCAGAATGCCAGAAGAATCGCGCTGATTATATAGAGCGGAATGTATATGTTACTTAGCAGAGTGACAATAGCAGTTCATTTACTTTGATTCTACAGAGGGTAAAATGAAAGACATCAAACAGCGAAGATTCGGAGCTTAGGGAGCCGAGAAATCCCTTTGCTCCTCGCCTTCCCGAAGGTGTCCTCGATCCGGGCTCTACCGTATACTCATTGTCAACGTTTACATTGAAATTGCTCACAACCTCCAAAGACACAGGGTGTGTTCGTCTTTCTCGGCTTGCTAAATACGTAGGCAGCTTATTCGCGTAATGATGAGTTAGCACTAACAATTTTCTCCCTCCGTTGCAATATTCCCTCATTAATGTACACATGTGCATGAGTGAACAGCTTCTGAAATTTCCACATTCGTGTACGCGTGTACATGAATGTGACGGAGATGCAACGACGGAAATACGATGCCGAAGATGAATCATGGATCATGGCAGTCCGTGTAGCAACTGAAGCGTGTACTTTTCACATATTGTATGTGTTTCCTTCTGTCAGAAACCGTAAAGGTAGCTGCGTCATTCATTTTACACTAATTTCCTAGACATGCCTAGGAAATTGAGTTGGGGCTGTGATCGGGCCCCAATAATATTCCCCTAACTTTATTCGGGCCCTAATCTGGAAGCCACATGAGGGACGTTAGCGGCCGGTCACACTTTGTCAACAAGGGCCATTGAAGGCGCAACGGCCGGAGCCTTATAAGTTGCCTCAATGGCGCCTCATCAAAACCATTTCAGCGCCATAAAATATCCGTATCAGTGGATATACGTGTATGTTAAATGCGTCAGGGTATATCTGTATTTGTTTTTTTGTAATTGTCTATGTGCATAGGTGTGAGCGTGAGTACATGTGTATGTATGTGTGCGCGCGTAGAAATGTGATTGCGTATTTGCATACGAGCCTTTATGAGAAACTGCCATGACAAAATTAATACAAAAAATAATGTGAGGCGAACTCTCTTCACTGCAAACATTTATTTTTGAGGAAATATCCACCATGATAACATTTTTAGAATTGTGATAGCTTGTAACACTTAAGTTTGAAATTATAAGATTATCACATTGATTATAGTTATAGTCTCAGTCTGAAATGAGTCAGTAAAGGTACAGAACGCGAAGGAGCGACATTGATATGTCCCCTGTATAAAGTAAAGTATTAATGACTCCAATAAAAGTAATATTATCTTAGTTTTAATTAGGAAATTATTAAGTAATCGAATAAGTAATTCTCAATCATTAATATATCACGGAAAAATATCAATATATCACAGGGAAAAAATACACCACGGAATTCACTTGTTTTTCTGCAAGGCCCACGTAGATAAGTCATCTGGATGAGACTTAACGTATCCCCCCCCAATCGCCCCCCATGCCAGTCTTTTGCATTATTTAAACAAAAATATTCTACTACATATCCATTCTACGGAATGGATGTGTAGTAGAAATAAAAAACATAATTGGGGCTACTGAATCACTAGAATCTATTTCCATTGAGGGAAAGATCTGGAAAACAAAGACCAATTTATTCACTTATCCTACACAGTCAGATAAAGTTTATGAATGGGAAAAATCAGCGAAGAAATAATTTTCCCTATGATGAGTATTGAGCGGAAATTAGTTGCCATAAAAATGTCGAGAAAACCGGTTGGGACTGTTCACACTTACGCGCTAGCATTACTCCACGTATGAGTGAAACCATGAGTAATCGTTTGTATCTATGTCAAAGGTTTCTTTAATTTGATAAATAAATACTGTCTGATGTTTGTCTGAATATTTGTGTTCATCGTTGATTTTTTATTTGCTAATGCCCTTACGCTTTTTCTCAATTTGCGTTCGATAATATTATTCGATCGATGTATATAATCGATTTGAATAATTGAAATACCATCAACCATGTAGCCTAAGCTATTTATACTGGTTTATCGCTATAATAGTCAGATCTGGGCCTATTGTGGAAATTCCTACTTGTTATAACTATACTATCTATGTCAAAGGTTTCTTTAATTTGATAAATAAATATTTATCTCAAAGGACTCATTATATATACTGGACTCATTTCAGACTGAGGCCAGTATAGGTTATCCCTATACTGGCCAAGTCGGGTCCTATTGTGGAAATCCCTACTAGGGAAAGCACTAGGGAAGCCCTGAAAGGCCCTTATTTTTATTAGGGATGCCCTATCAGTTTTCCGCACGGCAGCAAGAAATGAATAGAAAGACTGATGGATTTTCTTTATCCAATTGCAAATTTCTTTGGATGTCTTTGCGGACTTTTAAGATCCCATATCCCTTTCATCCAACACTAGTCACTTTGGTCTTTCCAGTTCCTGAGGGTGGTTGGGAGAGTCTGAATGTTGGGGTAGGAGTTTCATTGAGATGAGGAAACAAATGATAGTCCCCCCTGAGTTTTGGCCATCGACACACTTTGTCGATGCACTGCTGTATCACATTTGCACGGAGGCACTATCCAAGTATTTGCCTAAGCTAAAGCAGCTTGAAATAGCACATCGTCGAAACCTCACATCACCCACAAGTCCACTACCATCGGTTGATCGACAAAAGGTTACACTATCATATTATTGCCTATGATTACGTTTGTATTTGATCAATACTGCACAATCATTCAACAATGATCGTTACCAATTGATACCACTTTTTACAATAATCTTCTTTTGTGGAAAAAAAAGCTACGTGACAACTGTCGTTTATGTGAAACTGCGAATAAATTATTCAGGAGATTGCATGGAAAATGCGACGTTGGCACTTGCCGGGAAGCAAACTGTTGATCGCAGCCGGATATTAAAGGCAATCGACAGGGGCCTATTTATATGGGTAACGGGAGAGGAACGAGAATTCATCACATACGTGCTACAGACGCGTCAATTTTGCGCGAACGACAGACAATTATGATACTCTGTAATACGTACATATATATCGTATACACACACGCAAATACACATATATACGGATTATTATAATTATCTATCATTCACGCAAAATCACCGTGTGCCTTTCGCCTATACCGGTATACATTAAATACACACAGAATTTTCCTATATTACCCTACACAATTGACGCACCATCAATACGATTCGATCATTCGACGTTTCGCACTCCAACGCGAGTCTCTTGGCTGTCCCATCATTGTTGTCTTCATTCACGTATCGAGAAAATATGCACATAAAATAATCAGAATAAAAACATCTGATGTGGCCTTAGGCCACAGTAACGGGTATGAAATCATGTGCGAATTTAACAATTTTTTTTCGTATGAAAAAGTGATTTACTCGTCAAATTAATTACTGCTCATAAAAATTATTATTATTATTATTATTGTCCGGTATTATCGGAAGTTCCTCTGTGTTTGTTTGGTATTGCTTTATTTTCATTACGAATCCAAATATTAGCAGATTTAGGGCGTTGATCTATGATTCTGACGTTTGATTGATTTTTGTAGCTCAGATATGCCAAACAAAGATTTGGACCATGCGAGAAAATTAATTTTCAATGCATTTCAAGTGTTTAAATTTCAATATTTTTTGAAACTTTTTTGTGTATTTCTTTTTACTTCCAAGGGTTTCGAATATCTTTGACAATTTGTGTATTGAAAAATATTAATAAATGTGGTAGATATAATGGTTTGTGCTTCGCGGTGACCACTGCTGCTCGGAATCAAAACATCCGAAATAAAAAAAATCGAACGCATTTAGGTTTTGCATGAAATTATCCAGTGCTCGGTAGAAGGATTTAATAGAAAATTAATTTTTGAAAAAATGGCGTCAGTTCAAAGACAAAGTACCGATTTTTGGTGACAAGAACCTTCTATTTTCGTTGTTAAAAAAACTAGCCATTCAAAAAAATCCTTCGTTCAAGCACTGCTTTTTAATATGTGAAAGAAGCTTGTGAAATTTTATGTTGATGGGTGCAGTGATTTTCAAGATATCGCCGTCACCGATTTTGAAAAAGTCATTTTGAGAAATAACGTATTCAAAGTTCACCGGAGTTCAAAGTTCGCGGAACCTGCCTATGAACGCCGATAACTTCCTCAATTTTGAACGAATCGACTTTAAATGTTCTGAGAATGTTTTTGCAATGTTATATTTTGAGGTTTATTCGAAAACGAAAATACGATATTTTCAAAAGTTCTAACTAGGCGTAAGCCCTTAAATCTACCGCAACGATACCAATGTTACACCCGAAAAGTCGAATTGTGCGCTGACTGGACAGTGGCATTTGCCTTAAGGGGTTAGGCTACAGTAACAGGTATAAAATCATGTGCGAATTTAACCATTTTTTTCGTATGAGAAAGTGATTCGCTCGTAAAATTAATTACACATCTATTTAGTATGAATATCAAGCTCATAGAAATTTTTTTTTTTTTTTTCGTTGTACAAAATGGTCGACTATTCGAAACTTCTCGAAGCAGCTTTTTTCCAATTGGCGTGACATATAACTTTAACAATTTTCACTCGATTTACTTTAAATTTAAAAATTATGTTCCTAATTGCATTTCGCAGAGAAGTACGTACGGAATTTCTGATTAATCGAAAACTTTTCATTTCACGAGCAGTTTATGAGCAGTTATAACGAAATTTATCACTGAAAATTTATTTCTTAAGTTCAAATACATACAACTTTTGAATAAAACAATATTTTTGAAATTCCCTACTTCTCTAGGCATTCTAATGTAGATTGACGAGAATTTTTGTTTTTTGTTCTGGGTCAAGAATTGTGGATGCAAAATGTTATGCCGCGGAGCGCTTAAAAAAAGATAACAAAAGGGTAACACGCGTTTTGACCCGACGACAAAATATCCTCGACAAAATATCCGCGACAAAATATCCGACGACACAATATCCGCAGGATAAAATATCCTCATGACAAAATATCCGCAAGACAAAATATCTGCCGATATTATATCCGCTGTCGGTAATTAAATCTATGATTAACGTTATTACTCTTAAACTAGGACAACTGGCTTCATGAGACAGTCAATGTTTTTCTCTCTGCTGTGTATGTAGTGCTAATGTTTCTTGAAGGAATGACGTTGTAGTGCTACAGTTTAAAGTGTGTATGTAGTGCTACAGTTTAAAGTGTATGTAGTGCTACAGTTTAAAGTGTGCTGTGTATGTATGTGCTACAGTTTAAAGTGTGCTGTGTATGTAGTGCTACAGTTTAAAGTGTTTAAAGAAGGGAGCAAAATTATTAATATTTGACGGATATGTTTGTTCAAAAAAGAGTGTGAATAAAACAAGCATAACTTGGCGTTGTGTTGAGCATAAGAAACGTTCATGTAATATTATTATAGTACATCCTATTATAGTACATACTATTATTATAGTATCCAAGTATATTTGCGTGGCATTGCTAACAATATTTTATTAAACTAATATTATATACAAAAACTTTACAATAAAGAAATAAGTGCAATGAAGAAGCTCGTATTATGCCCCCACCCCACTATCTCACACACCCCACAAAGGTGTTTTGCGCGCGACCCCGTTGATGTGGTGGACGAGATTTAGCATTTTGTCTCGCGGATGTTTTGTCATGAGAATATTTTGTCTTTCGGATATTTTGTCGCGGATATTTTGTCTTTCGGATATTTTGTCCTCGGATATTTTGTCGCGGATATTTTGTCGTCGGGTCAGATGTGACGTAGCCAACAAAAGAAAATATTAGTGCTCAGCCATTTTGTACATCGAAAATATATATATATATATATATATATATATATATATATATATATATATATATATATATATATATTCTAACATCTTGATATTCATACTAAATAGATGTGTAATTAATTTTATGAGTGAATCACTTTTTCATACGAAAAAAATTGTTAAATTCGCACATGGATTTATACTCGTGACTGTGGCCTAACCCCTTAAGCTTATTCTCTTCCCATCACAAAGCTTCCTACCAATATTTGAAAACCCCCTCCCAAATAATCTCTATTACGATAAAATCGCTTTAATCCCATAAATCTGTCAGTTAAATGTTCATCTTACCGGTATGTTGTATGCATTTCGCGAATGCAACAGTCGCCTGAGGTATTCCCCCTATCTTGTTCTTTTGTCATATATATATGCATGTATACGTCTGTATATGTAAAACACAGAGCCCCTAAGGTGTCTCGTATCCGCGTCCATCGCTAAACAGCTCGAGCGTGAAATCAGACCAGCTATATAGTGATTCCGCACATCCTCTCTTTCTGTCTCTCTCTCTCTCTCTCTCTCTCTCTCTCTCTCGATCCCCCTTAACCCTTGTTTCGTGTATGTGCCATCTCACGAAGACACTATACGTCCATGACGATATAGACCTTCGTCTTCTCCGCTTGCCAATGGAGAAAATGGAAGAGGCACACACATACGTGTGCAAATTACGAGAGTACAAATGGCTCGAGCGGGAGCCTCCCTTGTGGGTATGCACAATGTAGAATCGCGAGCGAGGTGTCAGTTTTCCCCGAGTTCCACGAAAATTCACCGTAGCCCGAGGAATGCGCGTCGAGAGCTAAGCTAGCCGAGGGCAGTCCTTGATAAGACGAATACGTGGCCGGAGTGAAGAGCAAGCGTCGTCGTTGCTCGTTTCTGATCAGCACAAATTTCAAAATGAAAAAAAACCAGAACGCAATATGAACAATGGCTTTTTAAATTATTGGCACAGACCACGCGGTAAGAAAATCCATTATTCGTAGGACCGAAGGCTCCAAACTGTCAAAAAGTGAATGGACAATAAAGACAGGTCGAGAGTTCCAGAATTAGTACCTAAATGGTACAAAGATGCAAATTTGCAGAGAAAGCAGTACCAGTTGAAATTCCGAACTTTGAATGCTCCGACGGTTTAAAATTCCGAACTTTAATGTTCCGAAATTCAAGATGGGGACGAGGTGAAATTCCGAACTTTGAATGATCAGAACCCTCAAAACTACGAAAGAATACTACCCCGAAAGATCAAAATTCCGAAAGAATTTTACACGAAAGACCAGAACTCCGAAAATCTTAACACCGTCAAAATAATTCGACTATGGAAGTTTTAAAAGTTTCCAAATTTTCAATAAATCGACGAATTATTTCAAGAATTTTTTTGTTTAAGAAGTGATATTGCGTCAGTTTTGAAATTTGTCTAGACAATGTTATACGTTCTACATCATTTACAGCCAACTGTGTAGACTTTTGCTGGCATGATCTTGACATGAGGGCCGGGTTGTAATTCCAAACTTTGATGTTCCGAAATTGCAAGGTTCGTCAAGATTATGCCAGCGAAACAGTTGACTATAAATGATGTAGAACGTATAACATTGTCTAGACAAATTTCAAAAATGACGTAAAATCACTTATTGATAAAAAAATTCTTGAAATAATTCGTTGATTTATTGAAAATTTTTACACTTTTAAAACTTCCATAGCCGAATTATTTTGACGGTGTTCGGACGGAGTTTTGGTCTTTCGTGTAAAATTCTTTCGGAGTTTTGATCTTTCGGAGTTCTAAGCGTTCTGATCATTCAAAGTTCGGAATTCCAACCCGGCCCCAGGGCTAAGCTAAGCTAGCCAAAGGCAGCCCTTGATAAGACGAATACGTGTCCAGAGTGAAGAGCAAGCGTTGCCTTCACTCGTTTCTCTCTCTGAGGCCCGAAGTCTGCAAACTGTCAAAATCCGAATGGACAAAAAAGACAAGACGAGAGTTCCAAAATGACTGACTAAACGGTACAAAGGTGCAAATGTACAGTGAAAGCAGTACCACTTTGGATGCATCAAATCTGCATGGTACCAAGTACCGATTTTGGCATATCCATATACTCAGCATGGCTGAAGGAGACGCAGAGAGACTCATAGGGAATCGAGATATGCTCCTGGCTCTTCGTCCTCTTCGTCGTTCGTTCTGACGTGTTCGGTGTCACGTTTGCAGCAAACGACGCACATGGCGCAGCTGGGAGTCTGCATAGAAACTCTACGTGCTGCACTCTCTCTTTCTCTCTCTCTCTCTTCCTCTTCTGAAATACATTTACAACCTACGTGCATATGTGTATGTATTTTACGCGTAGCGTGTGCAACGTTGGCGCGTTACAAAGCCCGACGTGTATTCTGATGGTCTTGCATCCTCGCACGATCCCTTGTAGACCTCCATAAACCCTTGCAACATTATACATCTATATTGTATCCATGTGTGTGTGTATGTGTATGTATGTGTTTGCCTCGGTTCGGTTGTTTCAGAGAAACATCGAAGCACGACCCACAGAGGGACGTAGGAAGTTAAGGAGGAGGACCAACCGCAGCGACTGGAACGACCAAATTGTCCACGTCCGCGAGATGAGCAAGAGAAACCTTGGCTATGGCCCCCACAATTGTCGCAGCTGTCCGAGAAAATCTTCCATTCGTGTACACCGTACCCAGTACATCTATGACCTAAGATATATAGCGGTGCATGGCAATTCCCACGTATACCCACGAGTAACGGCGACCATCGTGAGGTGGACGCGATATTCGAGATGAAGTTTTCGAATGGATGAGTTTCCAGACAGTTGGGGTGTTTGGTAGTTTTTGACGTTTGGTGACTTCTGTAACGAGGCGATAAAGATGAGCCGATCTATCGAAAGTATTCGATGACGAAGTTTGCTTCCGAGCCTCAATATGACGGAAGTTTAAGGGGGGAGACACCTTTAAGCGAGGGATAGCTATTTGATTTTTATACTTTTTTTTAAAGCAAATATTTCTTCACGATTTTTTGAACTTAGGATGTGTTTTATTACTATTTTTAACTGTTTCGTGATATTTTTTCATTGATTACTTTTAAAAAATGGCCGAGGTATGGCATGGTTTTCTAAACGGGTTGCGGCGAATTTTGTCAGACGGCGTGACACGTAGCTTCGGTGGGATTAAGAGGCTATACCAGTGTGAACGCTGGAAATTTGGGTGATTTTCGGGAAATTTTTGGAAGAAAAGTACTCAATTAAATGTTTCGGAAAATTAAGAATATATTTGGCTATATTTGACCTATATTACATGATTTTTTCATAGAAAAATATCGAGATCTAGGCGACTCATGCGCTGCCTTCGGAGGCACAAAAAAAGTTCCGAAACCGAAAAAGGAAAAAAAATGTTGTCAAACTGGAAGGTATTTCCTGTACAATGACGTGGGATTTTCGAAAAATATCAAAATCTAACAAAATGGCGTAGTTATTTTAAAAAAAGTCTGTTTTCTTGTCTATAAAATGGTTGTTTTTTCAATGCCAAATCGTCAATTTTCATCCAATCAAAAATATCCTGCGTCATTGTAGAGTAAATATATTCAAGAGTAATCAGTTCAAATTTCAAGTCAATCGGATAATTGCTGTATGAGTTACAATGTCAGCAAATTTGAAAAATCTCATTTCGAGAAAAACGCGTTTAAACATTTAACTATCGATTTTTGCAAAATAAAATGATATTTACCATAAAAACTGCTAAGTATAAACGTAAAGTATACAGTACAACCTATCGAGAAAGGCAAAAAAATCGATTTTTTTCGAAAAATCGATGGACGAAAAGAACCAACGAAGATGTTTCTTTCATTGACACTCATACGGAGAATATGAACCAAGAAAAAGTGAGCAATGTTGAAAATTGATGAAATGGTACGCTTTGAAACAAAAAGATTGTATTTTTTGGAAAAAGGGGTTTATTTGGTAATGAAAAAAACTTTGTTTTTATTTTCAAAGACCTTTATGGTCATATTTTAGACAATAAGGTTAGAAATATTTTTGCCAAATTTCATCAGAATCGGTCAATTTGTTTTCAGCTATACATCACGCCAGTTTTGAAAATGGAGTTTAGAAGACCGTGCCACGCCTCCGCCATTTTTGAAGATTAATAAATAAAATACCATGTAACAGCCAAAAGTAGTAATAAAACGTACCCTAAGTCTAAAAAATAGCGAGGAAATCTTCCTTTAAAAAAGAATCATGAAAATCAGCAAATGTTTTCCTCGCCTAAAGGTATCTCGGCTTTGAAGCCTCGTAGATACAATTATCCAATTTCGCTGAAGTTCGCATCATTGAAACAAACCGAACTTTCCATTTTTTTTTCCTTTTTTCTCGATTTTTATTATTATCCCAAATCATTCTCGATGAATTTAGCTTGTAGGTCTCCAGTGACGATCTTGAACAAAGATTGCCATAGTTCCGCCAAAAAAGGAAATTGGCAATTAGAAAAACCTTATTTTCGTTGCATTCCAACGACGCACACTTCAATACCACGTTACCAAGTGGTGTTTTGAAACCCCTTCAAGTCTGGCGTCTCGGGGTAGTCGAAACTCTCACAAGAACAAAAGCAACATTGCAGAGCATAAAATAATTCTCCGCAAAATGATAGACTTCCGGAGAGTCGAACGATCCTTCTTGAACGTTGGTTGTTTTAATCGCCACGCTCTTACTCTCCGCAGCTAAGGAAAATAGAAGAAACCGCGATGAACCGCGTAGGGAAGAGTGCATATACCGACTCAAAATAACTCTACCCAGTTTTCCGCGATAAACTTCGCTGTAAGTGGGTTTCCCGACAAACGGCGGTGGAGGAAAGAAGAAGAAAAAAGAGAAAAAAAAAAGGATTCGAAAGGTATATACGAGTACACACGGTGGTAGCACGATACGTCACGATGCTATGGAGCATTGCACCTGTGGCACTGTATTCGTGGGATCTCGCGAAATCCGCCCATTGACACGGACGAACACACAGAGAGGAAGGAGCCCTCGCCAAAAGAAAGGGCATGCGATATAGTATTTTTCCGGAATATACCTCTTCGCCACTCAACCCCGAAGCCAGAGAGTGTAAGCTCCTCATACCATCCCTATTCTTCCGCAGCATCATCTCGATCTCCTCGACATTCTCTTTTCTCATCTCGTCCTCCATTCCTTTTCCTCTTCTTTCCTTAGACTCTCTCTCTCTCTCTCTCTCTCTCTCTCTCTCTCTCTCTCTCTTTCCTCCTCCCTCCCTCCCCTCTCTCTTTCTCTCTCCCTCTCTCACTTTCACGCTTCATCCCTCTACATGTGGATAACTCTCGCGTGTCTCTTTATCTCTCGTCCCCCTTTTCTTCTTTAGTAAACCCGTAACCCCCGCATTGCCCTCTCGAATCCTCATCTCCCTCCTTGCTCTCTTGCATCTCCGGCAGTTGGCGCGAAATCGTGGTGCCCGGCTTGCGATATCGGGCTACGTGAGTCGAGCGAATGAACGGGTAAACGAGGGACGGGGGTGGAGTGGGGCGGTCGCTGAGGGAGGAAAGGATAGGACGTTAAGGAGGATGAGTTCGTGACGCGAGAGGATAGCTAGAGAGAGAGAGAGAGAGAGTGAGAAGGGCCAGAGGGTGACGGGGGTTGGAGAGATAGGGTTACAGAGAAGGGACGGGGGTTCGGGTCGAAAGACGAGCGTATAGGGGGCACGTATAAACGCTGCTCTATGCGAAGAGATGTAGTGTATCTTCTCCTCGCCTCTTACAGAACCCTCTCCGACCCCTCACCTCGCTTCTCCATAGAGAAATACAGGTAGACTGGCCAACGTTGCTGTGTTGAAGCATAGTGCCCAATGTCAGCAAGCAAAAGGACGTAAACCTGAGAAATTTTCCCCAGTGGACTGCAATGGGCTACGACCTTTAGGCTACTAACGAACCTGCATGCACAGGGGATCAGTATAGTCTCCTTATACATCATACGTATGGGATGCTCCGACCCAAATTCGTCATTCGTCATGCAGCGTCATTGATGACGTTCACGAAAGAGCCAGTCGCCGAAAAAATACCAATGAATTGGGATTTCCATGTAGACTACCCACCTGTCTTTTACCTTCTTTCTGACCTTCATCCGGAAAACATTCATACGTTCAAAGCGTTTGAGAAATAAGTTTCGTGATCCCACCCAGTGGCTGATAATATTGCACCATAAGCAAACCCTGGACAGTTTTGTTGTCGAAAAATGGAACGCTCGGATCGTCAGAGTCACCGATCGCTCGCCAATGTGGAATTTCAATTGTTGACGGGTCTCACACGAGTCTGTTGACTTGAGAATCGATGGTTCGTCACGGAATGTACCATACAGATATAACGTAGGTAAGTATAGTAGTGATGCAACGAGGCTGCTGCTCCCGAGCAAACGCGGGTAGAGGAATCGGGAGAGGCAGAAGGGTGAGCAAGGGATGAGGAGCTAGAGTATAGGGTATAGGGGAGATAACCTGGCATCCTAGTGCGAAGATAACCCGACTTGACCCGCGGGTCCTCCTTGCTGAATAATTACGGGTAAGGCGCGCACCAGCAGCTACGTCGTACTAGCTTCGTTCCATATATACCTACACGCTCACACTGAAATATGTATATTCAAGGTATATGCCTGTGTGGTTCATAACGACTGAGACACGATAGCGTCGGTGGACCGAAAGAGCCAAAAGGCACAGTGCGCTTTGCGCAGAGCTTTGAACTATCCGACTCTCCTCGAAATCACCAAAATCAACGAAAACTCTGTTACTTTTTCAAGTCTCGTGGACTCGTCGGATTTGGTGTTTCAATCGCCTCAGCATTGTTGACAGATTCTTCAGGTCATAAAAATGGATAATTCGAAGGCTACAGTACTACAAAGTATGCATAGATATCGATTGCCCAAGATCATTGAGCGAGTTCTTACACAAAAAAAAACAGTTCTGAATGGGAAAATAACCACCCTTTCGCTTCAGAAGGACATATCCCTTTCTTCCTCGTAAGATAAGTTTCGTCGTGTTGTTTTATCTCTCCGCCTCGTTCACGAATCTTTGTTCAATTATTTTTTTGCGTAGAGTTTTTCCGTCTTCGCAATAATGGTGTACCTCCGGTCTATTATCCTTTTTTTCTTCGAGACTCCAGCTCGTTTATGTACGCTTCCACGTTTGTTAGTTACCATCGTGCGGCTGTGCGAGATCGGGCAACGAGAAAGAAAGCAGTGCGAGAGGGGGTTGAAAACGTGACCATGGAGGCCTCTCGCTCTCTCTCTCTCTCTGTCTTCTCACATTCTAACTCTGCCTGTGTATGCGTCTCCATATATATATACATGTCGGCGTTCCTCTCGGACGCCCATGAGAGCCACCGAAGACACCCAAAGGGACTTTTGTGTGTTCAGTAAGAGTGCTAACAGGCAGAAGGGTTGCAGGCAGAGTACTCCGAGCATGTAGGTATGGGCAGTTAGGTCCTTACGTTAGTCACTAGTCGGTGTACTCTATTGCTTCGCTTTACCGGGCTCTCGGTACTCTCTTGCGACCCGGCCCAGCACGCGGGCCGGACCCGAGAGTCACGAACGAACACGCACGCCAAGGATAGATCCTCTGTGCAGCCTCCCGCGTACCTTCTCATCCTTTTCCATCCATCTCCCCTTCCACTCGTCCTCTCTCTCTCTCTCTCTCTCTCTCTCTCTCTCTCTCTCTCTCTCTCTCTCTCGCTCTCTATCTCTCTCTCTCTCTCTCTGTCAGGTTCTTCGTTGCTCCGCTTCTTCCACCCTTGGCCACCGAAGCAATACGAGAACGATCGACCGCCGGGAAGAGAGGCCGAGAGATGAAGAGAGACGGAGTATAGGTACGGTAGATGACTTTGCGAGAGTACAGAGAGCAAAGAGCATCCAGAGAACGAGCTGAACTGATGCGCTTCATGGGGACGCGCGTATCGGTCCCGCATTGCGAAAGTACGACGAAACGGATTACTTCACAAGACACGGGGAGTGCGTGCGTGTGCGTTTGCGTGTGTGTGTGCGCGCACGCGTTTGTGTGTGTGTGTGTGTGCGCGCGCGCGCGTGTGTGCGTGTGTGTGCGTGTGCGTGTGTGTGCGTGTGTGTGTGTGCGTGTGTGTGTGTGTGTGTGTGCGCGCGCGCGCGCGCGCGCGCGCGTGTGTGTGTGTGTGTGTGTGTGTGTGTGTGTGTGTGTGTGTGTGTGTGTGTGTGTGTGTGTGTGTGTGTGTGTGTGTGAGGTGGAGAGAGAGAGGGAGAGAGAGAGAGAGAGAGAGAGAGAGAGAGAGAGAGAGAGAGAGAGCGAGAGAGAGATGGAAAGAGAGAGAGAGATGCAGACTTGGTCGCATTTGTGTGAACTCCGTCCACAGCCATAGGCCAAAGCACAAACTCTTGCGGTGTGCTCGCACGATCATGCCGGAGGGAGCAAAATGGAGAGTGGAGCACAGCATCGCGCTCTCAGAGCGCAAATCTACCTTGTGCACTCATCCCGCCAACCTCTGCCGCACGACCACGCGAAATCGAAGACAACGAACCTCCCTCTCTCTCTCTCTCTCTCTCTCTCTCTCTCTCTTTCTCGAAGTCCCGATATAACGCTCGTTCTGGCCGGTACACAATGCTACTTAGACCAGGACGAAGTAGCCGCCGTAAGACCCACGGCGTTACGAAGAACTCGCTCACGGGCACAGAGTTCACGGAGCATCGCGAGCCCGGTACCACAGATCCAGAGAGAGAGAGAGAGAGAGAGAGAGAGAATGCGCGCAACACCGAGGCAACGTGCCTTTTACGATTTCTACCGCGCGCACAGATCCCGATCGATTTGCCTATTCCCACAGCTCGATCCAGGAACATCGAGGGCGGTAATGCGGGAGCTGCGGATTACGGATGTTGAAAGTGAAAACGCGAGTTTACCCATTTTCGGTATATTTACTCTTCGATCTTGCGGGCGGTCATGATATTTTTTCAAATACCGAGGATTATTCGATAAACCCTAATAACGGATGATGAAGGCTGCATCGTTTGGACGCGATGGATATAATTTCAATTGACCAACTTTTTTGGAGGATTTACGGTAGAAAATCCCCTTTATTGGGATCCTGGGTAGGGATTAGCAACCCAAATCTGCCAAAAACAGACTGGGTAATGGTCGGAAATGGAAGATAAAGACATCGTTTTCGCTGCATTCCGACGGAAAGAAGGAATATATGGAAGGCTATTTTTTGGAAGATTTGTGGTAGGAACGTCATTCTTTTTTTAGGATCCTCATTAGGGATTAATAACTCAAATGTGCAATAACCAGACTGGGTCACGGTGGGGAATGGAAGATGAAGAAATCATTTATGCTGCGTTCCATCGGAAAGGAGGAATATATGGAAGGCTATTTTCCAAGATTTATGGTTGGAACGTCATTCATTTTTTAGAATCCTGATTAGGGATTAATAACTGAAATGTGCAATGAGCAGATTGGGTCAGGGTGGGGAATGGAAGATGAAAACATCGTTTATGCTGTCAATTCCATTTCAACGGAAAGCAGGAGTAAGTATATGAAAAGCTAATTTTTTGGAATATTCACGGTAAGAAGTTTACTTCTATTTTTGGGGTCCCCATTAGGTAGCGTAGGTTGGGGTCGATAGAAACACGGGTCAAATGAAACAAGTTGAATAACTGGAAAAAGTTTAGTGCCAGCAGCGTCGCCCCGAGAGGGGAAGGGACTGCTTTGCGTATCGGAACCCGTCGCTCAATGCTCGTCGGACATTTTTATGTGGGTGCATCACTTTTTCGACATTAAAAGTAAGCTTTTTGATGATTAGTATCTTGCGTATTGCTCCAAAACTACTCCTTCAGCGTTGTTTACAATCATCATTACTATGAATATCCTAGTTGAGTTTATTGTGGTCAGTGCCTACCTACAACATTTCGGTGTTTTGCTGTTTGATAAATTATTTGAAGCAAGGCTGTGGTGGCAGTTGAAACAAACGGTTCGAGATCAATTAAAACGTATTTCTATTGACCCTGAAACATTTCATACGCAAGCACGTTTTCCAAACCTTGTTTTATTTTTCAGATGCCAAAAAATCGTCCGAAAAGTAAAATAATATTGAAGAACCTCAATATACCTTCAGTGATACTCATACTGGAATGAAAAGCAATAAAACTGATTCTTTTGATTAAAAGTGTATTTTATTCACAACACCCTTACTTTATCACTTCATACATATCATTAACAGTACCTGGGCGGAGTGAAAACATTTGTCTAATCAGCTGAAAACACCTATTTCAACTAACCCCAGGCACTTTTTCGATTGGCCCCGACACAGGGTCAAATGAAACGTATTCCGAGCGTTTCGAAACAGCTTCTACCTAAGTTAAGGGCATATAACAAGCAAAATCAATAATGCTATCATATAGCCAGATAATCTAGCTATAATTCAAGGTATAAAATGAAGTCACAATAACAGATTTTCTCAAAAACGTTCCAATTGACCTCAGCCTACCCGGTCACCAACCCAAATATGCCCAAAAAAAAATCAGACCGGATCATGGTAGGGAATGCAAGATGTAACCATTTTTGCCGCGTTCCAATGGAAAACAGAAATCCGTCATCGATTCTGTTATTCGGCGATATGATTGAAGGTGGCAGCGACCGGGGTTTGGGACTCGACGCCTAAAGGTAAAGAGGTCAAAGCTTCTATTATTGACAACGACGGTGAGCGCCTGTACAGCAGAGTGCATTGGATATTTCTGTAACGCATACGTGTGGCTCTGCATGGAAATAAGTCGCGACACGTGCCCGAGATTCCACTAATTGACGTGCCGTGTATCCGCGCATACATGCATTCACAAATTCGCGGGCGAATGACATTTTTCGAAGTTGCGTTTGACCTCTTTTCAACGTGCAAATGTTACTCGTACCACTTGAACTCTGTCAATCCGCGTAGAAGCTTCGAAACTCGGAAATTCCTACACAGCTGCACTTGCATTTTCCCAAAGCTATTCCGGCTTTTTCGTTCGAGCCAACTGGTTCAATTAGCCAGTGCATTTCTGGTCGCACCGTTGCGAACCACCGGCGGCAAAAAAAACGATCGGTTCACCCGAATGCCGCGAGGGAACGACGAAACAAAGACACAGGGAAGAGGAAAAGTTTCTCGTACCGCACTTGATACCCTCAACAAAAAGAAGGGGAAAAACAATCCACAGGGAAATCTCATTTTATGGGTTTTCCTGTGACTCAAGGTATCCCGGACTCATAGGGAATTCATGGAATAGGCGAGAACCGGAAGAAGAGAAACGTTCGGGTTGCCTAGGAGGATCTTTTGGGCCTGCCCGAGTCGAAATTTTCAGCCTATTTTGCCCCTCCAGATCCTCACAGTGGTAGGAGATGAAAGCAGTAAAGTAGCTTCGTATTCAATATAAAATGAGCTCCTACTTAAGGGGTTACCCCCACTTGCAATTTTGAAAAAATCGATGTTTTTTATTGCATTTTTTTGAAGTATAAGTATCTGAGAATATGTCGCGTTTTTCTCAAAATGGCATTTCTGAAGTCGGTGACCAAGATTACTCGAACACTAATGAACCGATCTTCTTAAAATTTTGTAGGCTTATTTAATACATAAAAATGTAGTCTTTAATCGTTCGATTTTTTTTTCGAAAAAAAAAATGGCCGTTTTATAGCCAAAAGACGGCCGCTTTTTTTCGTTAAAATCGAACCATTAACTTTGACTGTCCGCCATTTTGTGAAAAATGAATATTTTTTAAAATCCTTCGATTAAAGACTAGTTTATACTTATATTTGACTAAATCCATCCGCATTTTTTTTTCAGATGATCTACTTCGCCGCAATGTTGGTCACCGCAAACCGTGTATATAAAAACATTATTTCATTGACGGCCATTTGCCCACTAAACAATGTAATATTTTTCAATAAAAAAATTACTGGAAGTTCTTCAAGATGCGTTCTTTAAGATGGTATGTTGATCGATTAAAAAAGTTTTGTAGTTTTCTTTAAAAAAAATCATGAAAAAGGCCTTTTTTGCGCTACAAGTGGGGGTAAGGCCTTAACGCCCAGAACGGGAACTAATTTCGCTTTTCTCCACTTGCAGGCGCTAAGGAGGAGGACGTCGATTGGCACACATATACACGAATACGCGCATGCGTAGACACACGTATATACCCGCACACATACATGGCTAAGCATACACCAACACACGTATACTAGTACCTATACGTATGCATGCGTGCCTGCTATAGTGATCCGCGTACACATGCATACGTGAGGGCAATTCCTATCAAAAATATTGTAACTGTTCGCCCAAGATCCATTTCTGCCACTGTGGAGAGTTGCCGGAGCTGCAGGGGCAAGTTTGAAGCGAATGCTAAAGGTTCGCTGGGTGGAGATAATGGAAAGGCCATTGGAAAAGTAGGCCTCTACGGCGAACGCGCGGTCCTACCTAGTCCAACGCATGACGGTTACTGAAAACTATCAGACCCGCTCTTTCGAATGCGACCATCCCCACCCTCGTTTCGTCGAAACAGCCAAATGCGCGATAGGTCCAAACGCAATCAAAAGAGGAGCTGCAACGACTTCAGCTAGGTTAGGTAGGAGTGTAAGGGCCTATGCAGGAGGTAAGCAGCAAAGGAAGAGCATGTGGCGGCCCGTAGTAGGACTTCTAGCAGTAAACAGACTCAAGTGAGGCTGACATAGGATCAAAGGCCTTTAAAATAGGCTGAAAATTTCGACTCGGGTGCTGGCGGTGGTTTTTGTTTGCTCGCTGGAATAGGATCGATGATATCGGCAAACGAGCCCGTGAGTGTATCGTATCGGCGCTGATGCAAACAGGAACTCGATGTACGACGGGGGAGTGGGAGTAAGGACCGAACGGAGGGCGAGAGGGATGGATGTAAAAAGAAGTATACGTAGTATCGTTATAACGAGGCCTCGTTTCGTACGGAAAATATACCCATACTACTGGATATAAGCGGGTGAGTTTGCCCCGGTAATGAGAGCACCGCAAGAAGAAGATGAGCTACCATTACCCACTGGCTACTGTACATCCCCAACATTGATGTGTGTACCGCGCGTTCTGTGCGCCTCCTCTTTCCCCGCCCGGCCACCGCATTCTCTAACCCTGGCATTAGAGGATCGTCCATCATCCATTAGTCCGTCGTCGAATATCTTTCTTCGCTCGTGATCCTGCCTCTCCTCTGCCTCGTGCTCGGCTTTATTGGCATGTGAAACGTTCCGGCAATCCGCTCCGCGGCGGACCTGCGTCCATAAATTGATCCTCGCCAGCTTCGTAAAACGGGGCAACTATTTTAAATCGCGCGGAGCGTTGTTGCTGTTTGTTAACTCGGCGTACATTTCCCCGATCGAATTAGCCGCTGATCAATCCCGTTCAACCCGATTCCCGATCATTCTCGAATTAAACGTCGCGTGCTTACATTTGTCGGGGAATACACAGATCCTACCACATCCCTACGGTGTCCACGTTGGAATCCAAAGTAGATGCCGCGCTATTTCTCGATTGACGTCGTTGGAACATTTTTTATTCGAAATTCTTAACCAGAATTGGTTGGATCTCCCAAAAAAACTTCCTTTCGTGATCCCGTGCACAAATTTGTCGGGGAGTCCCAAGATACACCCACATGTCTATAGGGATTTGTTGGGGACACCGCACATAGGGAGTCCTCATTGGGATCCAATTGGATTCTGCACTGTTCCCCGATGAACGCCGTTTGAGACTTCTTAACAGATTCGGTTCGAAAATATGTAAAAAGTTACGGGAATTAACTCGGCGTGTTGAAACTTAACGTGCACGTTTCGCGGACGAGCATCTGTGCGGTCATATTATGTTGCAGTGTAGTAAAATAAATAAACGATAATTACAGCGGATTTTCAATCATGTGATTCAAATCAATTTTCAAGGTTTACCGTAAAACGGGGCTTTGGACAGGTTTTGCAAGTTTTTTTAGGTAACTTTTTTTAACATCCTAGATACCAACTTTTCTTGGTCCAATGGAACAGTGTGTCCTTTGGCTACCAAATGTATAAGAAAGTCAACATCCACCACCCCCTCACAATTTGATATATACATTTTTTTTTAAGTGTCAAAGTTGCCCGAGTGTGGGGCTTCTTTGACAGGGCATTGAAATGCAACTTATGTCAAAGATTAAGAGTTACTTTGGAATCATTTTGATAAAAAATGTAATATTTTATGTAATATACATGGAATTAAATGAAAAAAAAAAACATCGATTTTTTATAACCAAATTGTCATCGTTATTGAGGCAGCAGAACTCGAACAATTTTCGTCCAATCGACTTGAAATTTTAACTGCAGCTTCTTAGGTTACTTCAATAGTCAAGTACGAGCGCTTCTTTCGATTAATCGAAAATTGTAAAAAATATATCACTTTTGAGATGAAAATTATGGTCGAAAAAACGAACTTTTTTTCAAACTCGTCTCTATTTTTCTTTTAATTATTTTTTAATTCCCCCAGTACTTGACTGCTAAAAATAATATAATTAAGGAAAATATTCCATTCTCAGTTCCGGGACTAAATTTACGAAGTTCTACTGTGTGCCGCGGAGGGGGTTGGCTGAAAATCAGTAGTGCTATAGCGACTCGTGCGCCGCCATTTTGTATACTTTTGACAAATAATTTTTTTTTACATACTTCAATATATACCTTGTAAAACCTAAAAATTCTTTTGACCATGTATTTTATTCTTTTCTTTAAAAAAAGTCCAATAAAAACGGTCAAAAATGGGCAGTTACAGTGGTGCGCTCCCTTAAGGAAACATTTGACATAATAGTATCAAGTCCTGGGGTGCTATTATAGGCACTTAATGAGTCTTATAATTGTCATTGTGATCAAAATCAACTTGAGCAACATTATAATAAACTTGAACAACACATTGTTGTTCAAGTTTATTCCCCATACCCGCAGCCCGCTACAGAAAGTCAAGCGGGCTCGCTGCAAACGCATTTTAAACGTATTTTGGCGCTCTGCCAAAGTAGCCCCAAAAACTGTCAAAGTTACCCTGAATGTCAAAGTACCCGTTTTACGGTCCATTTTTAAGCGATTTATACTTTTTTACGTTCATCCCTTTTGTATTTATATAGGGTGTCTCAGAATGACCTGTCATTTAAATTTATTAATAAAACGTTTTATTTATTTGAAAAGTACGAATATTTTTATTTTAATGTAAATTTTCAATAACATTTCGGAATAATCGCGGACTAATGTCATTAATGGTGCGTCCAATTGCTTCCTTGAGCTCCGGAATCTTCTGTGGACCATTGACATATACTTTTCCTTTCAAAAACCCTAAAGAGGAAGTGCAATGACATGAAATCGCACGATCTTTGTGGCCAATTCACATAGCCATGGCGCAAGATAACACGAACATGCAACTTCATCTGCAATGACAATGCAGCAAATAACAATTTCTATGCGTTGCTCAATCGTGTAATGCTCCATGACTAAACCTCAATACTTCCTGATGTCATTTGTCAAATATTAGTACTCTATGTTTGCCACAAAAAAATGACGCGCCATTTAAAATGTCAGGTAACTCTGAGACACCCTTTATATATTTTGTTTAGGAGATTTAACGTACAAAATGTGATGGGATCAAGAATCATATCGGATTCTGTTCGATAATGTGGGAATCCTTCAGGATTCAAATGACATTCGTACATTCCAATGCGGCACCTCGATGAGAATCCAATGTACGAGCGTCACGTTTTAGTATGGGAGTTCAATGCGATGACACATTGGATCCCTATCATGAAGTAGGAATCCAATTGGATCCCTATGACAATTTCTTCCTGTTTGTTCTTAACGTTCTTTTTATTCTCTTTTTTTCGACAACAATTTTGCACGGTGATGAAGTCAGAATTTCACTTCTTTCGATTTTTCTCTTCCTAGCAATTGATCGTTTTTTTGCAGCATCTGGCAATGGCGACAAATTATGGAGAAACTACACAACACCCGGAGCAAAGCTAGTCCACGGTGTAATAACGATGTTTTGTCATGTAGAGTGCTTTTTCGAACGTCGTAGCGCAACAAAGCTTCTCTCAAACTCAGTTAGCAAATTTTTTTGGTCCATTGTCCTTTTTTTCCTCTTTTCTATTTTTATTTCGCTGCGTTCTTCTATCCTGTAAAACAACGTACAACAGTTATAATCATAAGTATAAGTATGCTTACGAGAGAAGAACAGCATGTTTACCGTTCGGCGTCAAGGGACCACTTTGTGTCCGGTACCAGGGAGCAGAGACTCCCAAAATTACGTGTTTTATACCAAAACCCCTTGGGAAACCAAGAAAAACTTTCACAAACTTCGAATATTTATAGAACACGACGGATAATAACCATTGACATAAACACTCAAACACAGAAACTTAGCAATAATACTCACCTGAATCTTACCGGACGCGGTGTATTTAGGCCGGTCAAATTTTTTCACACGAGAAACGTCAGGTTTTTGTTGAAAATCATGTATATGGTAGATCATCATAAACTATTAGATACGTATTTTTTTATGCGCGGATAAACAGTTTTCGAACGGAAACGAAAATTCTCCTAATGCAAAAGGATCAGAAATCCACTATGGGTACATCAGGGAGAAAAGTTAAGGCATGAACTACTCCATGTTTTTATTTCTCTCACCCCGCATTTGAAACGGATGTCTTTAGTTGAACGTAATGGATGACACTTTGATGGGGGACAAAATTAAAGTTTGCTTATTTTTATATTATTGCCGCATAGTTAGCTTAAGGGGGTAAACCGCATTCTATACATTCTTGACGATTTCTAATAGCAATTGAGGGTTGAGATGAATGGTGATTTCGTATTCAGGGGCAAATAACACATAGACATGGACTTGTAAAAAAACAATTTTTTTAATCCAAAT
>OZ023317.1:29349100-29414100 GCA_964007375.1 Ophion obscuratus | reverse complement strand
TTTTCATTGATGTTTATTGAACGAGAGAAATTTTGACACGTGAACGTAACTTGGGAAGTATGTTTAAGGGCTTATAGTCGGTTAAAATGTTGGAAAATGTCGATTTTTTTCGACGGATTCTTAAAATATAACGATTCTAAAATATTCTGTGAAAAGTTTGAGTCGATCCGGGCACAATTGACGGAGCTATGGGCGTTTATAGGTAGGTTCCGCGAACCGACGAACTTTACAGGCGTTCTTCTCAAAATAACTTTTTCAAAATCGGTGATCACGGTACCTCGAAAATCACTGTGCCGAAGAACTTCAAATTTTACAAGCTTCTTTTACATGTCAAAAAGCACTGCACGAACAAAGGAATTTTTTTTTTTGATGCATAGTTTTTAATTTATTAACGAATTTTTTTCAATGCATATTTTTTTGTACATTTTTTTTTGATTCATAGTTTTTTAGTAACGAAAAAATCCATATTTTATTAATTTCTTCGTAAAAACACTAGATAATTTTAAACAGTATTTACCACATTTATAAATATTTTTCAATAAAAAATTGTAAAAGATACTTAAACCCCTACTCTTTACTGTAAAAAAGAAAATAATTTCAAAACCTACACACGTTTTCCCAAAAAACATTCACGAACATTCGCCCTGTTTCCGCCCACGAGGTAGGTGTAACCTTTTTTATTCTACGTACATCTGATTGCGGAATCCGAAAAAACTGAGAAAGAGAAACGTCATGGCGCCTTATAAAAAAAACCCTCTAAATGTCCCAACCTTGGATTTATTTATTTAGCCTGAATAGCCGGTAAACTTGCTTGAGTTTCTAAATACACTTGACTACGTGCATTATCTGCAGCATAAAAAAAAGCTCGGGCAGCGATCTAATATTCGAGAAGTATTTTTTTGTCGGCGGATAAACGGTTTTAAGGGGTGAAACCTTAATATAGGGGGGGTGACACCACCCCTTAATATAGTTCACCCCTTCATTTTTTTTGTTGCAATGCCACTATAGCGGATTTTTCATGGCTTCGGATTAGAAGAATTTTCGTTCTTGTCTCATTAAAATCGGTGGACTGCTTGTGTGTTTTTCAAGAAGTGGTTTCACCCCTTGAAACCGTTTTTCCGCCTATAAAAAAAACGTATCGCTTACTTTTCGGTGCTTTATAACATATCCAAATTTCAACAAAATCGAAGGGTGTCACCTAAGGGATGTTCCTTGTTAGAATCAGGCCGTTCAGAAACCTGCGGAAATAACGGTATCGAAGTTCGCATCGTTGAAATGCAACGAAAATATATTTCTTTCGTACTCACGTATTGTTTTAATCACATTTGGGCTACGATAATCACCGAACTATTTTTTGAGAATCTCGATTCGAACATTTATAACCAAAAACTGCAAAAAAACATTTCGTTGAATTCCAACGATGCAAACCTCAACAAAGTCGGCAATAATTGATTATAGATATTGGCCAGAATCATTCCCGTGCGAAAAACCCCATATGCGACCTCCCCATTAGTATTGGTTGAACTCACCCACACCCACGCGTGTTGAATATAAGTATGAGACGTTCCACGCCATTTCACCTAGCCTATGACACCGACCATTTTCGGTTTGCCTGATTTTTTGTTGTTGTAAAATTGTACCCCATAAAAGGAATATCCACACCAATTTTTACATTTTTATCTCTTCTCTTTTAGGAGTTATCATTTTCCAAAAAATGTCGATTACGGAAGTTTTGGAAACGTTTAAACGCTAGTGACTCCTGAACTAATTGAGATATCGAAAAACGTCACTATATATTTTTTTCATTTTAAAGCATACTTTCATTAAAAAATACGAACAAAATGATCAATTATCAATGTCAACGTTTCTTTTTATACGCAAAAAAATGATGTTTAATCAAAAATCATTTCTTTTTGTTAAATTCAGCACAAATTAAAAATAAACCGTTTCAGGCCTGTCGAAGCCGATTTGGAAATCAGAAAATCATTAATAGCATTATTGTCGATTAAAATGATAAAAATATGATTAATTCGAAAAAAAATAGAAGAAAAAATGGACCCATGATGAGATTAGTCTTAAAAATCATAGAATGAGACACTCTATTTTAGAGAATTTTTTTAAAGAAATTAAAAAAAGTTAGTCATCTTTTAAAAAAATAGTTTTTACTTTAGAAGCAAAAAAACGTTTACATTGATAAGTGATGGATTTTTCATATTTTTTAACGAAAGTATATTTCAATATTTAAAGTCGATAGCTCAATTAGTTCAGGAGTTATCAGCGTATAAACGTTTCCAAAATTTCAGAAATCCACATTTTTCGGAAAATTATAACTCCCTAAAGAGAAGAGATAAAAATATAAAAATTTGTGTGGATAATCCTTTCATGGGGTACAATTTTACAAAAAAGAATCAGGAAAACCAAAAATGGTCGGGGTCAGGGGCTAGGTGAAACGCCATTTCACCTAGCTTGGTGAAATAACTTGACCATTTTTGGTTTTCCTGATTTTTGGGACATTCCACGCCGAATGTCCCATATATATATATATATATATGTGTGTGTGTGTGTGTATATATATATATATATATATATATATATATATATATATATATATATATATATTGCTTGCATTGAGGAATTGCCAGGATGCATAAAGCTTTCGAAGAATATCCAGTCCCCATTTCAACAACGATCATAGAAATCAGAACAGGCCCCGTGTATGTATAAAAGCTTCGCGTGTCCACACATACGAACACCCGAGGATACGAGTTGGACGTTCGAATGAGTATCTCCGTACCTCCTCTCACGTACTCTATTGACAAGTCTATTTATAATCCTCAGCGCATCCGACCAAGATAATCCAGAGCGCACCTCGCGCTGGTCAAGTAGCAAAAAAAAGCTAACCTGCTAAGCACCTCGTTTATTTGATTCTCCACCTAAAGGGTGAAACGGATATGACAATTGGCGGGAAATGTGCATTGCATTTGACGTTTATCTTCCAGACGTCTCGCTTTTTTACTCGTCAAGCTATCTGAAAACGCCGCTGAACATTTTTCTTTTTTCATCCGAGACCTGAAATCATACTTGACCAAAGGGCCGAAGATTTTTTTCCTCGAGGTGCGAAAGTGCTTTTGGCAAAGGATAACCGCGATCACGCCTATTTACTTAGCAGCCTCGAGGCGTTGATCAATTTATGGCCTTTCTTGAGGTTGCATACGGAGTGAGAAGAAGAAAAAAAAAGGGCTCTCGGTACATTTAGCCGACGTTCGAGCCGTGAGTTTCTCGACACCGCGGCAAAGATCGTGCCGCGATGACGCCGAGCGACGAGCCACGTCGGGAGCGAGAGGGAGAGATAGATGGAGGGAGCGAGCGAGCGAACACATCAGCCTGGGCGCATCAGGAAAGACGAGAAAGGCTCTTCCCTTTGCCTTGTGGATGTCAGACAGGATGGGCCTTGTGTTTTCCATCTCTCGCTGATTTTACCGGGCCCTCTTTCGTCCGCCTTTCAAGTCATGTATATGTTTGTGCATGTGCAAAATCTTGGTCCAAAATCAAAGCCCCAGGTGCACGAAGCCAAACAAAAATTCTACATAGCCATCATTTCGAACGACACTCCGTTGCAATGCAATGCATCTTCTTGAGATAACCCAAGCTTTTTAGCAGATTTAAGGGGGGACATAACTTAAACTAGGAGAAAATTTGCTGATTGTCATGATGAAAACAGGAACTTATAGAAAAATACTAAATGTTTATAGAAAATATTAATGTTGAAACTTGGAAAAATGTGACTAGCAGAAGAATTTTCATAGACGCGAGTTTCCCGAGGAAATGTGACAATGCCTAAAGGTACTGAATTTGCCGTAATTTTTTTTTCCAGCTTATCATAATTGATTGTGAATTATTTTTTAGGCGAGGAAAAATTGGCTATTTTTCATATATTTTTTTTAAGCAACGATTTCTTTGCCACTTTTTAAACTTAGGCTATGTTTCATTACTACTTTTGGCTGTTAGGTGGTATTTCTTTATTTTTTATTTGTTTTAAATACTGGCGGAGGCATGGCACGGTCTTCTAAACTGCATTTTCAAAACTGGCGTGACATATGGCTGAAAAACTAATCGACCGATTCTGATGAAATTTAGTATAAATGTTTCTAACCTAATTGTCTCGAAGATGACCCCAAATGTTCTTGCAAATAAAAATAAAAGGATGTTCATTGCAAAATGTAGCGATTTTTCGGAAATTTTGATTTTTACTCTTTTTTTTGCGAAAAACTGCGAAAAATTTCGTTTTTCACTGCCTTTTTTTATTTTTTGATAAAACTTTATATTCGAGGGTCATTTTGTAGCTGGTGTCATACTGAATCTAATGGGCTTTGATTTTTTTTTGTTTCAGACAAGCCGTTGCCAAGTTGTGATGGAGCTACCTAGCCCACCTATTTTTGAGACGTTACGTTAAACTATAGTTTTGTACTTAAAAATGAACAAAAATGAATTAAAAGTTTTGAAATGTATTTCAAGACTTTATTTATCAAGCCCAACAACTTTTATATTCATATCTTTTATAAAATCTTCAAAAAATTGCGACAATAGTCTTTTTCGTGGCTCCAAAGTGGACTGGCCCCTTAATGAAAGAAAAACCTTCGTTGATTTTTTTTTCAGATCAATCTCGCTGACGCTGCGTGTCACGTCGTCTGACAACATCCGCCGCAAGCCGTTTAAAAGACCGTGCATTGCCACCGCCATTTTTAAAGATTAATAAAAAGAAATACCATGTAACAGCCAAAAGTTGTACCGTGGATTGGGCTTACGTTGATTCGTGGGGTTAGTTTGATAAAAACTTCGTGTTGTTTTTAAATTCAATTTACGAAATTCCTAAACGCGACCGAAAGTTTTTTTTTACCATTGGCAAGCCTGAATGTCTCTTTATGTCATCACTCAGACGCAGCATGAACGGACGGATTTGAGTGACCCTAAAAATATAAAAAAACGTAAGTAATGTACTAATAGCAATAAACTATTATTTATGCTCGGATAACTTATTAAATAGCAAGTTGAGTGTTGTAATTACATGTTTTTGGTAACAAATATATTGTCAGATGTTTATTAAACTACACCATTATACTTTGTTGTGTGGCATAACTTCGAAATCATATTTTATGGGCGACAGTTGTATCGTTGGAGTGTCCTTGACCGCTTCGACGGGGTAACATTGATCATTGATCACTTTCACCCCACTTATTATCTTTATTGCTAGTCTCGGAATATTCTCGGGCATTTTCGTCTTTTGATAATTTTTTTAAATGTAGGTTTAAATTGTAGAATTTTTGGTTAAGAAATGTTTCTAATGAACACATCAGGCACATTTCTTAACCAACAATTCTGCAATTCTGTACCAAATCACACTAATTATAAGACATAGAATATCAAATTGTTATTTGATATTTGTTTTTTTTTTTGTTGTGAGTTGTAAATTGTAAGACAAAAAATATCATATTTTATTTGACATTTTTTGTCCTACAATTGTAAGTGTGATTTGGTACGTGACCTAGTTCAAGAGAAACATGTTCCTAATGAAACCAATGCGATCTCGTTTCGTGATTTAGATACCTAGGTACACATAAGTATTACAACTGGTTTTTCCTAGTCTTTTAAATGTTTCGAAGTTTATGGATGTATTGCCGCATAAATAATTATTAAATTCCAGCTGTTTATCAATAAAGTTGATTTTGAAAAGTAAAGGTGTAATATTTGTTCCATCAACGTAACCCCGAAACAATAAAAATCGTTGTAATTTTCGATCCCGTTGACTCTGTTTTTTCTTCAGGAAGAATGCTCCTTTATGGGGTTACTTCCGATTCTCATTAAGAAAAAGGCGGGTATCAAAGTAACCCCAATGCCAGTATAACTTTGATCACGACGAATTTTTTTCTCATTTATTTGTCAATATTTTTAATTGTCATTTGGAAGATAAAAAGACTAATAAAAGTTGATGCTGCGATTTGAAAAAAAATTGCGATCTTATTTAAAGAGATATATTGATTTTCATTTCAAAATTGATCAAAGTAACCCCAATCCACGGTACTAAAATAAATAAAATACTAAAATACTAAAATACTAAAAGAAATCTTTCCTTTAAAAAATCATAATAATCAGCAATTTTTTTCTCGCCTGATGGCATCACTCCCCTCAAGCTACGAAAATACTTCAAACCCTTTTTTTATCCTCATTAAAGATTTACAACCCAAATTGGCAAAAGCAGCTGCGAAGAGAGAAATTAAGGGGAGATATACACCTAGGAGCCGGAAAAATGTCATTTTTGTGGATTTTTCGAAGAAAACTATTTGAAATTTCGGGTTGGGGTTTTAATCATTCAAAAGTATTACCATTTTTAAATATGTTTCATTTTCTTGATTTAAAAATATCAATAATATACATGGATATTGTATGATCCTTGGAGCGTCGTAAGAAATCTGCGTATACGGTACCCACTGGCGTTTCTTCAAAAATCATCTGAAAAAAAAAACCAAAAAGATTATTAAATTAGATACTATAATCTAGTACCTGTCATAGCCGATTTTGAAAATATCGATTTATGACAAAATGGCGGAGGTTTGAACATAAATCGTGATTTTTAGGCCAAAAATTAGTTATTATTTTGCCTATAAAACAAAAACTAAGTAACGAAAACAAAAATCCTATGACAAGTACTAGATAAAGGTGTATAAAATAACCACAAAAAAACCTCAAGGCAATCGGTTCATTGGTCTTCGAGAAATTTTGGGTACCGATTTGAAAAACGTGGTTTTGAGAAAAACGCATTTGAAAATTTGGGAATGAATAAATCATGAAATTTGTCATCTTACATGGAATGGTCGATACCAGGCCCATAGTGTAGGTCTTCTACGGTCGACGGAATGTTCATAGTTGCTAAATCCTCGATCTCGACCATCTGGGTGTATATGACCCGTTAATTTAAAAAAAAAAACAATTTTCGTGCAGCTTAACGATGCAAACTCCAACACCGATATCTCTCCCCCCCCCTCTCTCTCTCTCTTCAGCGATGCATGCTAATGAAAAGTTCCAATTCTGAACTCCCACCTTGTATCTCATTTATAACTGCCAACTTGTCTCCCTTGTTTTTTTTCTCTTCCTTCTGCACCCCCGAAATTTCGGCTGAAAACACAAACGTCAAATGTCCACATTGCGCTCACATTTTTCATTCGTCACGTAAACCGATGATTATGACTACCCTTCTGAAGGCACCCTCTCTTCGAATTCGTTTTTCATTCAGATTTAGACGAACTGTTCTTTTTTTTGCGTTATTTTTTTGCACTCTACACATACCCCGTGCATACGGACGTGATATCGTGAACCATATCGGAAAACATGAGAAGTATGTGCCTGTATGTATATGTTTATCGGGAGGAAAAGATAACCGGCGGAGGGGTGGTGCCGGTAAAGAGGCAGGAGGTCCGGAATATGCGGTCGCGGATGAGAACGATCGCTCCAGTAAAAAAGGCGGACAACGCGAAAAGGTAAATATATGTATAGACGTACACATTTATAAGGAGCCTCGAAGAGGAGAGAGATGCCCAGGAGTGTACAAGAGGGGATAGTTTGCTCTGGATTCCAAACGTGACCCCGCGTGATGACCCGGCGAGAACATCTTCGCCAACATCCCTACCTTGCTCTTTCTCGCTTTTCACATTCAACCAACCTCGTCTTCCTCTCCCTCGTCGTCGTTCCTCTCCGCAATTATATCCCCCCCCCCCTAGTTGTATTATCGCTTCACCTACCGGTTCGTATGAGATCGCGTCTACGTTTACTATATATATAACTATCTTTATACATATACGCATGTATGTCCGAGCAAGATGTGTCCGTGCAAGAAAGTATTATCCGCCACTTCTCTTCCGAATGTAATGACAGTTTTATGAAGTACCAAACTGAAATTTTACAAAACTTCAAACAACCTTCCAAAGCCCTACTTGGGGTGGCTGTGGTAGCGGTGGAACGCTTTAATAAATGTTTTTCTCGGAAAGAAATGGTTTTGAAAAGATTTTTTTTATTGAGATATGCTCAATTGGGAGGGTGATACGTAAGAACGCCCAAAGGTATACGTTGGAACTGAAGAAATCAAATAAATATTTAAAAAGAAACATATATATATTTATTTATTCCTAATATACTTTTTTGTGTATTTTTTACTTTTTTATTACACAAACACACACACGCACACACGCGCACACACACACACACACGTATACAGAACTACTATTTATTGGTCAAATAACACGGTAATGCTTTATGCAAACGTACACCATTTGCGAGATACCGTTATTTTTGTTATTTTTTTGTTAAAGTAAACGGTAAGCAACTTTAAAAATTAATTGAAAAAAACTGCTCTATACAATCAAACTTTTTTTATTATTTGTAGTTTGAGGACGCAGTAACAAAAAATTATCAACAACAAAATAGAAATACTTATTTAATAAGTTTTGGACCCCTAATTTAAAAATGTTTTCGAGTTAAGTATTCTTATTTTATTGTTGATAATTTTTTGATACTGTGTCCTTACACTACGAATAATAGAAGAAAGTTCTATTTCATATAACAGTGTTTTTTCTAAATTCATTTTTAACGTTGCCGACCCCTCACTTTAAAAAAATCATAACATTTCGAAAATGGTTCATTTTTGCATAAAGCATTTCTGCGTTATTTGATAGCGGAAAATGGGCCCTACAACCCTTTCACAGGATCGTGACACATAACGAAGTAGCCCTCAATATATATGTTAGGTGTAGTAAAAAGAATTCCATCATTTTTGCATGAAATTGAAGGCGAAAATAATGGATTTCTTTTTACTAGACCTAGTACGTATATTAGGTCTATTATATGTGTATATACTCGTGTATATATATACCAGGTGTGTAAGTATGAAACCGGAATTTGCCCATAGGTGGCGCTAGATGTCGATGCAGTTACCGACACATCACGTCAGCGGTGTCTTGTTATTGTATTGATATCCGACAAAGATTTCCAACTCACAATAACACGAGTTTCATTCAGTAGCATTAGTTTATTAGAGATAAACATGTCGAGTTTTGTGCCAAGAAATTACGATTTGCCGACAGCACTACTTTTCTGTTTTCATCTGAAGAAAACCGCAGCCGAATCGCATCGAATGCTTGTGGAGGCGTTTGGTGAGCATGCTCTCGGTAAAACACAGTGTTTCGAGTGGTTCAAACGGTTCAAAAGTGGCGATTTTGACGTGAGGAACGAAGAACGTGGAAGACCACCGAAAAAGTTTGAAGACGCTGACCTGCAAGCCTTGTTGGACGAAGACGACGCTCAAACACAACAACAACTGGCGGATGTACCTACGGTAATGATATGATACTTTGTATTAATATAAAATTCCGGTTTCATACTTACACACCTGGTATATATATATATATATATAGACGCGCGCGCGCGCGCGCGTGCGTGTGTGTGTGTGTGTGTGTGTGTGTGTGTGCACGCATACACGGTATAATAATAAAGTAAAAAACAAAATAAAAAATACCCTACGCAAAGGGCAATGCAAAATTAGTCAATTTTCTCGAATGTAACAAGTAGACGTATATTTGTATATGTATACGTGTTTGTAAATATCTTTTATATTTAAATGTTCATATTAATTTTATTCTACCTATTCTTACCGATTTGCAACAAAACTCAAACTGAGCTGCAAAATTGGAACTCATTTTCGATCGCAGCACCTATCGATCCACATATAGACCCTCCACCAGGCTAACCTTTTGTCTCTATTTTTTCGTCTCGAGACGCGAGCAATGTTGCGACAAAGGGAGAACTTATGCCTCTCGCTGTTTTTTTCCTGCTTAACTAGGAACTGGGTCGTAGATCAAAGGCGAGAACGATACATTGCATTAGTAATAGCAAATAATAAATGTCCGTTCTCTCCCTTCGACGGTCTGCTTTAATCGATCGACTCACCTTTGTCGTACGTGGGTTAAAAAAAATGTATTTACGTATTACTTTTAGATCGATTATTATTATCACAGTATCGAGAGAAAAAATTCGGCACAACGACGCATGATATAAGTGAATATGGTAAAGGTTTCGTTAATAACTTTATTGATCAATTTTGACCGATTTTTGTGGACCGCCTATATTCGTTTTAGTTAATTATCAATTCGTTGTGTTTGAGGAAGTGGTAAGAAATGTTTGAGAGAGAAAGAGCGAGAAGGAGAAAGCGGGAGAGAGAGAGGGGCGGAGATACTTTATTTATCGTTTGTACATGGTAAGCTTAATCCTATAACTAACCTAAAAATGCAAATAATGCAAAAATAACAAAAAAAGGTGAGAGGGACACACAGAGAGAGAGAGTGAGAGAGAGAGAGAGAGAGAGAGAGAGAGAGAAAGGGTGAGAAAGGGAAGACCTAAAAAAATGAGAAAAGAAAAAGGGATCTCATGATATTACGTTTGAAGCGTAAGACTTTAATTGACTGTAATTTGCGTGGCGGAACGCGATCCCGAAGACTGTAAACAACTCGACGATCGCGCGGTGTACAGAGGAATAAAGCGGTGGTGGAGTCGCGGAACGTTATGTAGGTCCGCGGGTAGAAAATCCACGAGGTTGCTGACCTTAACTTTCTCTCTCTCTCTCTCTCTCTCTCTCTCTCTCTATCTATCTATCTATCTATCTATCTATCTCTCTCTCGCTACTATGTATCGCGCACCTCTTCGCAATCGTACAACTTCGAGGGACACGGGGCAAAGAAAAACACAAACGAAGCGGGCGAGACAAAAAGAAATGGGAGAAACGAAGCGAGGAAGTCAGCGAGGGTAACCTTAACCCTGGATGGATCTGGAATTGCTCATTTTAATTTCCAGACCCATTCGCTCAAACCCTCATTTCAACCTACATCATTATGTTTATTAAACCCTCATGCACCCTTTCCCGGGAATGAACAGCCTGCGCTACTTTAGCCTGCAATGACGACAATTCTCGCGATGGTGAAGTTTGCTGGGTCCAAATACGATCCCGACATGTCAAGGTCAGTCTACCAATTTTGTCCACTATTTTTACAACCTTATTTGCCGGCTCCACCTGGCCCGGCATTTTGGCTTACCGTGATGGAAAATGGACCACATCTTAAGGTCAGTTTGTCAATTTTTCGGCAATTTTTTTAACCTTATATTCCGGCCCACCAGTTCCGGTATTTTGGTTTATCCTAATGGAAAATGGACCACCTGTTAGGGTGAGTCTGCCGATTTTTCCACACTTCTTTCAATCTTTTTTTTGACCCACCTGTTCCCACATTTTGGTCTACCGTAATGGAAAACGGACCACATCTTAAGTTCAGTCCGCCAATTTTGCCACATTTTTTTCAACCTTATTTTCCGACTGCAATTGGTCTCCCGTAGGTGGAGTGTGTTCATTGTGGCACATGCAAATGTTTTTTTTTTCAAAGTTACGTTGCTTTAATTAATTTACTTTTGACAAAGTACACTTCATCAAAAGTAAATTAATAAATCAGCAAACCACCTCTGGAGTTGTCGGTTGAAAAAAAAATACGGTTATAAAATCGCAGAGGGAAGTGAGAGAACATTTATCTTTTCTTTCCTACCTCAAAGGGTTTACAACACGAGACAAATGTATCGCAGCGTTTACCAGATACGATTGAGGGCTTATGCCTAGTTGTGAAAGTCGAAAAATCACTTTTTTCGATACCGATATCTTTTGACAGTATATCATTTTATAAATGTTCCACGAAAAATTCAAGGTATTCGGATCAAAATTGGCAGACAAAATTGAAAGTACGTTTTCAAAGGCAATATCGCAAAAACTAATGCATCAATCTTTCTAAAAATTTTAGAACTTTTTGCAGATGTAAAAATATAGTATTCGTCGAAGGATTCGACGAATACTATATTTTTATCGATCGAAGGATTTTGTTTACCAATGTGTACTTTCAATTTGATGAACGAAAAATGTTGATTTTTTCGCAAAAATCAAGACCCTCACTTTGAAAACACACCATTTTTTATAAATTTGATATTTCGAAAATTCCTGCTATTAATCATAGGATAAACTAATATACTAACGAAATCCGGTTGATCTCTTTATATCAGATAACCTGGTTCAGAAGGGCATTGCTCAACGCAAAAGACGGTTTCGAAAGGTGCTTCCCGGACATCGGCTGTAAATCGATAACAATTAAATATTTTTATCCAAAAAAAATTACCGAGTGTTCTTTAAATGATACTTTTTCAAGTATATACATTTTCTAAAAATTTGTCATCACGATTTTCTGTGACAACAAAATTTCAAAAACGAGCTGCTTTCGACTGTTACAGCGAGGCATAACCCGTTAATTTAATGTCATTAGTAGCTATTCGTTGACAAATATTTGACGACATTTGTCTGCTATATTTAATCTAATACCATTATTATTTATTATCAAATTATTTATATATTATTTATTATCAAATTATTTATATATTATTTATTATCAAATTATTTATATATTATTATATAATTATTTATATTATTTATTCAAAACGATAACGTAATTATCGTAGTCGCTATATTAAATTTCGCTCAAAGTTTCTTTTCCCTCCGATATCGCGAGACCACTGTCAATGTTTCCACCATTACAGGAAAAATAATTTGTCCATCGTGTGAACGAAATGCTGTTGCACGGACTCGAGAAAAATATTTCCTACAGCCGTGACAGTAAAAAAAGTCTATCGTTATAGGAGAAAGGAAGATGGCAGAAAAGGCACAAACTCGAGGGTTGATAGTCCGATATTCGCTATAAGACATACGCTATACGAGCTCTATCGGACGAAGGGGTGAAAGAAAGGAAAAAAGTAAACGCGGTTGAGGAAAAAAAAAGCTCGGAGACTCTTCGAGCCCTTCCAAAGCGAAGCTCATATATCTGTATATGTTTTGTCAGCCACGGAATTCTTTCCCTCTTGGCTGTATGCTTGGCTCCACTTAAGAGGTCTATTAATGTTCGGGCTGCATTTTATCCCTCTTCGCCCTCTTTTTACTCTCCTCTTCTATATACATCTCACCGAGTAAGCAACTGATGCTCTCTGTCCAGTTCTCTTTTTTATTTCGCCTTTTTTGCTTCTGCCACACCTTCCGCGACCCTTTGAGACTCACGACACCAGCCATTCCAGCCTTAATGAAAATTCTCCATCGTCCTCGCTCGCTGATCATCCGGCATCGATTTCTAATAATTTTCAATGCTTTATCACATATATGAGTTTCAACAAAATATACGGCGGACCGTGATGTTCCTTGTCAGACCCCTATGCCCAGCCTACCTCAACAAACATATACAGTTTTAAAGGCATTTTCAATGCTAAAATCACTGCATTCCAATTCCAACATCGTTATCAATTTTTACGCGAAGCGAGAAAACGCTCTTCCGGCATTTATAATTCGATCATATCCCGGAGAATTTTGTCTTCTGAATGGATTTTGACGTTTACATCTCTCCGCCTGCATATTCGCTGAATAATTTCGCTCTTTGGAAATCAAAAAGCCTGCCGATCGTTCAGTTCGACTTCACTCGATTACTTCACCCCCTTCGAGTTCGCGCGTTCCCCTCGAGGCTCGCATCGAAATTGAATCTCGCCTTTTTTCAACCTTCCCAGCAACTTCCTCAAGTATAAAATATTCAAAAAAAAAAAAACCCCGTCTGTATTCCCGCCACTTGTTGAATCGCGCTAAAACTCGTCGAATATATTCACAGACTCGACATGAACGATCTCCGCAACCCTCCCCATCGGGATACCCTCCCCCGTCGCGACACGTGACTTTTCGTCTTGCAAAATTTCGAAAACCGCGTCCGGTAAAAATCCATCGATTAATTCCACCCCTCCAACTCCTTCCAAGCTGAATTCTTCGAGGGTGTAGGAGGCGTGGTTTTATGGCCAAAAAAATTGACAAAGAATAACAAAAGGAAGGAATTCCCGATAAGGGTTGGAGGTCGTGGCGGACGTACAGATTGCAGCTTCTTTTTTTCCCCCTCATCTCGTGTATGCAATAAAAAAGGCGTAAAACTCCGAGTGCACACACGACGTATATAAGAATAGTACATACGTGAACAAAAAATGTATAGTGGATGCTCATAGTGTACCCAGTCACTGGTTCGTTGCTTCGGTGCCCTCCACCCCCCCCCCCCCCTCCACACCTCCCATCTATCCGAGTCTCCCATTCGCGAAATACAGCACGTAGGGTAGTAATAGCACATTCGGTGAGCCTGGGAGGGCAAAATGGAGCGCGGGGGTTGCTGCAGAGTGGAGGGTTTGGTACGCGAGACTGGTCTGGTCGTTTAGCAGAGAAACGAGACGAGACCCATACACATCCACAAACACATACGCAAACTTCAATGTGTAAATTGACTTCTGGCATAGAGGACTCGACCGATCCGAACTTCCGTCTTGCAATGCCCGAATTGCGTCCATTTGCTTGGGAGCATTGGACACGTACGAGTATCAGAATGAGAGAGCGAGTAAGGGGCAGGGGTTGGCGAGAGGGGTGGATGAGTGAGGTTGAGGTAGCGATCGCACGGGGCCAGGTACGCCGTCTGGCCAAAGTCTGCGCTCCGTGCGGAGGGTGGATGAGGCTCGGGGGTTGGGATGGGAAACGAAGGGTGCGCACCGTTTCGCAGGGTAGATATAACCGGGAGGGGTAGTTGGGGCGCGCGTGGAGCGACGAAACTGCCGCACTCTCGTAAAGTCTAATGCATTTGTTGGCGGGCAGCTAGGTGAGTAGGAAGAGAGGTAACGTCAGAGGGAAAAAGGAAGGCTGCAATGTGCAGTGCATGAAGGCAGCGGGGGGGGAGGTGGAGACGAGAGGAGCACAGGAGGGTTATAACACGGTTGCACCGACACCGCGAATTTACGCAGCCCTCGTAAAACCGGTATGGATTGACACGTCGACGGGTGCAGTAAACGTTGGCCCACCACCTACCGCACTACCTAATCTACAGACGTACCTACATCGGCTGCGCTTATCTGCAAAAATGGCCCAGAGGGCCTCACGTGTTGAAGCCCTCTGCGACTGCGACGACGCAACGAAAAAACGCCTTTTAAATTCGAGCTGTTGCGGATAATGTTCAAATTGTATTTGACGTCGGGGGTATTGACGTTTGCAATGACGATACCTCGTGCAGATGTGCTTACCTGTCGTTCGTTGATCTGTCATTCGCTACATACGTTTAGGAGGGTATTAACCCTGGAACTAAAAACCGGGGCAGATATCTACCTCGGTTTTTATTTGCAAAATGACGTTTGGCCGTTTTTTAGTACTTTCAGGTATTTAAGGGATGTTCTCACTTTAGACGCTAAAAAAGGCTATTTTTGTGAGTTTTTTGGATGGGTTTATATTTTAGATATTGATACAAAAGTTGTTACACTTAATAAATACACTTTGCAAAAATTTGCCTAAAAATCGTCCGATAATTGTTAATAACAAATGAAATGTACAATATAAAAAAATCCTACGTACTTCTATAGACAATGTACTTTTCAAGATATATTCAACATTTCAAGTGAATCGGTTGAAAATTTTCTGTTATGTTTCCGGGCAACTTAAAAAATGCAGTTTTGGGATAAACGCTGCACAGCCGCCATTTTGAAATTAATCGCTTGAAAAAAAATATTGTATACAGTCATTGATATGTATGATAAACACCCTTTTTTGTAATCTCAATTTATTTTGTAGGTTTTCTGTAAAGATAATCTCCAAGAAGTCTATTTTTTGCGGCCTCTAGAGTGGCCTAAGACCTTAATAAATACACTTTCGAAATACATTTAAAAAATTCGATAACTACTGACCCGATCCTTATGAAGTTTTAACCACATATTCTTTACAACTGTAGCTATGGCGCATAGCAAGGATTTATTTAAATTTTAATTTTATTTCGGCCTCTAGAGTGGCCTAAGGCCTTAAACAAATACACTTTCGAAATACATTTTTTTTTAAATCGAAACTACTGACCCGATCCTTATGAAATTTTAACCACATATTCTCTACAACTATAGTTATAGCGCATATCAAGGATTTATTTAAATTTTGATATTTAGTATTTTTCTTTGTTGCCATAAACGTTAAAAAATCACGTTTTTTTACTCGAAAAATGTCCGCCATTTTGTTATTTTTGCATATATAAAAAATTGTATGATATGCGCTATAGCCATTAACATACTGAATATAAAACTTTGATTTTTTGTTTCGGACGATCCATCTCCGAGATTTCATCAACAGTGCAGACCTAAAATGTTTAAGGACATTTTATTAACTAGCATTTTCGTTTATAAATAGTAACTTAAATAAATAAATACAAAAATGTTAATGTATTTCGAAAGTGTATTTATTAAGTGTAACAACTTTTACATCAATATCTATATTATAAACTGATCAAAAAAATTCATTAAAAACAGCCTTTTTTAGCGTCTGAAATGGGAGACCCCTCAAATCGATTTTTTACCTACTAAACTTTCATGAAATTGAATTTGCTTTTCACCATTTCTCTTCTGCATGAAAAAACGAAGAAGTTCATGTACTTACGTCTCATTACTGTTTTCAGAACGATTTTACGAACAAAAACGGGCGGGGTAAATATCTACCCCGGTTTGTAGTTTAAAGGTAGAAAAAATGGGTTTGGAGTTTTAGGGTTAATACTTGCTTTATCAACTTGAAGGTTCACAAAAATGTACATGTGCAAATGTAAAACGAATAATCATTTTGATGAGATTGAAACTTGTATGGTTGGAATGCAACTTCCATGAAAATCCCTTAACATTTTTCAGATTGTTTGTTTAGAAATGTATGATCTTAAACTGAAAAAAAGATTTTGTAGAATGATGAAAATGAGGAAATGAAAAATAAAGGAGTTTTGGGATAGTTGACGATATGTTATCATTTGATTCAGATTTATACAGTAAATTTTTTGTCAGATACTAAATGCACCCTCCAAATTATAAATCGATCGTCTTCGCCGTTTCTATGAAGTTTACAATTGAAGAAACACTTTTTAACATAGAGAGATGCCTACGCTCATCATTGGATGGCAGTTTTAGTCATGAAATAGTGTGAAAAAATGTTAAAAACGATATGAAAAGTTGTCCAATCACTCACAAGGAAAGGTTGCGAGGACGATCTCTCCGATTTCGCTGAAATTTGACATGATTGTAGAATGGGTAAAAATAGGCGACACGTATTTTTTTTATATCTGCGGAACCCGATTTTTAAGGGTTAAAACGCCACCTCGAAAATTGCGGTGTTTTTCGTTTTTCATTCATAACATTTTAACGGTACGAGATATGGAAAAATTCCAAATCGCAACAATGTTTATTTTTTCGTGACCTATAGATCCGAGATCAGAACGATAACGTTATCGACAAAAAACGAAAAACACCTCTATTTTCGAGGGTGCGTTTCACCCCTTAAAAATCGGGTTCCACAGATATAAAAAAATACGTGTCGCCTATTTTTATCCATTCTACAAGCATGCCAAATTTCATCGAAATCAGAGAGATCGACCTCGCAACGTTTCCTTGTCAGTACATTATGACACTAATGACGAAATCGTCATAATGTACTGGATGAAAAACTGTCAATTCACTCTTTATATTATGACGATGAGGTATCACCCCATGTTGAAAAGTGTTTCTTCAATTCTAAACTTTATAGAAACGATTTAGACGATCGATTTAAATTTTAGATGGTGCGTTCAGTATACGGCAAACAATTCACTTTATAAATTTGAATCAAATTGTAACATATCGTCCATTGTCCCGAAACTCCTTAAAGCCTTATGCCACACTAACGGGTACAAAATAATATGCGAATTTAACAATTTTTTTCATATGAAAAAGTGATTCACTCATCAAATCAATTACACATCTATTTAGTATGAATAGCAAGCTGTTAGATTTTTTTTCCATGTACAAAATTGCCGAATAATGTTTTCTTTTGATATCTTTTTCTTCGGCGCTCCGCGGCGTGAAAATTAGCATCCACAATTTTTAACGTAGAAAAAAAAACAAAAATGCTCGTCAATCTATGTTAGAATACGTAGAGAAGTACGTACAGAATTTAAAAAATATTGTTTTATTCAAAATTATAGGTATTTGATTTGAGTTGTAAGTATTTGAATGAATTTTCAGTGAAAAATTTCGTATAAAACTCCTCATAAAATGAAAATGTTTCGATTGATCAAAAATTCCGTACGTACTTCTCTGCAAAATGCAATTAGGAACGTAACTTTTAAATTCAAGTAAATCGAGTGAAAATTTTTGAAGTTTTTGACCACGCCAATTGGCAAAAAGCTGTTTCGAGAAAAACGCGTTTAAAGTTTTTAGGTACTCTATGGCCGTGCCAGAGGCTTCCATTATATGCTCAAAGTCGATGAAAAAAAATGTTCTTGCTAAAAATCGAACAATAACTTATTCTTATGATGATAAATCACCGTTTTAGCGAAAAAAATCGATTCTTTGAAAATTCTACTGAGGCCTTACCCTTTAAGAAGAATCTTCGTTGCATTCCAACGATGCAAACTCCAACGCCATTCCGTTTGCTTATCGTACTATTGTAATTGTTGTATTGAATTCGATATTATATATCTATTGTTAACATTAAATGTATTATTGGCTATTGTTCATTTATTTACTGATTCAATATTCGCAAACTAAAGCATAGTTATATGTATTGATTAATGTATTATTTGATATATATATATTTTTTATTTATTTTTTTATTTTTTATTGTCTCTGCTACGGCGAACGCTCCGCTTATTGTAGCTTCTGTATTATTTAATAATTATTATGTATATTTATTAATGTATTGATCAATAATTATTATGTGTGTTAATTAATGTATTAATGAATCATTATTATATGTATTAATTCATGCATACACATAGGTAAAGTAATCAATATATCATTAAGGGTATGTTATAATATAAATCCGATATTTTAGTCAATACACATTTCACATATAAGCATATTCTAATATTCACTTTATACACACACATTTGTGAGTAGAAAATAATCAGTCTTACTAATTAGCTTTACAAGTCAGACATGATCCTATTTCAATCTTTTATTCGAATACGATAAAGTCAGACTTGCAAAGCCAATTTGTCAAATATACAACGCAAGCTAAAAACAACTTGTGTACAAAGTACGAAAAATATTACAATTTCGTTATGCAACGATGAAATCTACGTCGAAAATTCGTTGCATAAACTACTCCGGCTAAAAGCAATCTAGGGATTATAAAAACGGAGCCACATACGCACGAGCGCAACATTCGTATTTTTCACCCCTTTGAGAAATGTGACCTACTTCAAACCGAATCGCACCCAGTGCGTTCCTGAGCAAATGCAGCAAATCTCCATCATCGTTTTTCCGCTGTTATCCAATCAAACAGTCATACTTTAATTGGAATCCACAACTGCCCCTGAAAATCCAGCTTTCATCGAAGTCGAAAGACAAAGTCATAATTTCGCCGTTTTTGACACACAACGATTGATCGACGATATTGTACTTACTTCATATTGTTCATGTGAATTTGATCATTTCCTATGTGTATTAGCCGTTTGATTATTCAACAAATGGCCGATCGCGTACGATTTCTCAAACGCACCTATATATCGAAGCCACCTAACGTAGGGGCGAGTTCTCTTGTGCAGAAGTGAGTTGTAGGTGCATTAGGTATATACGGAGGTTCGCCAAGATACGTATACGAGTACGTATACATTGGCTATACATTATTCCAATGGGAATGTATATATAGTGAGGCGAAAACGCACCGAGCCCTTGTGCGGCATTCATTTATATACGGACACGATGCGTACGAGCTTGTGTGCATTCTCGCGTGCACGTCGAAGTTGGAGTTAGGGGATGTTACGGCGCGGGCTGGCGGGGAGGGAGGGGGGTGGCTCGAAGGGAGAAGAAGCCTAGGGAGGGACGAAGAGCGGGTGTGGAAGAATAGCGAATGAAAGAGTGGGACAGTGATAACGGAAAAGAGGTGGAGGAGAGAGAGAGTAAGAGAGAGAGAGAGAGAGACAGGCAGAGGGTTAGGGGACAATAACAGCGCTGCGTTTTCGGGCAACGACCCTCGTCGCCATCCCTTCGATCCACGAAAGGCTAAGAGACAGAAGGAGAGAGAAAGAGTAAGCGAGGGGGAGAGAGAGAGAGAGAGACAGAGAGAGAGAGAGAGAAGGTGAGCGAGGTAGAAAGAGACGAGAGGGGAAGATAAAGAGAGAGAGAGAGAGAGAGAGGGATGAGGAGTGCGACTGAGAGCCGACCAAACCCGCACCATTTCGTCTACTATTCCGTCGTTTCACCCCCAAACCGAACGAGAGCACCCCCGCCCCTGGCGGAATTCTCGCACACAAGTACGTTGTAACACAACCTCGGAGGTTACGACACCCTTGCGACAACCTGACCTGTGCGTCCTGCACCTTTTCGGGCCTTAACCCCATTCTATATACGTACTAACATTTTTACTATACCTACGTTTCTTTTTCTTTTTTTTGTTTTTTTTTTCGAGACGTTTTTTGCGTTTGCACGCTTGGTTATGATTCACCCCTCGCACAACCACCCAAAGGCCTCGGAACCTACGCGTTCTTCCGGCTTTGAAAAGTCTGCGTTCCGTGGAGACACTGAGTAATGAATCATACGCAAGCTCGCTATTTTTACGCGACCGTTCGATGGGGGAAGCCTTTGGGATTTGCGAAATTTTTATTCGTTGATTCGATCTCTTGGACGGTGGAATTTGTCGTTAGTGTTGTGGAAAATGTATTCGCGCTATGTCTGGAAAAATCACACTGAGGAAGTGGAATGGAAATGTTGTTTTTTTTTATTGTTTCAATTTTTGGTAGTTTAGGGCTACGGAATGACCACGATGTTTTTAGGGATCTTGTCAGAAATTTGGATCGCGAATTGTTTGGGGATTCGTGATGGATTGGGTAATAATGAAAATGAAGGAGTGGGAGGTTGTGTGGGTAGGAGATTTGTGAAATTTCAAGCCAGTTGCAAGGGTTCATTGATTTGGTTCGTTTGGGTTGAAAGACACAAAGTATTTGAAAAATAAATAAATAAATGACACTAGGCTAAAGGAACCTGGCTGATGGCCTTTGGAAATGCTCGTATGTTATAGGACGTTAAGAACTGGCACCTAGTTGAAATTTTTGAATGTAGCGATTTATGGTTTTTGATGGATTCTCAAAATGTAACACTTGAAAAATGTTCTTTGAAAGTTTCAAGTCGGTCCGTTCAAAATTGAGGGAGTTATGGGCATTTCCGTATTCCGTGAACCGACGAACTTTGAACGCGGCTTTTCTCAGAACTTCTTTTTCGAAATCGGTGACTACGATATCTCAAAAATCACTGCATCGATCAACTTGACATTTCGCAAGCTGTTTTTACGTATCGAAAAGACGTGCTTGAATAAAGACATTTTTTTCGAGGCATAGTTTTTTTTTATCAACGAAAGTAGAGGATTTTGATAATTGAAAATTGATACTTCCACTCTGGACTGCGAACATTTTTTCGAGAATCAATATTCTATTTAATCCTTCGTGCAAGCACCAGATCATTTCATGAAAAAACTAAATGCGTTTTATTTCAGATGTTCTGTTTCCGAGCAGCAGTGGTCACCCCGAAGGACATTTTTCAAAAAGCGGTCTTCACCCAACCATTGTACCTACCACATTGATAAATGTTTTTCATTACAAAAATTGTAAAAAATACTCAAAACCATACGCTTTGAGGCAGTCATCCCGTGTGACTGGTTAAAAAAATCGAGAGCTGATGCCAGGGACCAACAATTGGCTTTGCGGGATTTTTTTGACGAAACTGAAGGTTCACTTTATGGACCAGCCATAGGAGATTAAGGGTGAATCAAAATTGTATTGGTGATAATCGTATTTGAACCGTTAAACGCGTTTTTCTCAAAACTATTTTATCAAACTGGTAACCACGATATCTCGAAATCTATCGAACGAATTCCTTTGAAATTTGAATGACTTATTCAGTACTCATGTGGACACTTTGCACACTAGGATAATTCTGATTCATCAAGCCGTTTTTTTTTCATGTTGAAGACGTCGTGAAAAAAACACAAAAATTCACTAAAAAATTTCAACAAGATGCCAAAAATTTACCTTTTAATATTTTTTAATAATCCTAGTTCAAAAACTAGTTCATACTAAACAGATTAAAATGCCTTTTGATTTTTTGTGTCAGATAAGCAGAACGCCCGCAATCGTGGTCACCACAAAAATCGTTTTTTAAAGATGACTGCCTAAGTTGCCGTGTACTTCAGCAATGAGCGACGATTTCGGGCTGAAAAAATTGTAAAGTGTGCTCAATATGAATAAATATGTGATAAAAAGTTCGCAGCTGTATGTTTATTAAGTTCGCCAAAAAAAAATCACTAAAAACGTGAAAAAAAGAGCGTCACACGGGATGACTGCCTGAATGTAAACAAAAAATTGAATCTTGACCCTCTAATTATTGAAAACCCTCTAATTATTAGCAACGATAATTTTTTTATGTCATCCTTGTTATCTACCCACTAAACATTGTACTACAAATAAGCCTAAATAAATTAGCAAATAAAAACAAATCTTCGTTGCATTCCAACGATTCCGTACAAACCCAAACAAAATCCTTTGTCATTCCACCAAAGTTTTTCCACTATTGATGTTTATGAGCAGACACATATTCAGCCTGGTTTTACGCAGGATCAAAAGATTTCGTCGAAACAACAGAATAACAAAAAAATACGTCGACCTATACATGTTTTTCGTTCCAGTTTAAATCTGACACGTATGCAGTACACGCGTGTTTCACGTGTACCGAGTTACCCTCGCTCGAAGCTCTCGACGAATTTCCGACGATTTTTGTCGTCAGCACGATTATCGCTTGTCGGCCAAAGAGCGTTGATGTGGGACCATCGGCCCGGCGAGGATATTTCACTGTCCGTTTTATTTATTTCCATACAGGGGCCAAAAGTATCACTGACAAATCTTGCTGAAACCATACTATTTCATAGAAATGTGTCGAGTATGGGACGAGTGGAGAACAGAGACGACGAAAATGAACATATTGGATTGAGCTTGTAGCTGAATACAGGTCCTGTTGAAGTGTACGTCCTTGCTTTTCGCTTCTACCCCAATACACCCCCAGCTAGACCCACCTATACATGGCGCAAATTGATTTTGGAGACGGAGCACTTCGAGGACCGTCCTCACAGTAACCCATGGTCCCCATACTCAACGTTACGTAAACATGTGTCCTCCCATATCTTCAAAATCACCATCGATAAATTCGAGCATATCCATACAAAGTTAATTTGGAGAACGGAATCTTCAGAACCCTTTTCAAGGGTTGGAAAAAAAACAATGTGGAGGATCGTCCTCAAAACTGCCGGATGTGCCGATAGCCAACGTTACACGGATATAACGGCTTCGAAATATCAGTCGTTCGCCAATCGATATTCGTGAAAATCGAGAAAGTGCACTTCATTTCTTGCCGTATATACGATTGAGTGGTTTCGCGATACGCCGATGTAACGCATTCGAATTGAAGCAGATTGAAACACGGATTAACCCCCTTGACGGTGATTGAAATCGATTGAAAATTCCGCCCCTCCCGGCCAACGACTTTTAATGGGAAAAAGAAACCAGAGGATTTGCTTGGCGCGTGAGGGTGGAGAAAACGACGCACCCGTGTAAATGTTAACGAACGTGACAAAATGCGAGCGTGACTTGGGCTAATTGATGAATTTGCTTGATGCGAATCAATTTTTATCGTTATCCGGCAACAATCTGATCAATTCGCTCGTCGGGTCGGGCTCGCATGTACAAGCCTCGGACTTTAATATTGGTTCGATACAAATGTGGAAGTATCTCGCTTGGTCATAATTGTGTCGTTTCTAGCACGAATGACAATGTCAGTAAGGTAGGGTAAAGCCGGCGAAGAGTACGCATTTCATAAACTTTTATTTCATAATGCACTTTGTACTTCTTATTTAAGGGATCTTCTCACTTTAGACGCTATATAAAAAAGACTATTTTCATGCATTTTTCTTGATGGCTTTATATTATGGATATTGATAGAAAAGTTGCTATACTTAATAAATACACTTTCGAAATACATAAAAAAAATTTAATGTATTTATGTAACCCAAACAGACTTTAAACGTTTTTTTTCTCGAAACGACGTTTTTCGGCGACTTGTTGATAAAATCTTCGAAATTACTGAACCGATCCCTATGAAATGTTAATCACATATTCTTTACAACTATGGCTATAGCGCATATGAAGGATTTTTTTTATTTTTATGTTTACTATTCTGTTTGCCAGAAACGGTGAGAAAACACGTTTTTTTTTGTTTTTTCGAAAAATGTCCGCCATTTTGTTATTTTTGCATATATCAAAAATTAGTAGCATGTCATAATATTACACGACAAAATATTGCGGACAAAATATCACCACGACAAAACATCACGACCATAAAATATCACAATCCGATTATTCTCCCCACGCGAGAGTGGGTTTATTTGGGTTTGTTTGGTTTTGTTTTGTCGTGGTGATATTTTGTCGTGTGATCAGGTAACATGGAACCCAAAAATCGTATGATATCCGATATAGCTATTAACATACTGAATCTAAAACCGTTTGATTTTTTGTTTCGGATGATCCATTCCCGAGATTTCATTAACAGCGCAGACCCACAATTTTTTGGGACATTTTTTAAGTACTATTTTCGTCTATAAATAATAACTTAAATGAATGAAAAAAAATGTTTAATGTATTTTGAAAGTGTATTTATTGAGTGTAACAACTTTCATATCAATATCTATAATATAAACCTATCCAAAAAATTAATGAATATAGCCTTTTTAGCGTCTAAAGTGCGAAGACCCCTTAAATTAAGATTTGGTCATTTAGGGACACTATTTTAAATATAAATCTTAAGAAAAAATCTCGAAAAATATATAAAAAGGCTTAAATGTAGAACTCGTCCCGTGCGCACTCTTAGGGTGCTGTGTTGCAAAGAGTACGCAGTGACAATCTTTCATAGAAGGTAAGAGTGCGCACTCTTTGGGTACTTACATTTACCAAATAAGGTACCTGCCGGTAATAAGGCCTAGCTAAGGGATATTTGAAATAAAATTAAAAACATCCAATTTAATCGACATTTTGAAATTATAATCATTATTCAAGTTCAATTTCTATAAAATATAAACGAAAAATGGTAACTAGTACCATAAACAAAAATAAAATTAAACATTTTTAAAAAGGTTGATAGTAGGCCTTATTTTACTATGGTAGGATAATAAGGCCTACGGCTTTAACATACTTGAATAACCACACTATACGTAATATATTTGGTATTTAGGATCAATAATCCTCTGCAGCTTTGTACGAACTTAAAGTTTCTTTTTGCACTGCTCGGACAGCAGACAGGTCGTTTTCTGACCACAACACTCGTTTTGGAGGCATCGGGATCGAGGCACTAAAAATAACGATCAATTAATTAGTAATCAATATGCGTAGTACTTATTTACATTCGTAACACCTTTAAATTAATGTAAAATACATTATAAAATAAGAATCTTTGCGACAAGAAGTAGGAGGATAATAAGGCCTATGGTTCAATTTACTAGGCCTTAATAACCGTCGACCACGTATGTGAGAAAAAGAAAATAAAAAATATTCGGACCACGATACCTTATTCAAATATTTATGATCATCAAAGCTTGAATTAATGAAGATAAAGACGGTGATCTTAGATAGATAAGTGTAATATTACAAAAAATACTTTTAATTTATTCGGACCGATTTTTATGATTGGTGCTGCGCGGCCGCGTTTTATGATGACCGATGCAACACTGGCAGTGGGGAGCGGGGTATCGCCCCTCCGCAAACTTTTAGCGACATATTCGTGCAATAGGCGTTTTCTTAGGCGATGTTTTAGGCAAATTTTCACTTTCCAAAAGTTAGCCTAAAAAATCGTCAGATAATTATTAATGACAAATAAACTATGCAATATAAAAAAATGCTCCGTACTTCCATAGACAATGTATTTTTCAAGATATATTCAAGATTTCAAGTGAATCGGTTAAAAATTGGCTGCGGTATGTTTCCGACCAACTTAAAAGATGCAGTTTTGATATAAACGCTGCCCAGCCGCCATTTTGAAATTAATCGCTTCAAAAAAATGATTGTATACAGTCACTGATATGTATAATGAACACCCTTTTTGTAATCTCGATTTATTTTGCACTGATATGTATAATGAACACCCTTTTTGTAATCTCGATTTATTTTGCACTGATATGTATAATGAATACCCTTTTTGTAATCTCGATTTATTTTGTAGTTTTTCTGAGAAAAAAAATTCCCAAAAAAATTCATTTCTTCGGCCTTGTTTGTTTTGTATACTTAGATATACTATTAAAGTATGCCCAAAGTTTGATAATTATAGAATAATTATTTCTCAGTTTAAAAAATTCCTCAATATTGCTTATTTTTTTCCTGGTTAAATGTATACCCCGCCTTAAACAAATAAGATCAAACACATCGAAAATCTATTATTAGTTATAAAATTGGAAATACATACAGTGACGAAGCAAGTAGTTGTCCAACACCTTGACATGACATATGTCACTGACAAATTGGGTGATGTTGCTAACACAAGAAAAAATAAAGCAATTAAAAAGCACTGCGTACTCATAGGCAGCGCGCACTCTTTAATGGCTCTACCCTACTTTGCATTCGATACGCTCTTGACGTTTCCCTCGTCCGAAAGCAACGCATTTTTTGTTTTACCATCATCAGAAATCTTCGTTCGCAGATCCCCGATGAGCATCTTGGAGACACTTTTAAAAGATTTTCCGCAGCCTCGATTGAGAAAAAAATGTAGACGATTCGAAAAAATCTTCATAGCCATGCAAACTCCAAAATAAAATTATTCAAGTACGCGAGTTAGGATAAATAATGCTGGCAAAATAAATAGCGCGAATTTGGAGTATCGTTGTAATGCGCTATTGCCTCGTTGTTAACGAGCTCGAGGAGCGGTTGTGCATGCATATGGAGGTTTAGATGGAAACTCGTGGAACGCTTGAGGGTTGCTCGGTGGCGGGTGAGTCAGTCCGCGGTTGCTTGAGTGCCAGACAAAAGTTTGGCGAGCAGATTTCCACAGAGTGGTGTATTTGGGCTCGTGCGTGAGCCAAGGGGAGTTTCGTCCCTCCGGGTGTGGAGGGGGCTGGCTTAACGTAAAGGGCGAATCAAGAAAGCGAAGACTGAGTAAACTATATTTCTCAAAACGTGAGGAACATTCACGGCCTTTAATTTTGCACGTGCACTCGTATATGTACATACGTTATTACGAGTCTACGATTTATTTGCGGATTCGAGAATTTCGGCAGTGCATCCCGAGTATTTATTCTCGGACAAAGCCGTAACGCGAGAAGCAGCAGAGGAAAAAAAATAATTATCAAACTTGCACGATTGTATTACAATTAATTTTTTTTCAGCAAATTTACATTACGACGATCACACAAACATTTTTCACGAATTTTCATTATAAATCTACAACCTACATTTTCAACAAACATTTTTGGATAGAAAAAAAATGATGAAATTAAAGAATAATTGATTTTTTTCGCTTTTGGAAGATGGAAACTTCAAGACCGGCGAAATTTCGAATTTTCTAGCCAAGCAACGCTCATTGCTCATGCGCCAAGTAATTATTGCAATTGAACTAGCAGCGGGGAATGAATTTAAATTGTGTCAATGTAAGAAAATACCGCACAATTTAATTTGTAAACGATGTTGAAGGAGCCTCGACGGATGTATGGAATTTCTAATGAGCAAATTGAATGAGCGAGTCTGAGAGAACTTGAAGTTGGCGCAGACGGAAAGACACAATTTGTCAATTTAATTTATATCGTACGAGTATGGATTTAGCACAAATGTGGAATCGTCCAAACCGAATATACAGGGTTGAAAACAGGTAGAAAGAGAGAGAAAATACGAGAGATTATATATATATATATATATAGAGAGAGAGAGAGAGAGAGAGAGAGAGAGAGAGAGAGAGAGAGAGAGAGAGAGAGGCAGACATGCATACAAATATAGAGAACAAAAAAATTAATTCCCCTGGAATGAGTCTTAGCAGTCGGATCCCGAGCAGGCTTATGTCCACCGACTAATCCAACCAATCTACGGAAAACGTGAACTCCCCGGGTCCTTGCTGATCCTCCCTTGCTCCTTCTCCCTTCCCTCCCTTCTCACACAACACTTTCATTAATTTTCTCTCCGTCAATTGAAAATAAATTCCCGATCAGATAACGAAGCGGAATTCTCAAAATCCTACGATCTCGGAATTGAAAAATTCCTCGCTCACCATTCACCCGTTCGTTTTTTTCCCCGTACCCTATCCTGGATTATCATCTAGCCTGCTCTTCGCAGATGAATTTTTGCAAAGAGGAGAAGCTTCTGGTGAGCTAACACCAGGGAGCTTGTCCTCAGCTTATCTAGCTTCATCCACCCCAATTGTTCAAAACGCAATGATTTTCCTCCTCAATCACCGTAGAAACATCCCCAAAATCATGCAAACTCATGAAGAGAGTCCAGAATTTAAAAAAAAACCAGATTGAAACGGACAGTAGGGTGAAACGAAAATATCCGCGAAGAGGGCATCAAACCACGATAGTGGGATAGACAGCGAGGGTGAGAGGGGCAAGACTTTCGCCGAGAGTCCTGAGTTGAAATTCTCGCTTGGTCGGGAGAGGGGTTCGATTTTCGCCCAAGAGTGCGAGAGTCCACAAGAGCAGGACGAAAGTAGGGAAGGCCGAGTGAGGAAGGGTGATCGAGGGGTTGTCGGCACGCGGGGAGGTTCGGGGATGGCGCCTGAGACGTCGTTAACAGAAGGTCTGTCCCTCTCTCTCTCTCTCTCTCTCTCTCTTCTTTCGGTGTGAACGAACTCCGAGCTCTTTCTCTCTTTCTGCCCTCTCGACGCGGCATACGGAGCGGCAAGAAGGAGCGAGAAGGCTTCGAAGGGTGGTCGTCGCGCGCGAGGGAGCAGAGAAGCCCAGACCGAGGCCCAGACGCGAAAGTTGGTTGGCCAGACGCACGTGTATAATTCGGTGTGCGTGAAAATACACATGTACATATCAATATACGCATACACGCATATACACAACGTTCCAAACTCATCCTATCAACCTACCGTTGAATACCAGCACACCTGGCTCTTTCGAAGACGCGCCTCGAATTTTTTCACCATAGCTTTTCGGCCAAGACGTTTATCCAAATGAGCTTTGTGAAAATATTTATCCAAAGGTGCTTCCAAAGACGCAGAGGCCCGAATAATGTTGAGTATGGGCAGAATAGTCCAGTACGAGAACGGTCCTCGAAGTCGAGCATGTAAAATGGAGCCTCGTGTGCACACAGACGCGCCATATTGCGTATACGTACGTGCGTGATAGTCCTACTGCCAGAAAAGATTCGGAGGGTGTATGGAAGGAGTAGCAGAAGGAGAAGGAGGTGAAGAGGTTGTTGCTCGATGGCTTAGCGTCAGGGGCGGAAGGGACGGGGGTGAAGTGGATTTTGCCAGGGCCTAGATGCGACGCAGGCCTGCGGGGAGGTCAGAGCTTCTGAAAGAGGAAGAGGCTTGAACCAGGAGGTGTGTGTGTGTGTGCAGCTGACGTTGGGAGCAGTTATAGAAGGCTGTGCGCGCGGAGGGCCCGGGAGGGTAGATCGGGGATGAGAAACCGAGTCCGTAAGAGCAGAGGGGGTTGGTGGCAGGAGGGGCAGGGAGGGTTGCGCGTCTGGTGGCGCGACTTGACCCCGGTTGACCCGAGAGCCTCTCTCTCCCTCTCGGTCCTCTTTCATTCCTCTCGCTCTTCTCTTCTCTCTTCGTGTTTCCCGTTCGCTCTATCCTGCGTTACTCCCTCCCCCCTCCCTCCCGTTTATAAGCACCCTCTCTCGCTTTATCCCTCTCGGCTTCCTTCGCGACTGATGCCTACCACCCTTTCCTCACTGCAACGACGACGACGACGACGACGACGATGAAGCTTACTATCTGCCACGACCACTTCGAGGATCTGCGTGGTTATATATATATATATATATATATATATATATATATATATATATATATATATATATATATATATGTATATGTATATGTATATGTATATGTATGTATGTATGTATGTATGTAAACGCGGATGTGTATAAAAGCTGTTACCACCCCTAACTCGACTGCCCCGCCAAGCCGCGTCGCATACATACCCGGCCTCGGTTGGGTAATTATTGATGTGTCCGCACCGTCGTCGAAACACATATATACATTTATGCATATGTATACAGTATTTACCCACGAACGCGTACACAGAGACGAGAACGTCCTCCAATAGCGCGGGAGTGACGTTAGATTCGTATATAGACGGGAGACCTACCCCTAGCCCTCCTCATCTACCCTCCCTTCCTCCTTTTAGAGTGCCCTCTGTCGCGAAAAGCCTCGACCGTCCGCGCGACTACCTAACGGACACGCATCCCTGACGACGATCTCGCCTGCTCTGGCTCGAGCACGTGACTTTGGCACGCGACGCGCAACGGGGAGCAAGGGAGGCCGGGGGCGGCCGGAGGAGGAGAAACGAATACGAAAATTTGCAAAACTGATCGAGGATTGAGGAGAGGAAGTTTGAGATTGAAGGGATGAATGAGTTCGTTGGGGGGTGGTCGCGGATGGTCGCCGAGGAGTGTCGGGGAGAGGAGGGAGGAGATGTGGATTTGATAGCTTGGAGATGATGCGTGGACGTGTGGAGGGGTTGTTGTATGTATGACGTTTTCGGGGAGTGTTTCGGGGTGTATTTGGGAATTTTGGTTGAGAAAGGATTATTAATGTGGAGATTTTGAGACAAAGGGGTTGAGGGGTGAGTCTGACGTTTTTGGTGGAACGCTGAACTGGATATTTTTTATAAAGGGGTGTTGGGGTGAATCGAACGTTCGACCGAAAATTCTATATTTAAGCCTTCACTCTGTAATGGAGAAGTAGGTAAGAAGGTAGCATTCAGCTAGATCGGTTACATCGTCCTAGAAATCGATTTAGCTTGACGCAATTTGAGGGATGAAATAATCATAACTAAGGGATTAGATATTTAAGGGTTTGACTTATGGGAATCCCATTTAGAACGTTCAATAATTATAACTTCTGACGAATTAATAATCTATCAATAACGACATCAATCTGTCTCCAAGTGGTCGTACATTATTAACTTTGAAAATACTGATTTACTTTAAACTACTGAAGATAATGATTTTCACGCGGTACTACGTTCTTTGGAACGAGACCGAACAAAAATGGAATGCGACGAAAAATCTTCTTGATTTTTATTAGTCTCTAGAATCTTTTTTCTGCAGATTTTGGTTATAATTTTTTTTTAAGGATGCACAAAATGTGCCTAAAAAAATACGGCAGTAGGAACAAAATATATTGTCGTTTCATTCCAATAATGCGAACTTCAATGCCATCTTGATCGAACGTCGATCCACCTTCCAGGTGCTGTCTAATGGCATACTAACATGATTTATTGTGTATATTTATTTATTTAGCACAATTTTCCAACAATGTTGAAGTTCGCACCAAGAATGCAATGAAATTAATTTTTGTCGAGTACCCAGGTTTTTTCGTACCAATTCAGACGACAAAAACCATTCAAATGAGTTTTAGGATCCTTGTAAGAAATTTTCAACCCAATTGTACAAAAAAAAGATTTTTAATATTATTAATAATAAGTAAAGGAAATTTCCATTAAATTCTGACGATGCAACCCGCAAACCTGCATTTTTCACAAGTATATAGGTAAAATATCAAATCAAGTTAATCAAAATAAGCATAAAAATATTAGGTGTACAAATAAGTTTTAGGACAGTTTTCAAAAAATTCAAGATTTATTAAAAAAGAAGTAAAACACAGTTATTCATCGAAGTAATCTCCATCGCACTGAATGACCTTCAGCCATCTCTCAGGTAACTCGCGGATGCCTTTCGCAAAGAAACTTTCGTCTTGCGAGGTGAGAAATTTAGCGACCCATTTTTCCACTTCTTCAAATGTTTTGAATCGCACGTCAGACAAATCGTTCTGTATTTTCCGGAATAAATGATAATCGGATGGGGCTAAGTCTGTCGAATACGCCGGGTGTGGTACAGCTTCCCATCCAAGCGCTAGTAACGTATCCTTGACCGGTTTACCCACATGAGGCCGCGCGTTGTCATGGAGCAGTTTTACTGGACGTTTTCCTTTACCAGAAAATGGACGTTTCTTCTCAATTTCTTGATTCACTTGCATCAATTGATGACAATAGCGATCGGTTGTAACTGTTTGACCAGGTTTGAGAAGTTCATAATACAGTACGCTTTTCATATCCCACCATATGCACAGCATGACTTTGTTCCAATGAACATTGCGCTTTGGCGTGGATGTTGTCGGCCCGCCGGGGTCAACCCAATGATATTTGCGTTTCGGATTATCAAAATAAATCCACTTTTCATCGCCGGTCACAATTTTCCACAAGAAAGACTTTCTATGTTGCTTGTTGTAAAGACTCACACAAATGTGAAGACGGCTGTTTTTATTTTCTTGAGTCAGAAAGTGTGGTACCCACTTTGTTCCTTTTCGAATCTTACCCATTGCTTTTAAACGATAAAAAACAGTTTGTTGAGTTACTCCAAGCTGTTCCGAAAGTTGTTTCTCCGTCTGACAAGAGTTTTCATCCAGCAACGCTTGCAGTTCCTGATCGTCCACCTTTACAGGAGGCCCCGTGCGTTCACGGTCACTAACGTCGAAATCACCTCCTTTGAATCGCTTATACCAATACTCACATGTACTTTTAGATACAATGTTGTCACCAAGAACAGAACATATCGATTCACACGCTTTCCTAACACTTTTTCCTTGATGGAATTCATAGCGAATGCAGTGTCTAATAAATAGCTTATCGGTCTGCATGTTTAATTTACAGAATTTATAGGTTATGTTTATGACTCCTTTACGTTTCGATACTACATATCAAGCGCCATGTATGATAAGTGAGCGGGACCTTTGAATTAATTTAGAATAGCTGTTATGATACAAAATCGAAGTGTCCTAAAACTTATTTGTACACCTAATAATATCCACTTATCGCGTCGCAATTATCCTGACAGTTAAGGGTGGGGGGATTCCATCTATAACGTACAGAAAAGCTTATAACCGAAAATTAACTCCTGCAGGAAGCTGAGGGGCTACTTTATGACATCGAAATCGCGGATTAATCGCTAGATTATTTGGTCACGACATTTTTGAGACTTGAAGCTTTGAATGCTTTTTCCCGAAAGTTACTTTTTCATGAACCTTATATCGAGCTTTTCAAAATTTCGAAATTATGCATTTTTCTAGACAACATAATTACCGTCTATGTAAACCTAAAGTTCCTTAAAAATTATTTTTAAAAAACTTCTTTTTCATGAACAAATACAATAGTAAACATTTCATGAAAAATAGAATATTTGTCCTAACACGTACAATTTTTCAATTTTATTTGGATTTCTCAGGTTCAAATAGAGCGTGTGAACTTAGAAATCTAAAACTTGCTGGCTCTGCTGATTCAGATCAATTCACCAAACGCTAAGATCTATGCCGTGGAACAACTCGAGCGGCAACCTTCTCTGAAGCAAGTGTCATAGAGCCGTCATTTTTCAAGTATAAAAAAATCGAAAAATTAAAAGATGCTTAATTTTTTTATATATATTAGGGTGGCACAAATTTGAGCTTGATTTTTCCTTTTTTTCAGCATCGAATTACAAAAAGTTGAAGTTTTCATTAAAAAATCGATTTCTTTTTCGTTCACTTCTCACCCATGAATTTCATGCTTTATAATTTTTAAATAAAGCTCGCGAAAGCTCCAGCCGGTCAATGAATATTTAATGGTCGCTCGAGAGCTTCGACATTTCCAGGTATCGCGATTTTTTTCTCTTCTCACTCATAAATTGAACACGTTATAAATTTTTTTTAAACAATTAATCGTTTTTTTCTTCAGAAACGGATTTTGTGAATCCACCTCACACTTATAACCTGATAAAACAGTGGAACTATAATTTTGTTTACGGACAAGAGCTTTAAAGAATAGTTTTATGAGAACAATGATTTTATGAGACTTTATGAGAACAAACAAACAAAGAGCTCATGAGAACAAAAATTTTATGAGACAAATTCTTGGAATAGTAGTGTGATGTAAATTTGAAAAATCCGTTTCTATAAAAATGGGATCAATCGTTGTGAAAATTTTACAAATCGTCAAATTTATGAGTGAGAAGAGTAGAAAAAAATAGAGCTCACATTTGTCCCACCCTAATGAACATAAAACTTGACGTAGAATAAATACTTTCGACACAAAAAAATCTTGAAAAATTGCTCATTTTCAGCTGCCCAAAGGGCAGCCTTACAACAGTACAAAAAAATAATTATTTCAATTACAATTGGGGTAACCGTAGCTGTCGAAAGACACAAGAGTGTTGGTTTCCCACCGAGGATTTTCCCCTCCGCCGCGAATGGAAGAAAAACGGAAGATGGTGGAGAGATCGTGGGAGGAAGAGGAACGAGAAAGGGAGATCGAAATGGTAGGGTAGAAGCTAGGATAAGGAGTTATCGATCAGTTTGAGTCAGGAAAATGGAGTAGCCCGTTAAGAAACTTCGTTACCCATCGACTCGGGTATCTTCGAGCATATCTTACTATATACCTCAAGGAGTAACCTCAGTCATTCTCCTCAGGATCCAAGCTCCCAAACCGCCAGCTCGTTCGGTTTAAAGTAGCTTCGAAACTCGCTCAACTTCGTACTCAGCGTGGGCGTAAGTAGCGTTGTTACTGTACTCCGCGTAACATTGTTTCCGTAATTCGCCAATGTACACGCGCCAGCGTTTATTAGGCCAACGCGCAATACCTTCATGCTCGCGCCTCCTCATTTCCCGAGCTCCGTTGTCGTCTCTTGTTTCCAACCACCCCTTTCTCCCAAATGAATTGGCGTACTTGGAGATCATTAAAAAAAAAACAGGACAATCCGTGAATTGCTCGTTAAAATCTGCACCAGTGTGCGGATGATTGGAGCTTAAAACAAATCGTATTGCAACGAATAAATGGAAACCAACGACGTTGAGATGTGCATCGTTGGAATGCAATGGAAAGCGAAGTTTTCTTTTCAGCCACCCAATTGCTGTTTGGGTTAAGGAATCATCAGAGTGTAAAATTTTCAAAACATTTTTTTGTTGCATTATCTTTCTTAGAAAAAGTTAAGCCTTTCTTAGAACTTTAACCCTTGTCAGTCACATCTCCAGATTGTGACGTTGGGGGGTGCAATCAACCCCACTCACTTTGGAGAGTGATAAATCATTGAGGAATTGAAAAAAATACTACGATGCATTTTCAACCCTTGTGTGTAAGACCATGCCGATTATTTTCAAGTCGTGTAATTTTTAAAATAAAAAAAAATTCTGGAAGGTCGAAAAACGGTCTGGGTTGATTCAACCCCCGATGACTGTTAAGCTTTAAACGCGTTTTTCTCGGAGTGGTGTTTTTTCAAAACGGTGGCCACTCTCAAGAAGGAGTTTTCAAGCTATCCATTTGAATTTTTTACACAACATTCTTCACGTCATTGCTTGTGTTGCTATGGAAGCTTTTCTAAAAATGTTCCTATTTTTTTACGAAAAACTGTCGAAAAAAAGGCTAAAATTGATACTTTTTGTTTAAACCGCCACCATTTTTCAAATTTCACTAAAAAAAAACTCCCTAGGAACATAGCGGATTTCCTACGGATTAATAATCATTTTGAAATCTTTGTTTCAGATAAAATTTGCAACCGCAATCCTGGGCACCATGGGACACCGTTTTTTTCCACGCAATTTTCCGCAAATAAAAACAATGTTAAACAACAAATAAAGAAATAAAAGAAAATCATTTTGTATTCTTTATCGATGCTTTGTTGGTAAAAAAAAATTAGACCGATTACTTTATTCTATCCACCTAAAAGAAATTGCGAGAATCGGCTTTTTCGGGCGGTCACACTGTAATGATTCGCTAAAGGGCTATACCAGTGTGAACGCTGAAAATTTTGGTGATTTTCGGGAATTTTTTGGAAGAACAGTAATAAATTAAATGTTTCGGAAAATTAAGAATATATTTGTCTATATTTGACCTATATTACATATTTTTTTCATAGAAAAATATTGAGATCCAAGCGAATTATGCGCTGCGTTCGGAGGCGCCAAAAAAAAAAGTTCCTCCACTGCTGATATGATTCCGGCCGATTTAGTAGCTGAAACCGAAAAAGGAAAAAGTGTCTTTAAAGTGGAAGGTATTTCCTGTGCAATGAGGTAGGATTTTCGAAAAATATCAAAATCTTAAAAAATGGCGTGGTTATGAAAAAAAGTATGTTTTCTTGACTATAAAATGGTCGTTTTTTTCAATGCCAAATCGTCAATTTTCATCCAATCGAAAATATCCTACGTCATTGTAGTGTAAATATGTTCAAGAGTACTCAGTTCAAATTTCAAGTCAATCGGATAATTGCTCTTTGAGTTACAATGTCAGCAAATTTGAAAAATCTCATTTCGAGAAAAATGCGTTTACATATTTAACTATCGATTTTTGCAAGATAAAATGATTAGAGATACGGCCTTGACATTTTTACAGGATATTCTTGAAAGTATAAACCGTCGAAAAAGGCAAGAAAAAAAACGATTTTTTTTAACTGTCACACTAGTATAGCCCCTTAAGGCTGGACGCCACTGTCACAGGTTAAAAATCGATTTGTTTGTATTTTCTCAAAGTATACACGTTCTAGAATATGTGAAAAAATGTTCAACTTAAAATATCGAAAATTGACCAAGGTAGGGCAACTCGGAGAAAAACGAATACGCGGGGTAAGATGAATCATAAGCCTAGCTGCTGAACAGTGTGTGCGAGCACAGTGGAAGCTTGAAGAGATGGCGAGGAGGTGAATGAGTGTGAAAGTATCAACTATGGCGGAAGCACGCGTCACGAATGAGAAATCAAAATCGATTTTTTGACAAAACGACCTAATTTTTGGTAAAGTTTACCATCGTTTTAGTTCATTTGGGTTGCTGGTATTGATTAGAGGCAGGCAGATAAACACAATGAAAGTACTAATTATTCATATAATAAGAACGGTTTGTCAGACATTTTCAAGGTCATTGCATGATTTTTCGTTAATTCGTTAACCGTCTAATGGGGCAAGATAAATACAAGCTATCGCAAAGCCGGAATATTTGACAACGTACCACTATTTACGTTAGAAAGGGTCAAATAAAACTAGTAAGGCTTTTGGTTTCTCTTCGACCGGCGTTTCTACCAGGAGAAGAAAAAGACCTTACAAATGATTAAAATGATATGGAAGCAAGATTATTCGAACTAAATACTACAGAAATCAGACGATTGGCTTATCAAATTACTTAATACCAGTATTGAGAATGAAACCACTTTTACATGCGAAAGATGCCAATAATTTGTGTCCCATTATTCTCCCAGCGCTGTTTCATCTTGCCCCGCATACGGGGTAAGATGGGAAAAATAAAGATTTAATTAAAAATAAATATTGTATGGTAAAAATCAGAAAGACTAATTTGTTTGCTTCCAAAATTGAAAGATTAATAAATGTTGATTAGTTCAAAGGAAGGTAATTATGCAGTTTGGCGCCTTTTCCGAAAAACGACGGGAACATTTTTTTTCGCCATGGGGTTGTTTATTCCATCATAACAAATGATATTTCGTCGGGGGAGGCATTATATGACATTTCCCATAAACTCCATAAGTTATGGGGTTTTGAAGTTTGAGATTTTTAATTTTTTTTGTTGGGAATGCGTTTGCATGTACATGTGTGTATATGTGTGTTTAGTAAACAGTCGAAAAACGTTCAAAATTTTGGTGGTCCTGATAAGGACCGATTTAAATCTTGAAAAATACTGATATAGTTGACAGTCTTGAAAAAGACTCATATCAGTGTCGAAAGTCACAGCTCCTTTAGGGTTCCGATGATGTTGAAAATCGCGTGAAATCGATCACGATGGTCTGGATATCGACGCTTGAAAAAAAATTCACTCTTTCCAGTATCTTGGGGGGGCTCCGCCCCCTCCGCCCCGCAGGGGCGCTGCCCCTTCACCCCGTCGGGTGAACCAGAGGGTGCGTTGGATAGTGGATTTGAGTTGAAAGTCGTTCCAGAGCCGACACACACTGCCAAAATGCATGAAAATGGCCTATTCCATCATGTGTTTTCTCAAACTTGAAAACCCCATAACTCATGGTAATTATGGAAAATGTCAGCCTCCCCCGATGAAATATCATTAGTTAGGACTAATAGAGGCAGTTTGTAGCGAAAAAAAAATTTTCCCGCCGTTTTTCGGAAAAGGCGCCAAACTGCATAATTACCCAAAGGAATAATTAAAGTTTACTGACTCGTATATGTATTGTTTTATTTGAACATGAGCTAAGCTTTATCATCTTGCTCCTACTTCCCCTACAGACGATTTAGTGAGAGCAGGTAGCGCAACGTATACTGAAACGTTTGATCGCGTTTTCCTCGAAACGAGTCTTCTCGACATGGCCGGAATCATAACTCTAACTATAATTGTCCGATTTTCAATTTATAAAAACCAAAATTTCCGTATTTGCAGTACCCATCGTTGTACGTGACCGTTTTTGTTTGTGGTGAAATTTTGTATGTTTTAAGTCCTCAAATATAAGTAAAAATTTCGCCAAAATTACACTTTTTTTCAACACCCGCCATTCTTTGATTTTTTTCGAAAATTGGCTTCACACAGCGAGAACTGTATTCATATAGATAAATTGCCCATTAAAAGCATTGTCGAGTTATCGATCCGGCCGTTGGACGACAGACTCCATTATACCTCAATAACGTTGTTAATTTTCAATTTTTTAGAGTAAAAATTTACACGAAATAAGTTCAATGTACGCTTGAACATACCTTTTTCCAAATTCCAAAAAAAAAATCCAGTAGACGAAATAATTCGGAAAAAGCGACCATTTTCGGCCTGTCACAGTGATGTTCTTCTTCAATTTAACTAACAATAAGCAAGGCTACGAAAATCACTTTGGCGTTTTTCGAAATCCTCACTGGGCACCCTAACCCAAAGGAACATTCTGCACAATAATAAAAACAAAGGAATATATCGAGAGTACAAACAAGTCTCCGCCATTTTTTATTTGAAAAAATGGGCATTTATTGTGAAAGAACGGTACTTTATGTTTTATTCAAAGTATTGCCCATCGCTAGCCACTACTTTTTCCCATCATTCTGGCAGCATATGGAAGCGTCGAAAGAACGCTTCATCTTTTGCGGCTATCCGCAAAACGACCCAATTTTTTGTATCTTCATATGATGTGTAGTGCTGCTCAGACAGGCCGTGCGTCATCGATCGAAATAAATGATAGTCAGAGGGAGCAATGTCTGGTGAATACGGCGAATGGGGTAAAACTTCCCAGTTAAGTGTTATAAGTGACCCTTTCCCTTATGCCTGGTAAGCAGCATTTCACATGTGCAAACTCGGCGTTCAACGTTTCTCGGCTTCAGTTCATATGAAACCCAATTTCCTTGCTTTTGAAGCATTCCCAACGATTTCAAACGATGTGAAATTGCTTGTTGAGTCACTCCTAATGTAAGTGTTCTTCTTCTTGCGTTTGGCACGAATCTCCCTCCAATAATGCTTCCAATTCCGCGTCTTCGTACACTTTCGGCCTTCCGCTACGTTCTTTGTCTTCGACGTCAAACTCACCGTTCTTAAACTTTTGAAACCACTCACGACAACTTCTCTCACTTAAAGCAGCCTCATCATATGATTCAGAGTTGGGCGTAATTCTATTTATAAATACGGATGCAAATTTATTCACATCGTGATTTTCATGCGAATATAAATACAAATTTATTCATGCTTCACTTATTTGTATTCACATGCGTACATACAAATACAATTGTATTCACAAATATTGTGATCGTACAAATAAATTCACAAAAGAAATCGTGAATACTCACAAAAAATGTGAATATTTATTTTTTAAAATCCTGTGAATTAAAAAAAATTCACATCAAAATCTGTGAATGGAAATATATTTACAAAAAATTGTAAATACAAAAAAGTTCACAAAATAAGTCGTGAATTTTTTCGTATTTAAGACAAATTAAAATCAAATTCACAATGATTAGATTAAAATTTACACCAAAAGTGAGTTCTTACGTATTTTAAGAGAAAACATTGTGTCGAGGCAAAGACATTTTTGCCAAAAAAACTTGTGAGTTTCAAGTATTACATTATAAATTTGAAAAAATTCACAAAATGAGTTGTGAATTTCCCCAAGTTGAAGAAAATTAAAATCGAATTCACGACAATTATATTACAATTTACACCACAAGTGATTTCTTACGCTTTTCTTTTCTTCCTCCTTTTCTTCAACTTGAGGAAATCGACAACTCATTTTGTGAATTTTTCATATTTATAATGTAATATTTGACACTCAGAACTTTTTTTTGCAAATTTCATTTGCCTCTACGCAATGTTTTCTTTCAAAATACGTAAAAACTCACTTTTGGTGTAAATTTTAATCTAATCATTGTGAATTTGATTTTAATTTGTCTTAAATACGAAAAAAATTCACAACTTATTTTGTGAATTTTTTTGTATTCACCATTTTTTGTGAATATTCAGCATTTTTCTGTAAATTTACTTGTATGTTCACATCGTGATTTGTAAAATCACGATGTGAATAAATTCGTATTTGTATTTATAAATAGAATTACGCCCAACTCTGATATGCTTCTACAAGCAGTCAATGCGCCTCAGCTGCAGATTTCTTCAAATTAAAGAAGTAAATCGATAGTTCCCGCAAATGACGGTTATTCGGCTCAAAAATCGACATTTTCGCACGAAAAAAATTATGCGATGCTGATACAAAATCTCTAATATTTCGAGGTTATGGTCTTGCCAGATGGCCAACATCACCATAAGACGTCTTACATCTAATTTCAACCATAACCTCCTGGTGGGGCCATCTTTTGTCAAGCGGCGGAGGCTTTTTTGTACCCCCAATATAAACAAATAAGAATTAAAAAAACAAAAAAGAAATTATTATTTTCAATGACTTCCTGCCTAAACGTTGCTAACTTCCGCCCCAAGATTTCAGAGAGGACAGAAAGTTTGGAGGTAGGCAGAAAAAAGAGTGCAACGCTCACCATAAAAAGGTATTCATTCGCTCTGCAACAAACATTGTGTCACTCTGTGCGAGATTTTAAGGGGTTACCTCCACTTGCGATTTTGAAAAAATCGATTTTTTTTATTGCATTTTTTTGAAGTATAAGTATCTGAGAATACGTCCTGAAAATTTCAAGTCGATCCGAACAAAATTGACTGAGATATGAGCGTTGAAAGAGAAGAATCCGTTGTGTAAACGACCGGAAATTGAAACTTTAAACGCGTTTTTCTCAAAATGGCATTTCTGAAGTCGGTGACCAAGATTACTCGAACACTAATGAACCGATCTTCTTGAAATTCTGCAGGCTTATTTAATACATAAAAATGTAGTCTTTAATCGTTCGATTTTTTTTTTCGAAAAAAATGGACGTTTTATAGCCAAAAAACGGCCGTATTTTTTCGTTATAATCGAACCATTAACTTTGACAGTCCGCCATTTTGTGAAAAATGAATATTTTTTAAAATCCTTCGATTAAAGACTAGTTTATACTAGTCTAGTTATACTAGACTAGTGTATATAAAAACATTATTTCATTGACGGCCATTTGCCACTAAACAATGTAATATTTTTCAATAAAAAAATGACTGAAAGTTCTTTAAGATGTGTTCTTTAAGATGGTATATTGATCGATTAAAAAAGTTTTGTAGTTTTCTTTGAAAAATTCATGAAAAAGGCCTTTTTTACGCTACAAGTGGGGGTAACGCGTTAAGGGGAGGGTAGGGTTTTCAGCGTGGAAAAAAAAACACTTTTTTGCGATTTTTTTCATCCCTATGGATAGAGTAAATTTATTGAAACCTTCTGTACATTGTTTATTGTCATTTCAAGAACATTCCGTGATATTTGTACGCGAAAATATCCACGAACAAGCCGGTGCCGCGTTTTTTCTCGAAACCACTTTTTCAAAGTCCGTGTTCACTGCCATTTGTAAACTACATGACCGATTTATTTCAAACTTGGTACACACTTTCTGCATACAAAATACCTCCCCCCAACGATTAGTTTGAGATTTTTTTTTACATTGAGGGGTTTTTCCACCCCCAAAATGGCGGAATTTCTCGTGAAAAATAGCACTTTTCACTGTACATGACCACCAAAAATTTAGAAATGAAAGAAAAAATGATCAAAGACCGTTGGGGGGAGGATTTGATGATACTTTGACTAAATTTTAATGGTACTTGATTTCAGATCATTTCTAGCTGAGATACAGTGAACACCGCAAATCGTGTTTTTCCAAAGGCGTTCTTGGAAAAGCTTTGTCACCGGCTTGTTTGTGGATATTTTCACGTACAAATTTCACGGAATATTCTTGAAATGACACTCAACAATGTACAAAAGGTTTCAATAAATTTACTCTATCCATATAGATGAAAAAAATTTGCAAAAAAGTGTTTTTTTTCGCGCTTAAACCCGTACCCTTCCCTTAAAGCTGCAGGACTCATCGTTAGGCAGAAAAAAAGAGTGCAACGCTCACCATACAGGTGATTCGCAGGGTATTCGCCCTGCAACAAATCTTGTGTCACTCCGTTCGAGATTTTAAAGCTGCAGGATTCATCGTTGAGGGTTGGAAAGGACGAGAACGAGAGACGAGAACATTGAAAGAGTTGCCGGTACACGAAGGTACTCTTTCCCTTCCTCTTTCATCCCTTTTTCGCCCTCTGTCTTTCTCTCCTTCCTTTCTCTCCGCCTCGGACAGCCGCGTCCATTCATCGCCCTGAATGCCACGCGTTTACATGCATAATGGGCGTCATGGAGTAAGGCATTTAACCTCGTGACGTTAACTCGAGGGTAAGAAGAGTTATACCTCTGTTTAAAAAGAGCAGTTTCCTCTTTTCCTCGCGTACCGCGAGCGAGCGAGAGACCGCCCGGCTGCTGTGCACCCTCGACTCTACAACCGCGTTAAATAGCCACCACCCTATACACCCGGTTCTCTCACTCTTTCGCAACGGTGCGACCCACTGGCACACTGTTTCCATGCAAATTCTCTTTACCCTCACCACCACCCCCCCTTCTCTCGCTCTCTCTCACGCTTCCGCTCACTACCACTGCACTCTCGCAACCCTCTCGTTGTTGCACCCCTTGTGGGATTCACGCTCCCCCTTTACGCGGGATGAAGTGAAGGGGAGATGCCGGGGCAGAGAAAGAGTGAGAGTGAGAGCGAGAGAGAGAGAGAGAGAAGAGTCACACACGTGTGCCATATGCAAACTCTCGATTGGGAACTTCTCATTCCAGCCACTCTTTTTTTTTAATCAAATTCATTTTTTTCTACTGCACAATGTCATTAAAATAATTGCAAGGATTGAGAACAATTTTGCACCGTGATTTGGAAAGACCACCATTCGAGAGTATTTGCACGTATATATCATAGAGTGGCACAAATTTGGGCTCTATTATTTTCCAATTAGTATGAATGGTGTGCGGCCGTGTTGATAATACAAGAAGTTGAGGAATCGGCTTCGATTCGGCCCGTGAGATTTCCAAGGTCGTGGTGGAAAGAAAAAAGGAGTTTTTTTCACTCCCCGGGAAAAAAAGTTCATGCCTGAGTGGATATGTTCATATATGTTTCAGATATTGTCATATATGTTTCAGATATCGTCATATATGATTCAAATATTGTCATATATGTATCAGATATATTTATATCTGACATTTTACAGTATCATATATGATTAGATCTGATCATATTCCACATCACATATGCTTAAAGAAGATCATATCTGATCACATATCCCGGGGAAAATGGTCATATCTGAGCAGATATGCTCATGTAGGTGTTTATCTGCAACATAAATGAATCTGATCTGATCATGCATGGTCAAAGATGAACATACATGTATTTTTATGCGCTCAGGGGTAGCTCTATATCTGGTCAGATATGATCGCGCATAAGTAAATATGTGCAGATATGAATTTGTAGCTGAACATGTCTGCCCATATGTGGTCATGTCTAACCAGATATAGTACAATTCACGACTACATTCGTGCTCACACATGAATAGGCTTGAATATGTGCGCGCATGCATGAACATATCCAACCAGGTATGGATGGATACGCAACCGAACCCAACTCGTGCATGATCAGGTCTGAAAATATTTGCCCATGTACGATTGTATCTGCCCAGATATGGAATTATACTCGAATTCATCCAATTGGATCTATATGATCATCGCTGAACATGCTTGCCCACGTGTGCTCAGATCTAATCAAATATGAATCAATTGATTCATATTTCATCAATTGATTCATATTTGAACGTATTCATCCACACCTGGTTGGATATGTTCATGTATGCGCGCAAATATTCAAGTCTATTCATGTGTGAGCTCGAATGTAGTCGTGAATTGTACTATATCTGGTTAGACATGACCACATATGGGCAGACATGTTCAGCTATAAATTCATATCTACACATATTTACTTATGCGCGATCATATCTGACCAGATATAGAGCTACCCCTGAGCGCATAAAAATACATGTATGTTCATCTTTGACCATGCATGATCAGATCAGATTCATTTATGTTGCAGATAAACACCTACATGAGCATATCTGCTCAGATATGACCATTTTCCCCGGGATATGTGATCAGATATGATCTTTAAGCATATGTGATGTGGAATATGATCAGACCTAATCATATATGATACTGTAAAATGTCAGATATAAATATATCTGATACATATATGACAATATCTGAATCATATATGACGATATCTGAAACATATATGACAATATCTGAAACATATATGAGCATATCCACTCAGGCATGAACTTTTTTTCCCGGGTGGTCTGATATCGTCAAATCTAATCATACATGCTCTGATATCGTCAAATCTAATCATGTATGCTCTGATATGGCCATTTTTCTTATGCATGATTATACAAGATCCAGATATGATCAATCATATCTGGATCATATATAATCCAGATATAATCAGATGTGATTTGGTCTGATAATTTTTTCTCGGGATGATCATACATGCTCAGATATAAGCATACATGATCTGTCATGACACTATATGAACAGATATAGCCAATTCTCTTGTCCGATCATATCTGATTCTACAGATATGCTCAGATATAAGCATACATGATCTGTCATGACACTATATGAACAGATATGACCAAATCTCTTGTCTGATCATATCTGATTCTACAGATATGTTCAGATATGATCTTTTTTTCCCGGGTCGTTTACGTTTCGATCCTTGGTTCGGATCCTCTTCAGAAACTTTATTTGTTCTACAAATTTCGCCATACAAATTATATTAATAGAGTGTACAGATTTTTTATAATTGTACTTTGTGTTATGAATAAGTTTTAGATGTATTACAATGATTTGTGTAAATTTTGTGTTAGTTTTTTCTCATAATTTTTCAATCATGGTGATATTGTATGAGTGATTATTTATAACAAGTTAATTTATTCTTTTTGTTGAGTAACAAGGGCGGTGTGTGAGAGTGTGATGTTGTAAGAAAGATAAGAATTATGTTAGATAACGAACCTGAATATTGTCGATATTTCTAGTTTTCTTTGGTTTGTGCTTGGAGGATGGTTGGTATAGACAGTATTTGTGATGATGAAATACTGTCTCGTGAGGTTGAATCGGAGGATTGATTCGGAACCGTTTTTTTAAATTCAATTGATAGGTTTAATCGTTTTTTGGCGATTGTATTATCTGTGAAAAATTGGTATGGTGAAAGAAACTTTAGTTCGATCTATTGTCTTGATTAATGAGGTTAATGAGATGTTGTGTGAAGGTGGTAATTACCTATTGAAACAAACTAAATATATCCCCGCAAGCACAAAGAAGAAAATTAGAAAAACTTTTTTCCTCTGCTCTACATGTCGAGTAGTGACGTCCAAGAGAGTTCGAGAAAGACTAAGTGGCGAATTTAATGTTTCTGGAGAGAGGGAGAGAATGATCCTTTGTCTATTTTTTTCCATTTTCTCACCATGCAATTATCTTATTTGAATTATCTGAATTATCTCCTTTGAATTATCTGAATTATCTTATTTGAATTATCTGAATTATCTTATTTGAATTATCTGAATTATCTTCTTTAAATTATCTGAATTATCTTCTTTGAAGAAAAAAAAATTGTCACGGAAGCTACGAGCGGTCAACAAATATTCAGAGGTCTCCCAAGTCTCCCGAAAATTCAAGTTTTCATTCAAGTTTTCTCCCATGTCTCCCAAAAATTCAAGTTTTCATTAAAAAATCGATTTTTTGTCCACTTATCACCCATAAATTTTACGCTTCATAATTTTAAAATTAACCTCGCGAAAGCTCTAGCCGCCCAATGAGTATTTAGTGATCACTCAAGGCTTTCGAAATCCAGAATTTCCGCCAAAAAATTCATCTCTCGTGCACTATAATTCGTTGTAGCATAAAAGCAAAATAAACAGAGAAGTGTTACATTTTATCATAACAATTTGTAACACCAATTGGACGATGTGTGTTGTTATGTAATATCACGGAGTACAGCTACGATTGGATCGCAGTTTGACTAACGAGACCAACTGTGGGACGCATTACGATCCGCGGAAATGTGTTTTTAAAGAAAAAAGGATTAATTGTTTTGAAAATTTGTCAATTTCGCAGCTCTTGAGCGATTACTAAATATTAATTGGCCGACTAGAGCTTTCGCGAGGTTAGTTTGAAAATTATAAATTCATGGGTGAGAAGTGGACGAAAAAAAATCTACATTTTAATTAAAGTTAGAATTTTTGGTTGGCTTGAGCGACCTCTAAATATTTTTTGACCGCTCGCAGGTTTGACGAAAATTTTTTTTTTTGCTTTAAAGAAGATAATTGGATAGTGAGAGAAAGGAAAAAAAAGAGCTGAAATTTGTGCCACCCTTATGTATATGTAGGGCGTCCCGTTATGAATGGATAATCCTGCAACTGTCGATAGACCAGATCATATCCTACTATATGCTGGAATTTCAGTTTAGTAAAAGTCCCACGGTTTTTGAGTTAAAAATCATCTGCTTTTGGTTTTTGGCATACTATTTCTACAAATTATGACTTTTTTAACCGATTTAATAAAAATACTTCCGGTTATTTGTTTTGTCTAGAAAAGTCTTCTTTTTAACCTTAAATGTTAACGAAACTTTATGTAAAAAGATCTTATGCAGAATTTCCATACAAACCAATTCGTATAAAAAATGTACTACGCATATCGTGTCAGTTACTTTAAAAAGTTGCTTAGTTATTGTCGATTCATATCATTTGTAGAAATGGCATGCGAAAAACCATAAGTAGATTTTTTTTTGTTTTTTGTGTGTTTTTTTTTTTTTTTTTTTTTTCAAAAAATAACACAAAGCCCAAAATCTCTAAAACCGTGGAACTTTGACTAAACGGAAATTCCAGCCTATAGTCGGACACGATCTGACCTATCGACAGTTGCAGGATTATCCATTCGTAACAGGACAACCTGTATATGTATAGGTTGAGTTACTGGCGAAACGTGTCATGAATAATGACTATTATGAAGAAATCAACAAATCAACATTTAACACGTGAAAAATTATCATCATATGTGAAAATTAGAAAACCAATGCACAATGACTTGCGCTACCTTTTGAAAGGTAAGGAGTTCACTTTGAGCAAGAATTTTTTTGCTTACCATATACTAAGATTCTTCGCTTTGAGACGGGATAAAAGAATATTTATTTTGCTTTTGGTTTCGGGTGATGCAAAAAAGAATTTGATGTTTTTTGTCTACTATATACTAAGATTCTTGGCTTTGAAAGGGAAGAAAGGAATATTTTTCATGCTTTTGGGTGGTGCAAAAAAGAATTTTATATATTTTCGCCTACCATATATCAAGATTATTCACTTTGAGAACGAAGAAGAAAATTAATGGATGTCCATGTGGGTGCCGAAAAAAAAGTTCATACATATAAGGTTGATGCAAAAAATATACATATATATATTAGAATGATACGTGATTATTAATTCTTACACAAATATTCACGTTTCAGATCATGACTCGGCAGTAACTATAACTATTCTCATTTAAAAAGGACCAAATTTTCATCACACCGAAGAAAATAATTCGAAGATTTGTTAGGTTAATTAAAAAAAATGATTATGTATATTAGAACGATAGATTGTTATTTATTCTTACATAAATATTCACGATTAAAATCACGACTCAGCAGTAACCATTATTATGAACTCCTATTACTAATAAGATATTTATTCTATTTGAGAATAAATTATTCTCAATTACAGACCCAACTGGTCCGTTAATAATCAATATTAAAATGAATACTAATATTAATAATATTATTAACAACTAATTAATTATTCTTACACCTATTCTCCTCAATCTCTATTATTCCTAACATAAATGCGATAATTAATAATGAATAAGTTATACTTACATCTACTCTTATCAATCCTTATTATTCCTAGCTATTTTTATTAATTATGACCAAACCTTGTCCCCACATTAAGCCTTCCACTTATAATCCGACGTCCCTCTCGTCCATTGAATTGCTAACGGATATCCTTTTTTGGCATCTCACATGTGTTTTCTGCGATATCTCGATTCTCCGTCAGCGAATTTTGTGTTTTGCATTGTCCCCCACATCTTCTGACAAACAACGGGAGACCTAACGTTTTTCTGCATTTTTCACGCCAAGTGTTAGCGCGATATTCGGGCTCCTTGAGCCCGAAACGAGTGTCGTAAAGTCCTACGCGCCTTGAGTTGTGAGAGATACGCCCTTCTTGGCTTTCCTCCACCCAAGCACGTCTCCTGCCCGCCACCCTCCAAAATTAAAGTGTGCATACGATGTATTTTACTTTGGAGTCAGAAGGAAGTATCAGGAGTGGTTTCTCGTTTAAATTCATGCTGGATACGCCTCGCTCGCTTTAAGGACCCGATATATATATATATATATATATATATATATATATATATATATATATATATATATATATATAGGTGTGTGTGTGTATGGGTATTCGTATGTCAGTGTCGAGGAGAACGGACAAACTGTGCACTGGCGGATTTTCGCGAGGTAAACTCGTCGAGACGGCGCGGCCTCGTCGACGATCGGTGGTGGCGGCGACGGCGGCGGCGGCGGCGGGCCACGTCGGATACGTTTCGGGGGTTGCGTGCGTTGGCTCTGCGTGCTTGCGCGTCTCGACCGAGAGGTGGTTGAACTCCCGCAAAAAGCTCAAAGCTGCCCGGCCGCGAGACATTCGTGGATATGTGGGTGTGTATGTGTGGATGTGCACATACCCACGCACGCTCGTACATTTTTTACGTATCGCAGGAAGAGAGGGAGACCGAAATGGACGTACCTATATATTTTTAGCCGCAAAAGAGAAGGAAGGCTGCAAGGGTGTGTTAGGACGAAAGCCTTCCTCGACTTTTCTGGGGCTCTTCAATTGATTGGTGTGTTGTTCATACGCGTACGTATGAACTTCTCGGTACGCCGTGTGTAAAATTTTTTGGGGAGTCCGTAGAACCTACCATATACCTATAGGCATTTAAGGGGGTATCACTCTCTGGAAACTTCAAAAAATCGTTTTTTTTTTGCATATTGTTATAGTGTGAATTTTCAAGAATATTTTGAGGCCAACCGGACCGTGATATTCCAAAAGTTGACGAAGTTACACCTGTTTTAGTGAAACAGTGTGCGTCTGGTTAAGGCGTTAGGCCACAGTAACGGGTATGAAATGATGTGCGAATTGAACAATTTTTTTTCGTATGAAAAAGTGATTCGATCGTAAAATTAATTACACATCTATTTAGTATGAACGTCAAGCTGTTAGAAAATATATATATATTTTTTTTCGATGTACAAAATGGCCGACTACTAATATTTTCTTTTGTTATCTTTTTTTAGGCGCTCCGCGATGTGACCTTTAGCATCCACAATTTTTTACCTAGAACAAAAAACAAAAATTCTCGTCAATCTACATTGGAATACCGAGAGAAGTTCGTACGGAATTTAAAAAAATATTGTTTTATTCAAAAGTTGTAGGTATTTGAACTTAAGAAATGAATTTTCTGTGAAAAATTTCGCTCATCAACTGCTCATAAACTGAAAAGTTTTCGATTAATGAGAAATTCCGTACGTACTTCTCCGCGAAATGCAATTAGAAACATAACTTTTAAATTTGAAGTAAGTCGAGTGAAAATTGTTGAAGTTATTTGTCACGCCAATTGGAAAAAAGCTGTTTCGAGAAGTTTCGAGCAGTTGGCCTCGATCGTACATCGAAAAAAAACCATATTTTTTCTAACAGCTTGATATTCATGCCAAATAGATGTGTAATTAAGGAAAGATATGTACCTAGATGGTCAAGGTCGAGGATTTAGAAGCTATGAACATTCCGTCGACCGTAGAAGACCTACACTATGGGCCTGGTATCGATGATTCCATGTAAGTTGACAAATTTCATGATTTATTCATTCCCAAATTTTCAAACGCGTTTCTCTCAAAACCACGTTTTTCAAATCGGTACCCGAAATTTCTCGAAAACCAATGAACCGATTGCCTTGAGGTTTTTTGTGGTTATTCTATACACCATTATCTAGTACTTGTCATAGGATTTTTTTTCCGTTACTTAGTTTTTGTTTTGTAGGCAAAATAATAACTAATTTTTGGCCCAAAAATCACTATTTCTGTTCAGAAATCCGCCATTTTGTCATAAATCGATATTTTCAAAATCGGCTATGACAAGTACGAGATTATAGTATCTAATTTAATCATCTTTTTCTTTTTTTTAAAGATGTTTTATGAAGAAACGCCAGTGGGTACCGTATACGCAGATTTTTTACTACACTCCAAGGATCATACAATATCCTGGTATATTTGTGATATTTTTAAATAAAGTAAATTAAACATATTTTTGAATGTATATACTTTTAGATAATTAAAACCCCAATCCGAAATTTCAAATAGTTTTCCTTGAAAAAAATCACAAGAATTACTTTTTTTCCGACTCCTAGGTGTACATCTCCCTTTAATTTTATGAGTGAATGACGTTTTCATACGAAAAAAAATTGTTAAATTCGCACATGATTTTATACCCGTTACTGTGGCCTAACGCCTTGAGGATGATTCGCGTGTAACGAAAGCGAACATCAAAGCACAAGGACACTCAAAAGAGGCCCGAACTGCCCGCCAATTGCATAGATTAGGTGTGCAAGACGATCTCGATGATGAGGAAGGACACTTCCGGAATCGCTGACCAGCGGCAAGACGACAATATTTCACCAGATCGTGTAAAATCTGTACCAAAACTTTGAACGCGATTATCTCGAAACTAGATATCTTGACACGGCGGGATCGATATCTTGAGTAACTTTCACACTATTTACTCGAATTTGCACAGTTAGCGTTCAAACAGTAGTCATTTTCGGTTCACGATCGCATTTTTTAAGTGGATGAACCATTTGTTAATAACCACGACTTCAGCATGCTGTTTTTCAAGAGAAAAATCAGGTTTTCTTTGGAGAAGCTATAATTTTTGGGATTTTTAAGGAAATTTCGAAAAGTGTATCGTGAACCCATAGCTAGTTGGATATATATTTGAAGATATTTTTTCTTATCGTTTCAAATTACATTTGAGCCTAGTAGAAATTCCGCCGTTTCGGGCCTCGCCGCTGGAGGACTGCAACGCCAACTGCAGCACCACGAACACTTTGAAAGATTTTCCACCGAAAAAATCACATTGTAACCACAAACATGTGTACAACGTGCTGGGAAAAAAATTTATTTCAACCAATGTGTTGGTAGAAAAAAAATCATCATTCTGACCCTTCAAATTGGGCTTCCAGCGAGGGATACCCCGTTGACAGGGAGTTACGTTGGAATCCAAGTGCCGTCGTTGGAGAATTTCTTATTTGAAATTCTCAACCGGAGGTTGTTGGATCTCCCAAATGAAACTTTCCTTTCCTGATCCCGTGCAGAAATTTGTTGGAGCATCCAGAGATGCACCCACGTCTCTAAAGGGATTTGTTGGGGACATCGTACATAGGGAGTCCACATTGGGATCCAATTGGATTCTACACTGTTCCCCGATGAACGTAGTTTGAGAACTCTCACCTCGTTGGAATCGAAAATATGTGAAAAGTCACGAGGAAAACCTCGGCCTGTTGAAACATAACCTGCACGCTCTGTGAGGGTGTACGTGTGTGGTGTTCTTGTGTCAAAGTGCGGTAAAATTAATGGCAAGCGATAATTATAGTGGATTTTTAGTGATATGATTCAAGTCGTTTTTTAAGATATGCTTTTTTAAGCGATTTATACTTATTTAAAGATAAGCTTTATACTTTTGCTAAGATCCACTAACTTTGTATATCTATATCGGTCCTGTTATGAATGGATAATCCTGCAACTTTCGATACGTCAGATCATGTCCTACTATATGGTGGAATTTCAGTCTGGTAAAAGTCCCACGGTTTTCGGGATAAAAATCATCTGCTTTTGGTTTTTCGCATGCCATTTTTACAAATAGTATCTTTTTTGACCCGTTTTTTCTCATACTCCTGATTATTTGTTTTATCTCGAGAAGTCTTCTTTTTAACCTTAAGGAGCTATACCATTGCGAACGCTGAAAATTTGGGTGATTTTCGGGTTTTTTTTTAAGAAAAGTACTCAATTAAATGTTTCGGAAAATTAAGAATATATTTGGCTATATTTGACCTATATTACATAATTTTTTCATAGAAAAATATTGAGATCCAAGCGACTTATGCGCTGCCTTCGGAGGTGCCAAAAAAAAGGTCCTCCACTGCTGACATGATTCCGGCCGATTGAGTAGCTGAAACCGAAAAAGGAAAAAATCTCGTTAAACTGGAAGGTGTTTCCTGTACAATGACGTAGGATTTTCGAAAAATATCAAAATCTAACAAAATGTTGTAGTTATGAAAAAAAGTCTGTTTTCTTGCCTATAAAATGGTTGTTTTTTTCAATGCCAAATCGTCAATTTTTATCCAATCAAAAATATCCTACGTCGTTGTAGAGTAAATATATTCAAGAGTACTCACAAGGAACATCCCTCAGGTGACACTCTTCAATTTTGTTGAAATTTGGTTATAAAGCACCGAAAAGTATGCGGTACGTATTTTTTTTATCGGCGGAAAAACGGTTTTAAGGGGTGAAACCACCCCTTTAATATAGGGGTGGTTCACCCCTTAATTTTCGTTTTGCAATGTCACTATAGTGGATTTTTCATTGCTGCAGATTGGAAGAATTTTCGTTTTTATTTCATTAAAATCGGTGGACTCCTTATGTGTGAAACTGCTATACTACCCCTAGAGATGCCGTTTTTCGAGGGGTGTCTTCACCACTTAAAACCGTTTTTCCGCCGATAAAAAAATACGTATTGCTTACTTTTCGGTGCTTTATAACATATCCAAATTTCAACAAAATCGAAGGGTGTCACCTGGGGGATGTTCCTTGTCAGTTCAAATTTCAAGTCAATCGGATAATTGCTCTTTGAGTAACACCTCCAGCAAATTTGAAAAATCTCATTTCGAGCAAAACGCATTTAAAGATTTAACTATCGATTTTTGCAAGATAAAATGATTAGAGATACGGCCTTGAAATTTTTACAGGATACACTGGTATAGCCCCTTAAATGTTAAGGAAACTTTATGAAAAAAGATCTTATGCAGTATTTTAATACAAACCAATTCGAGCATCTAGCTTTGATAGCCTGCGGTGTAAAAAAATGTACTACGCGTATCTTGCCAATTACTTTAAAAAGTCGCTTAGTTATTGTTGATTCATATTATTTGTAGAAATGCCATGCGAAAAACCAAAAGCAGATGATTTTTTTTTCAAAGAACAACACAGCCCATAATCTCGGAAACCGTGGGACTTTTACTAAACTAAAATTCCAGCATATAGTAGGACATGATCCGACCCATCGATAGTTGCAGGATTATCCATTCATAACAGGACACCCTGTATATTTTGTTTACAAAATTCGACGTACAGAACTGTTCGATAATGTGGAAATCCTTTCGGATTTAAATTGGATTCGTACATTAGATTTGAATGGGCAATTCCGATTAGAATCCAATATACGAGCGTGACGTTTTAGTATAGGAATAGAATGCAATGACCCATTGGATCCCTATCAGAAAGTAGGGACAAGTATGGGAATTTAATCGGATACCTACGACAATTTCTGCACCGTTTTTTTCATCCGATAGATTCTTGCTCTAGTCGTATCAGTTCTGTAGTCTAAAGACGTTCTCCCATGCGTCGGTTATGGACGTGAATACTTCCTGTCTATTCTCACAATCCATTTTTAACGCCACAAAGATCTTCATTTCACGTAAATGTTTTATTCCGTCGCGACCTTGCCTTCCTTCGATCGAATCGCGGCTGCACCTGCACCTCGTATCGGTATCGAGAGAAATATAATAATTCCGATATTGATAGATTCCACACAGGTATATACTCGATACCAACGGTATAGATAACTGATATTAGTGGATGGGCGATCGGGGTTCGGCTCCGGCGGTACTTCCAGTTAAGGGGTTACGCCACAGTAACGGGTATAAAATCATGTGCGAATTTAACATTTTTTTTCGTATGAAAACGAGATTCACTGATAAAATTAATTACACATCTATTTCATATGAATATCAAGCTGTTAGAAAATATATATTTTTTTGTTCGATGTACAAAATGGCCGACTACTAATATTTTCTTTTGTTATCTATTTTAGGCGCTCCGCGGCGTGATATTAAGCATCCACAATTTTTTACCTAGGACAAAAAACTAAAATTCTCGTCAATGTACATTAGAATACCCAGAGAAGTACGTACGGAATTTAAAAAATATTGTTTTGTTTATAAGTTGTAGATATTTGAATGAATTTTCAGTGAAAAATTTCGTATGAAACTGCTCGTAAAATGAAAAGTTTTCGATTAATCAGAAATTCCGTAGGTACTTCTCTGCGAAATGCAATTAGGAACATAACTTTTAAACTTGAAGTAAATCGAGTGAAAATTGTTGAAGTTATTTGTCACGCCAATCGGAAAAAAGCTGATTCGAGAAAAAAGCGTTTAAAGTTTTAGGTACTATGTGGCCGTGACAGAGGTGGACTTACGTTATACGCTCAAAGTCGGTGAAAAAAAAAGTCCTTCCTACAAATCGAATAGTAACTTATTCTTAAGATGATAAAGCATCGTTCTAGCGAAAAAAAAATGGATTTTTTGAAAATTTTACTATGGCCTTGCCCCTTAAACTTCGAGTTGTGCATGGCCAAAACTTGGAGCGGTGACCGCTTAGCCGTAGACCCGCTAGCGCATCAACCAGTGAGCGAAAGGCTAATACTTCTGACACCTTGGTGTAGATACGTGATGTAAAAGTCTATGCACCAGAGAATCACAAGAACATGAGGCCGTCTATAGTTGGAGCGACTCAGTTGAGTGAAATGACGGGTCATTAATATTTTTTTTTTTCAATGAAACTCAACAAATGCATACGAGGTACAGATCCGTTCTGTATATGCTAATTTTTTAAAATATATAATGAAAGGGCAAAATTATGCCCTTTAATATTTTTATTACGTAAAGTAGAAAAACTTTTGTGTTACTACCAACTTGAAAAAGTATAACATTATCGAGGATTATTATGAAAAAAACTACGACAACGAATGTTTTATACAATTCACAATGAAATTTTGAGTAATTTATAATTATGCGTGTTTATATCTACGTCACGAGCTTATTGGCCCATGGTTGACGATGGGCAAGATGAGGATTTTTTTTTCTAAATGTTTACGAAGGTTCAGTTTGCGTTAATCCGTTGTCAGAAGTGGTTTATCTTGGTGCTAAATAACAAAAAAAAATTACATAACCTTTAGTGTGAAAGTCTTGCCCATCTAACCGCACGTTAAATTATATACATTAAACTATTTTTCATCTCTGGTGTTTGGTGGTGAAAAAAGTTCAAAAAATTCGTAAAGACTCAATATAGTCTAAACAATAACATATATTTTTTATTTAATTTAACTCTGGATTGTGGCTAACGCTCCAACCTCCATAAAGGAGGAGATACCTTCAGGCGAGGAAAAAATTGGTTGATTTTCATGATTTTTTTAAAGGGGTTATATACAGTTATAATTTCCGAAATATCGATTTTTTTATTATTTATTTTCTTGATGTACATATATTTAAGTACACACACCGAAAACTTCTGACCAATCCGGCGAATATTCTCAAAGTTACACGCACATTTATAATGACGTGTCAGAGCGTTCGAAAGTGCTTTTAAAACTTTGAATGCGTTTTTCTCAAAACTGTGTGTTTTAAAGTCCGTGAACAAGATTTCTCGGAAACGGCTGAACCGATCAGTCTTAAATTTTAACACAATCTTTTCAAGTATATTTTTCAGTAATTAATCGAAGGTTTTTCTCACCGATAAATATTTTCCATTTTATAAACAATTTAAGGCCGAAATTTTTGTCAACAATCGATTTTTTTTGAGAAGCCGCCATTTTGTCAAAAATTATTATTTTCCTTATTCCTTCAATCAATTACAAGATAATCCATTATATTGACGAAACATTTTTGATTTTTTTCATTTTAGATGATCCAGTCCAAAGATATCGTGCTCACCGCAAGACGTTTTTTTTTCAGAAATACTCCCGGAGATCAGCTATAGCAGCTTTCAAAATGATTATTTATACAAATAAAAAATGTTAAAATATAGTCGAAAGTTACCATGATATGTGTACAATTTTTTACGTTAATAGATTTAAAGGCCTTCTCAAGAAAAATTTTCGAAAAATCGATCTTTTTGGGCCTCCTGACTTCACCATTTTTTACACTTAGGGTATCTTTTATTACTACTTTTGGCTATTACATGGTATTTTTAAAAATTAATCTTTAAAAATGGTGGTGGTACGGCACGGTCTTTTAAACTGCATTTTCAAAACTAGCGTGACGTACGGCAAAATAACTAATTCACCGATTCTGATGAAAGTTGGTACAAACCTTTATAAACCTATTGTCTAAAATAGGGGTTCCCAAACTTTTTTTTATAACGACCCCTTTCTGCGAAAAAAGAGATGACCGCTCCCCCCCCCCCCCCCCCCCCCCGTCGCATCTTTATCGATATTAGGGTAAAAAACGCGCATCCCCTGTATATCTTGACGACCCCCTTGGGGGCAGAAGGGGTACTTTGAAAATGAATGGTCTAAAACATTACCCTAAATGTTTCTAAAAGTTTTAAAAAAGTCTTCTTTTCATTTCAAAATGTAGCCATTTTTTTCGGAAAATTCAATCTTTTTGTTTCAAAGCGTACCATTTCATCGATTTTCAACATTTTTCACTTTTTCTTGGTTCATATTCCGCGTATGAGTGTAAATAAAAGAAAAATCTTTGTTGTTTTTTTTTTCAGATCAATCCCGCCGTCGCTACATGTCACGCCGTCTGACATCATCCGCCCCAACCAGTTTAGAAGACCGTGTCATACATCCGCCATATTTAAAGATTGATAAAAATAAAAAAAATACCATGTAACAGCCAAAAGTGGTAATAAAACACACGCTAAGTTTCAAAATTGGTGAAGAAATCTTTCGTAAACGTAAACGTTGCAGTTAGGTAAATTGAAAAAAGAATTAAATATACGAACAGGGTGAATTCAACTTTATCGAGATTTGCGTAAGTTTGAAGAAGAAAAGGAAACAAGAAGAAACTGCAGGCAAAATATAATTATTTTCTGAAGCACCGTTCTCATTGGCGGGACGAGATTCTTTGGAAAGTGTGCTTCGCGAACACGATATCTATTGTCGGAAAACTCGGAAGAACTTGGTGCTCTCGTAGTATGCGAGAGAATGTAACGTTTCATCGCGATGCCAGAGAAAATAAGAAGGTCCAGACGGAAGCTTCGATAAATGAGGTTCGGAGAGAGAGAGAGAGAGAGAGAGAGAGAGAGAGAGAGAGAGAGAGAGAGAGAGAGAGAAGAGAGAGAGAGAGAGAGAGAGAGAGAGAGTGCGATGGCAGAGTCGTCGAACCTATACAGACAGCTCGCTCGCAGGAGGCTCTTGCTCTCATTATCTCCGATTTGTTCTCCAGTGTTCCAGTTCAGCGAGTCGAGGATACCAGGTGCGAGAACAAGGTGCCCATTATGTTTACACATATAATGAATTATTATTATTATTATCCTATATTTTATCATTATTACAGTATGTTGTATTATGATATATTACACTGAATTATATTATGTTTTATTATTTTTATTAGTATTATTACATTGTATTGTATCGTGATACATTTCATTATATTATGATTATTACTAATGTCGGTATGGTTATTGAGGTTATATTTTTTTAACGGCGTAATCAATAATAAAGGACGAAAATTAAATTGTTGATGTGATGAAGGTTCGCTTATTCGGATCAAAGACGAAAATATGGATAAAAATTACAATGGGCCACGGATATTTCGTTTCAGATATAAAACGGGTCTGCATAAACTTGGAGCTCAAAAATCAGGTCGATTTTCAATATTTTTTTTCTCATAAGAGCATCGGGATGACGAGATCGGGATCTTACACACAATTAATACACAGTTTTAACGAGCTTGAGATTTTTTATATTAGAAAATATTTATAAATAATGAGGTTATGTTATATGAGGGTATTATTAGGACAAAGTGCCGCCGTTGCTACATGGCCAGCGGTGTAGGTGGTTTTGGTAGCCAAGTTGATCCAGAATGAAAAATAATTAGAGGTTCAATAATGGAACTTGCGTATGGCCGGGTACTTTTTCGGAATTTTGATAATTGTGAGAATGGCAAGCTGTGGAGAAAAAGTTTTGATTTTCGAGCAAAGAAACGAATAATTTGTTATCAACAAATGGATAAGAGTAGAGAAAAATCATTCGGTCATACGATAGATAATGTTATAAACTTGGCTCCGTCCAAATGTTATAAACTATGCTCTGTCCAAAAGTTTCGAGAAAACGCAAAAGAAAAAAGGACAAGCCAGTGGACAATCTCACCCTCTACAACAATCGTCGTAACTCGCTCAGTTTCTGATTTTTTTTTTTACAAAATCTTTGTTGCAAATTAACAGGTTATGCCTAGTTGTCGAAAACAGCCGATTTTTAAGATTTTTAAAAGAAAATCGTGGTGATAAATTTCTACAAAAATTAAGTATTCGAAAAACCGCATCAAGGTTGTCTAATATCAAAAGATCAAACAGATTTCCTTAGTATATTAGTTTATCCTATGCTCATTTGGAAAAATTTCGAAAACATTACATTTTTTACAAAATGGCGCATGTTCAAAGTGAGAGTATTGATGTTCGCGAAAAAAATGAGCAATTTTCATTCATCAAATCGAAAGTATACATCGGAAAAAAAAATCTTCCATCAAATGCGATATTTTTACATGTGGAAAAAGCTCTAAAAATTTCAGAAAGGTCGATGTGGTAGTTTTTTAGATATTTCGCTTACCGACTTTGAAAACGTACTTTCGAGGGACAAAAAGGCTTCAAAGTTTCGAACGACACTCCGAGCGTTTCGGCGGGCGTCGCCATAACAGCCTATCAATCTGTCAATTTTTATCCGATCACGTTGGAATTTTCAGGGAACATTAATAATATGATATATTGCCAAAATATATTAATTTTCAAAAAAGTCATTTTTCGGAATTACAACTAGGCGTACCCCCTCAAAGTTAAGACCCTAGCTTACAAAACTGCATAATAAAAGGAGATTATGTTTGTCAAATTTCAAGCTTACACAGACCCAATGAGAGTCTTTCCATCAAACGTGGATCGCGCGCGGCAAGAGCCCATGAAAAAGTAAGATACCCGGGGCGGTAGCTCCGTCTTCGAAGCTATAATGATCGGTGGCAAGCCCGATGCGAGGCTTGACGGAAGCATATGTAACGCGGATGGTTACATTCGCGATCGGACAAAATAGACCTTACGAGGGACAAGCGAACTCGTTCGTGGCTTATCCGTCATATCATCGTACGAGTAGTTATACATTAGACGAGAATGTACGTATATACAGGGTGTCCCAAAATTCACGCAAGAAGTCATTTTGATAGAAACACACAGGTTTTTAATTAAAAAATTGTTTTTTTATTGATTCATAAGGTATACAGTGTGGGGTTATGTATGGAATAGCATATCGGGTGAATGTCCTCCACGGCCATGAGTTGCATGAAGATGCAAATCTTTCGTCAGAATACGGTATACCCCCATGGAAATTTATGTATGTAAAATATATGCAGAAAGTATATTATACACACACACACACACACACACACACACACACACACACACACACACACACACACACACACACACACACACACACACACACACACACACACACACACACACACACACACACACACACACATATTCAGTATATATGCACCAAATATATGACGAATATATGACCCATATATTTTCGATATATGGGCACATTTCACATATATTGCAATTATTAATAAAATAAATTTGCAGTATATTTTTGCGTATATAAATTTCCATGGGGGTAGAGAGTTTCTCGAAATGCCCAATTCTTGACCACGGTGCCGAATTAATGTTCCTGGACTCTCAGCAACATCTCACGAACTGCTTCGGTGTTTTGCGTTGAACGACTTGTTCAAGGACGACCATCGTGTATAAGATCGCTAATTGATCCAGTCTCCCTGAATTTTTTTTATTAATCTCTCCACAGTTGATGAAGTTGAATCAGCGACCATATTTTGCACGAAAATTGCGAACTACAGCTGCCGAACCTTCATTATTTTTAAAGTATCGCTCAACAATGAAAACGCGTTGTTCTTTCGTGTAGCGCTCCATTTTCAATAACCCTGAACTGTCAGCTGTCACGCTGTCTTTTTTTTCGTTGACAACACTTTACCGCACAAATGGCGCAAAATTCAAATCTAGCGTGAATTTTGGGACACCCTTTAGATATACAAGCACGCTCGTGCTCGTATAGCATTATCCTAACGAGGGGAAGAAGAAGAAAAAGCAGCACGCGAGCGAGCCCAGAGACATGAATAATTCGCGGCAGGGTGCGGAATCGAGTGGAAAAGCACGAAATTTCAGATCGCCGATCGAATTAAGGGGAGATATACACCTAAGAGCAGGAAAAAGATCATTTTTGTGAATTTTTTTCAAGGAAAACTATTTGAAATTACGGAATGGGGTTTTAATTATCTAAGGTATGTTTTTTATAATTTTTTATAATAAAAGTAATGATTCAATTTTTCAACTATTTCATTGTAATTATTATTATATAAAAGTAATTATTCAATTATTCAATTTTTTTATAATAAAAGTAATTATACAAAAATTCGTTTAATTTTCTTTATTTAAAAATATCAAAAATATACATGGATATCGTATGATCCTTGGAGGGTCGTAAAAAAAATCTGCGTATACGGTACCCACTGGCGTTTCTTCAAAAATCATCTGAAAAAAAAACCAAAAAGATTTATAAATTAGATACTATAATCTAGTACTTGTCATATCCGATTTTTAAAATATCGATTTATGACAAAATGGCGGACGTTTGAACATAAATAGTGATTTTTGAGCCAAAAGTTAGTTGTTATTTTGCCTATAAAACAAAAACTAAGTAACGGAAAAAAAATCCTATGACAAGTACTAGATAATGGTGTATAGAGTAACCACAAAAAACCTCAAGGCAATCGATTCATTGGTTTCCGCGAAATTTTGGGTACCGATTTGAAAAACGTGGTTTCGAGAAAAACGCGTTTGAAAATTTGGGAATGAATAAATCATGAAATTTGTCAACTTACATGGAATCATCGATACCAGGCCCACAGTGTAGGTCTTCTACGGTCGACGAAATGTTCATAGCCGCTAAATCCTCGACCTCGACCATCTACGTGTATATCTCTCCTTAACGTGAATAAAAAATAATCAAATAGTGCCCAATGCAACAGTGCGTCATTTTTTTCCCGTTTCCGTTCATCGCAGAATCACCTTTTGCGGAATCGAAGAAAAAAAAAGAAAAGCAAACAGAGTTCAAACGTACGCGAGAAACGCTTTGCCGGTTGGTATGCGACGGGAAAACCGACGAATGCTTCGATATGTAGACACGTGTATGCACGCGTATGTATTTCAGTGTATATATGTATACGTGACAAAGTTTAGTGGAAAACTTGTTTCTATCGGTTTCCCCGTGTGCTACACCGACAAAACAGTTGAGGCATCACGCGGAAGTCAACGCCATCGTATTCTGAATAAGTCAGAAGCGCAGAAAGAGAGGGAGAGCGAGGGAGAGAGAGAGAGAGAGAGAGAGAGAGAGAGAGAGAGAGAGAGAGAGAGAGAGAGAGAGAGAGAGAGAGAGAGAGAGAGAGAGAGAGAGAGAGAGAGAGTAACCGCAATGAAGTTGCGCGCAGAAACTCTTCTCCGGGTAACGAAAGGTTCCGAATCCGCAAATTCGTCGGCAATAATCGGGCGACTTACGCCCTTTCGTTCATACGCGTATCTTCTTCGACAGCTGATGAGGGAAAGGCGTAACTTCGACGAGCAAGTATAACGCTTCGCGCGGGGTTTCGTAGCGTCCGCTCGACATACGGTTCGTTGTTCCTTATATATTCTTATAGAGGGAAGCTACTACAGTGGTAACGGCAAGACATGCACCGCCAATTTCGCACCGAGGGTGGCGAAAGGTGAAAGCACCTTATCGGTCTCTCTCTCTCTCTCTCTCTCCTTTCTAATTGAAATAATTCCATTATAATTGCCCATTTCCCTCCTCTTCGTCTCCAATTTCGCAGGTCCAGTTCAGTGTCTTCGGAATTTCGAGCAAAAACAAATTGCCAACAATCTTTACCTTGCAACAAACGAATTTGAACGGGGCAAGGGAAAATCAGGAGCACTCGAGTATATATTTTTTAATGTTTCCTTAATAATTTATTTGATATCCTGATTTCTACGGTGCTCTGAAAAAATCGACGTTTTATGGAATCGAGGCAAAAATGCTCCGTAATAGATCCTGGCATAAACGCAAAAAAAAACCGTAAATCGCACATGCGTCGTATTGAGAAGGTTCGAGCCCTAGCGAGTTTCTGTGCACCCATCTATACATATATGAGAGAGAGAGAGAGAGAGAGAGAGAGAGAGAGAGAGAGAGAGAGAGAGAGAGAGAAAGATTACACCGGCTATTTATAAGAGGCTGGGGGGTTATGGGAGGTTAGTCGTCGGGCACAGCCTCGGGTAATTGCGTAATGCCACCAATTTGCAGGATACTTTTTTACGTCGATATGCATGTACAGTATACGTTGGAAAAGCTTAGCATGCATCAGCACTGTACATATAAATACATGTATGTGTGTTTGTATATATGTATGTGTGTGTATATGTGTGTGTATATATATATATATATATATATATATATATGTTTAAAGGGTTAAGAGTGTACAGGGGTAGAGCAAAGCGGCGTAGTGAATATAGTAGAGGAGTAACATCGACGAGAAAAAAAGAGTGGACAGAGAGCTCGTTTTACGTTTACACGCCCAGCGTGTAACGCTGTGAGCTCTCTTGTGTGATGTAGCGCAGTCCAACGGACTCGGCTAGCATCTCTCTCTTTCTCTCTCGTGCTGCTCTACGGTATACGTAAGTACACGCACATATAGACACACGAAATGTCGCGATTACAAACGTGTACCCATCTATACGAGTATCTTATACGCCGGTGTTCCTATACGACGCATTTATTCGTTTCCACAAAGGGAATAAGCCAAAAAATGCCATTTATCGCGACTCATGAATTATCGTACGCGCGCCGCGCCTTTTCGTCGATAATTTCATTTTCGCTGTGTCACCGATCTGACTTCGGAACGACAATACATTTAATCGCGAATCCATAAAATTTTAACGCGGCTCGTGCTCTGTCGAAATTTCTCCAATCGAGCTCGTGATTAGAATGGATAAGAATATAAGATTTGGGGGAAGAAATTAAATTAATATGCTGCGAACTGTAATCTGAAAACTTTGTAACGTTGAAGTTGATCGTTCCAATGCAACGACACATGGTTTTTTCTTTGCAACTTTTTTTCTATTTCTGAAATCCAACGACATTGTTTTTCTTTATTATCATCATTACCTAAAGAAATGCAATCCACATGTTGCGAACTGTAATCTGAAAACTTTGTGACGTTGAAGTTTGCATCGCTGAAATGCAATAATATTTTTTTTTTTTTATTTCTTTGCAACTTTTTTCTATTCCTGAAATGCAACGAAATCTTTTTCCTTGCAACTCTTTGTTTTATTTCCGAAATATAACGATATATTTTTGCTTTGATTTTTTTTATTTTGATCATTATCCGAAACCTTTTTTTCAAAATTAAGGTCTTAAATTTCTAATGAACATACGTATAAACGTTTGAGCAATTTTCACGGTCCAAATCGGACCGAAAAAATTTGGATAATTCAACAGAATTCATGTTCGTCGTGGTCCAACGAACTTTTGAAAATTCGTCGCGTTAATTTCACGAGCCCAAGATCGGAGATTTCGAGCTTTGAATGACAAGGACGAGCCCTGGAGCGTTGTAAGTTTCAGCCAACTTGCGATCTACGAATACGTCCACGTACACGTAACTGTAATATACGTAAGTACACGCGCGAGTACGAGCGTACGGGTCA
>OZ023317.1:29126600-29344100 GCA_964007375.1 Ophion obscuratus | reverse complement strand
TTCAATCATTTTTTGCAACAATTCAATTTTTTACATTCCAAATTTCAATTATGCGGAGACATTAAGAAATGTTTAAAGTGTATGACTGACTTTTTTTCAATAAAAACGGACTGAAGGGTTGTTGATGGCAGGTGGATGGAGTACTATCCTGGTCAAATTGGTCCAGTGTGTTAAAATCGTGGCCAAATATCAGTGTGTCAACGAAGTGTTCTTTAACTTTAAAAACAAAAACTGTGAACAATACATGAATACATACACAATGAAAAAAATGTATTTGTAGTATCTCAAACAGACCCTATAAAAAGAGTGGTGGTTATCATTTTTAATGTATGCTCGTAATCCGATTCTCATTGATTGTATTGTCTTATTAATCGAGGCAATCTTTCACAATCAGTCAATCCGAATAACGTTCAGCATACACAATTGCTACTTGCGTTGAATTTTAGTGACTTTCTCCGTAAATTGAGATCATATGAACTTGCTCTTGATGGGGAAACATTTTGCGGAATGTTTAATTCTCTACTGGCAGACGGAAATTGTGTCGTAGCACTTCTTATTGCAGAGAACACACATTAATATGGAAATCGCAAACTTCTCGCTGCCTTCCAGAACAATTTGATAAGGTTCTTAGTTACGAACAATGTAAACAAAGCCGTACGACTTACCTGGATTTTTCTTATCATCAAACTATTGAAACTTCAATTATAGCCTGTTCACGTTCAGCTCGAAAATTGTTTCACTGAATTATTTTTGTCTCCTTTATTTCTATAACTGTCGAAAATATTTTCTGTGAAATCGCGTCGTAGATCTCTGATAAGGAGCGAAGCAATTTTTTGGGAAACTTTCGCAGCCTTGAGGGGTTAGGCCATTCTAGAGGCCGAAAAAATCGGTTTTTTGTGGATTTTTTTTTTCAGAAAAACTACAAAATAAATCGAGGTTTAAAAAAGGGTGCTTATCATACATATCAATGGCTGTATACAATCATTTTTTTTAAGCAATTAATTTCAAAACCGAGGCTGTGCAGCTTTTTTGCGATGACGTCTCCGTTTTTCCAGGGTCCACGGCCGGACAAACAACTCCTGTAATTTTTTAATTATAATGTGCCGATGATTTTTTTTCGATTATATATATATATATATATATATATATATATATATATATATATATATGCTATAGAAGTACGTAAGATTTTTTCGATATATTGATTTTTGGCCAAAAGGCGCACTTCTAAAGTGGAAAGTGAAAAATTTGCTTAAAAAATCGACAGATAATTGTTAATAACAAATGATTTTATATGCAATATAAAAAAAATCCTACGTACTTCCATAAACAACGTATTTTTCAAGATATTCTCAACATTTCAAGCAAATAGGTTGAAAATTGAGTTATGTTTCCGGCCAACATAAAAAATGCAGTTGTAAGATAAACGCTGCGCAGCCGCCATTTTGAAATTAATCGCTTAAAAAAACGTATTGTATACAGTCACTGATATGTATGATAAACATCACTTTTTGTGATCTCAATTTATTTAGTAGTTTTTCGGGAGAAAAAAATCCCCAAAAAGCCTATTTTTCGGCCTCTAGAGCGGCCTAAGGCCTTAAGCCACTGGAAAAAACTCATTCGGGCGGTTCGGAAAAATGTATCGTCATCGCATTCCAACGGTTCAAAGTTCGACATCACACTGCTATATGTGAGGCAGAATTAGCAAAGCGATAGATTAATATTGTAATGACGTGTAATAATAAAACTTTTATATGACCAGATAAGTAATTGTTTTTAATATTGAAAAGTACGAAAATGGAAATCTATAGACAAAAAAACATCGATTTTCGACCAAAAGACAACTTCAATAGTTTGTTATTAATTAATGGATGAACATATAAAAAAATCCTCCGGTCATAGGATAGAACATTTTGTAAACTATGCTCTGACCGGATTTGACGTGAATCGGACGAATAGATTTTACGATACGACCCACGCCGTTTAATAAAACAATTTCGAAAAAAACCACAATCGATAAAAGGGTAAATCGCAGGGTGGCGGTTCGCTGTAGTGCAGGGGGCGATCTGACCTTTCACAAAAATTTGCACAACTCACAAGAAACATTACTTAACCCTTGGACCCTACACATGGGTACCGCAAACCCCACATTATTAGTGAAAAATACTAACATCATGTTTCTTGCTTTGTACAATCGCATTTTTCACGGTGATAAATTTATATTAGGTTTTCCTCGCAAAGTCTATTCCGTTCGTCAGTTCTCGAGCGTTCGAGTAAAAAAAAACCCTTTCTACGAAAAACAGTTCGTTAGCAGCAGTTGTAGTTTTGTGTTAGCTTTCGAGCGGAATATTTGAAACAATTTTTACGTTCCGATAACGCTGATTTTTTACCAGAAAAAGGGGGAAATTATTTTCATATTAAAAAACGGCCATTTTTTTGGCTGAAGAAATTACAGGGTCTTCCAGTATGTCTGACGATATCGCAAAAAAATCGCCAAAGTAGCACGGATCGAGGTTCTAAGGTAAAAAAAATGAAACCACACAAATTAATTTTTTTATACCGCAATCCCGCTTCGTGCTACTCTGGCGATTTTTTTGCGATATCGTCAGACATACTGGAAGACTCTGTAATTTTTTCAGCCAAAAAAACGGCTGTTTTTTAATATAAAAAAATTAATTTCCCGCTTTTTGGGTAAAAAATCAGCGTTATCGGAACGTAAAAATGATTTCAAATATTCCGCTCGAAAGCTAACACAAAACTACAAGTTTTATGTACAGACATTTTTTTCAGTTACTTCTAGTTTCCGAGATATATTCATTTGGAAAAAAAACTGCATTTTCTAAAATGTTGAATTAAAAAATCTGAAAAAATTCACATAGAATGCCTTTTAGTAGTACTTTGATATAACCAATTATGGGGCAGATCGGAGATGGTCGAAAAGGAAGTGGCTGAATTGACGGAGAATCACTCATATGTGATAAAACATTGAAAACTATCAGGCACGTATTCTTTTCATCGGCGAAAAAACGGTTTTAGGGAGGAAACCACCCCTAAGAAAAGGCGAGTCGAGGGGTGATTTTGCAGTTTCACCCACAAGCAGTTCACCCATCCGAATGAAACAAACACTAAAATTCTCCGAATGAAAAGCGATGACAAATCCACTAAGTATTAAAAAAAATTAAATCAAGGGGTGACGCGCTTATCTGTGAGGGGTGATTTCCCCCCTGGAAAACGTTTTTCCGCCGATAAAAAAAAACACATGTCCAATAGTCTTCAATGCTCTATTGAACGATTAAACGAACTTACCTGTAAGTGAAGTTCTATCGTAATTGTATGAAGCGCATCTTCCGAAGAGATCAACTAGTAGTACCCTCACTTCATGTCATTATCACCACATCTTCATAGCCAACTAGAGACTTTTTCTCTGTGGCCATGACGACCGAGCGTTCAGGCATAATATTCATTTCTTCAAATCCCTGCCGTAATCTTTAAAGGGCTAAGATAATAGATCTACGGGATTATTGGGTGGGAGGTGATCTCTTCGGAAGAGGCGCTTCATACAATTACGATAGAACTTCACTTACAGGTAAGTTCGTTTAATCGTTCAATTGTATTTTGCGCCTCTTCCTCGAGATCACCTAGTAGATGTTGACAGCTTTATTACGGCAGGAAAGACGTCTTCAATATGAACAAAGAACTTTATTCTTTGGTAATTATAATAAATCACCTGGTCACTTTTATAACGTTAAGATGGATCTTGAGAAAACATCCCTTTCTTCCGTTAATCTTAAATTGTAAAATTTTGTGAACGTTAAGGAGGATTCAGTCCATCCTGCTGTTCTTTTAATGGTGTCTATGTTGACTCCGCTACGCATGGCTGCCGATGTCGACGCATGCCGCGTGCTGTATGGTGTGAAGATATTCGTATTAATACCACTCAAGTGTAATACTGTCTTCACCCAGCGACTCAAGGTCTGAGTAGAAACTGAATTAAATGGTTTTTTCCACGAGATGAAAAGAGTTGACACGTAATCCCGTATCTTCTTTGTACGTTCCATGTATAACTCTAATATAGATGCGACGCAAATACTCTTGTTCGGTGGATAGAATGGAACTATCAGCGTCGGTTGACTTCGTCCTGGCCCCTAAGTTTTTATTCTTGCCGAAATCTTGATTTCAATGTATTTATCAGTTTTCCTGATATCTTGTAAATTTATTACTGAAAAGGTCTGGAATCTATGTTCTGTTGTTAAAGCGAGTAACGTTATGAGTTTTTCCGAGAGCTCTTTTAAGCTTAATTCTTTATTAGGGTTTCCTTTAGAAAAATAATCGATGACGATTTTTGGGTCCCACGTGACATCATATTTTGGTTTAGGTGGACGTTTCTTCGCGATACCTCTACAAAATTTCTTTATTCTGTGGTCCTGACCAATTTCAGGTCCCATAATAAATGCAAGTGCTGATCGAAAACTATTGATTGTGCCATATGAGGCTCCGTTGTTGAACTCTTTCGTTAGAAAACTTAAAATTTGGCTAATCGATCCATTACACATATGGATACCTCTTGATTGACAGAAGAACCACCATTTCTTATATGCTGTCCCATATTGTTGTAAAGAGACGCTCAAGGACGCTCAAGGACGAAATTGCTGTATCTAACGCCTCTTCTGGGATTTCTTTTGCGGTGAAAGCTTCCCGGATAATCTGGCGGCAACCAGGGAAAGGCGTTTCCACAATGGGTGCGGATCCCTATTTGATGATGTCAATAATTTACTATTTGGTTTTAAATATATCGGGTCCGATTCTACCATCGACATAAATAGCGGAAACCATGGTTGGGAAGGCCATTGGGGCACAACCATCACCCCTCGGGATTTTTCCGATCGAATCTTTTTTAAAACTCTCAGAATCATAGAAAATGGTGGGAATGCGTAGAAGTCATATGGTCGCCAATCAATCGTAAATGCATCTACCGCCACTGAGTACGGGTCTCTTTTCCATAAAACGTATTGTTCGCATTTTGTATTTGCCCTGCTAGCGAATAGATCAATTTCAGGTACTCCACAGTTTGTACATATTTTGTTAAATGCTTCATTGGAAATATCGAACTCTGTTTCTTTTTCAAGTATTCTTGATTCGAAATCCGCGGATTTGTTATCGACCGAGCGAATATATGAAGCAAAAATCCATATGTTCCTTTCCTCACACCATAACTAGATATCTTTAGCGAGATTACTGAGTTTCCTGTAGCGGGTGCCTCCCATTCGGTTGATGTATGCAATCGCGGTGGTATTGTCAATTCTTAACAATATGTTATCATCGCGTAACTCTTGTGCAAAGCATTTCAAACTGAAGAAGACAGCTAAGAGTTCTAGATAGTTGATGTGTTCATCGCGATCTTTTTCACACCAGTGTCCATGGGCTCGTTCGCCTTTACAGTGTGCGCCCCAACCTGACTGAGAGGCATCCGAGAATATTTCGATTTTGTAATTATCTGTTACGATCGGATTAATTGCTACCATGATATTCGTTCTCCACCAAGCTAAGTCTTCTTTAATATTATCTGACAAAATTATTTCCCGGTCGAAATCATTTTGGTTGTCCCGTAACGCAACAATCTTTTCCTTTTCCAAGTCCTTCAAGTGCACCCACCCATATTTCACTCCTCGGCAACACGCACCCAGAATACCGATAAAAGTTGCGAATTCTCGAATTGTACACGATCGGATCTTTCCAAACTTATTAATTTCGGCTAGAACACGAAGCCTTTTAACATTCGGGAGTTCTACTACCATCCGTTTGGAATCGAGTTGAAAGCCAAGGTAAATCCTGGTCCTTGATGGATCCGATTGGCTTTTTTCTTCATTGATAAGAAAGCCTAATTTCTGTAATAGTGAGCGAGTTGCCTCCAAATTGATCCGGCAATCGTGGTACGAATTGGCGATTAAAAGTAGATCGTCCAAATAAATTATAGAAACGTAACCCATTTCTCGTAACTTCGTAACTACCGCTCTCATAATTTTCGTGAATATATAGGGTGCTATATTCAAACCAAATGGCAAGCAACAAAATTCAAAAATCTTTTCTTCGAAGCAGAAGCGCAAGAATTTTCTATATGTTGGTTTAATCGGAACGACGTAATAGGCATCTTTTAGATCTAGAGTGGCCATATGAGCATCGCGAAATAACAAATTTTGAGCCGTTCGAATATCTTCCAATTTGAAATGCCTCGTTTGAATTGATCTATTGAGATCTTTTAGGTTTAATATTAGGCGACTGGAGCCGTCCGGCTTCGGGATCAAAAAAATTCGAGATATAAATTGTCCTTGACATGGTCGGCATCTCTTTATCGCTCCTTTTTCTAGTAATTTATTGATATTATCTGAGATCTGTTTCTTCTCTGATTCCGACCAATGAGGATCTTTGGGTATCGATCTTTGGTAAGGGTGGTCTCTGAAGGGCAATGATACATCCGATATCCAACTCAAAATCATCGGATCAGAAGTAATTTCTGTCCTTTTCTCTTGAAAGTACTTTAGGCGACCGGCCAAGGTACTTACAGAATCTAGTATCGTTTCCTCCGAGGATGATAATCGCGTTTCGGTTCCGACTTCCGAAAGCCCGAATTCCGCAGGTTCGGTGTTCTCTTTGGTCCGTCCGTCATCATTGACCGGGACTTGAACGCTTGGTGACGGTGCGGACCCTTCGAGTTTTTTGTCGGTCTGTTCAACGGTGGTTTCGGTGGCGCCTTGCCTAAATCTTTCGAAGCGCGCTCTAAACTCTTGGCCGTCTTCAAGCTTTCTTCAAGCTGATTCCCGAATAGCCATTCGTCGACTACCGTAGCATTCAGGGCCTCCTTAACCGAAGCATTGAGGTTTGGCAAAATCAGGGCTTTTCTCGTGAGAGTTTCCTCTCTCTGTAGATCGATGAGTAACCTGCTCAAATCACTCAACCTTTCTATCATTGATAAATGGTCGATCGATTGGTCCTTAACTAGCGCAGATAGGGTTGATCCCAAAATTGCAAGGCAAGTTGAAACTTTTTCTTGTTTTGCCACTAGGCGTGAGTCTCTAGTGCATACCGACTCATGGAGGGATGCTTTAACTTCTGGATTTAACTACGGTGGGTTAATATTCGTAAAATTTTTGGGTGAGTTGTATTTTTTCAGGAGGGAGCCGATTTCATCTTTTGGCAGCCCAACCCGAAAGAGATCTCTCCATCTCAAACCAATTTCCTCTGCCAAAGGTTCACCAAGGGGTTTTTCGGCTGCCACCCGTTGTCCCAAAACCTCGAGAATTCTTCCATCGAGATTGTCTGTTGCTGGTTGAGCTGTTAAATCTTTTTGATTAGTCACTATCACTGGTGATCCTTGATCACAGTGACCTTCTGCGCAAGGCGGCTCTCTAACGGAGGGGTTTGTTACTGCCGGAGTCCCTTCTCGAACGATTAGAGAATATCTCTCTTCGTGATCGCTCGTGTCCCCTGACGAAGGCGATGATCCTCTGGAACTGGGGGCCCGTAATCGATCTGCATTTTTGTATCACAAAATAGGTCGAATTTTTGTACTCGGGCAAACTCTTGTAAGCCGTTTCCGAAATTCCATTGCCCCAGACCTGATCTGGTACGTGCGGGCCTAACCCGCACGTACGTGCGGGCCTGACCCGCACGTATGGCATATTTCCTGATATATTGGTAATTGATCTAATCAATTCACGAATGGCTGGGGATACAGAAAACGTCACAGCCTGGCTGCGGTGTCTGCGTGGACCGTTTTCCTTTTCGAGGTCTGTAAAAAAAACCGCACCTTCACTTACCTTCATTTAAAAAACTCGACATCCGTGATTGATTCTCGATCTGTCTTTCTAATTGTTTGAAGCGCTTTTTCCAACGGTCTTCTTTTTTCTCCATCGAACACGAGCGACGTCTTTCTCTCTTCCCCATAATTTATTTCTTCTTTTCTTTTCTTTTCCTTCAAATGCGTGTGGTTTGAACGACACAAAGATAAGGAATGAAGATTATGTCTCAACGCTCGGTCGTCATGGCAACAGAGAAAAAGTCTCTAGTTGGCTATGAAGATGTGGTGATAATGACATGAAGTGAGGGTACTACTAGGTGATCTCGAGGAAGAGGCGCAAAATACAATCACATATATGAGTTTCAACAAAATCGAAAGCGCACACTTAAGGCGGAAGCCTGAATTAGAAGGTGTAAAAAAAGTTTTTTCCGAAAAAAAAAAATTGAGACGAAAAAAAAACAAGTGAGCCCAGTAAACATTAAGGTATCTTTTGATGTATATTTAAAATGTATTTAAAAAAATGTTCAACATGAAATAATAAATGATTGCAGATTTATCAACCTATTTCATGTGCGTCTTGCCACCTTGTTCCCACTCGGCGGAAAAGATACAGCTCGCAATTCTTGACGGAAACAAGAAAACCGATTCAATTTGCAATTGTCATATATTTTTCTTCTGTGTGAATTAGGAAAAAAACTTTAAAAATCGTGAAATTATAACTTTTCTCAGGTTTGAAAACAAATTGACTTAGAAGAGATTTTTATACTGAAGAAAATCAATTTGCCTGCCTATTTGGAAAAATCGTGAAAGAGAAAACTGGAGAAAACGCGCGTCAAAGTTTTCAATAAGAGGAAATATCAATACCAAATATCAATCCTTCCCTGCTTTTGGCCTTGTATCTTCGAAATGATTTACAATTGGCCTCTGTAACTTTGTACATATATTCTTGCATAGTTTATCCGTCGATTTAAGCAATTGAAAAAAAAAAGATTTGTCGGACCTTCTAATTCAGGCTCCCGCCTTAAGTGTTGTTGCTTGTCCGCCATTTTGTTTATTTTTCTACGCAATCTTCGCTGCAAATTGAAATTAAAACCCTAGGCTATAAAACTACACAATAAAAAAAAACCTATTTTCGAAATTTCAAACAGACCCTGTAAAAAATGTTAAGGGCCATCTTCAAAGCTGCCAGATTTGCTGGTGGCAAACATTACACGGATACAGCCGATTCAAAATATACTTCCTTAGGGTGTGCGGAGAAAAATCGTACTTTTTTTTCGGTTGCATCCACCAAAAAAAGGTGAATTAAGGTGAAAAATAAAGAATCCTCGAAGGAGAGCTCAAAAAAAAAGTTATTTCGAATGGCGCATTGCATTTGAATATTTTCCATAAGAATAATCCAGGAAAATATTGGGATTTCTGAATGTGGTAGTGCAACTCGTCAGGAAAAAAATCACACAAAGATGTCATTAATATATTCTCATAGAGAATCGAATTTCCAACAAAAAAGTTTCTACGAAAAATTAGCTCAGAACAACCGGTCAAGTGGAATCGCTGTCTGAAATTGAATTAATAGAAAAAAAATAATTCGAAAGGCTGTAAAAATCGAATTTTTCGCTTTGCGTAAAAACTTTTTGGGGTTTTTTTTGTAGAGAATGTTCTGCTCTAACATACAATTTGCATGGAATCGTTCTCAAAATATTTCTCTGATACAAAAAAGAATCAAGTACAACAAGAAATATAAAAGAAACGACGTCCATCATTGATCGTGTTTCGAAAAGTTTTATTCAATTAATTTGGTTTAATAAGATAAAATAATTTGTTTTTACATTATAATGCTTGATAACCATCGTTCCTTTTCTTAAGAGTCTGTTTGTTGCAATTAGTGCATTTCTGTCGATGATTTTGCACTACACCCAATAAATATTGTAGCTGCTCTTCGTTTTTTGTTAATGAACCGTTATATGCTTCTATCAAAGTGACACCACGTTCGGCTACGTTATTAACGACTTTTGGGTTAAAAAAGTCTAAGCAACTCAAATAAGTGGCATTTTCCGGCCATAATTCAATATTTACTCTCAAAAAATCGTGAGGTAAATTGAATTGCTCGAAAAGAAATAAGGATTCTTGAGTGACGAAATCGCTTATGTCTTTTTTCAGCACCATTTCCCAATCATTTTTTTTTAACAATTACTCACTCGGAAGGATTTTTGGATGTTTCTCGAGATTGCAGAGTTTGTACCATTTTTGCCTTCACACTTATCGGCACAGCATTGAAAAAAAACGATAAAGCAACAATTTTCTCGTTAAAGTACTACAAGTGACTAGCTAATTTTTTCAACGCAGCCTCCCCTACTACAGGATTCACTTTACAATAACGAATGAAATGTTGTAGCGTCGACAGATCTTGATTTGGGGGAAAATGTCGCGATTTCCCGTTCGTGGCGCTAGCGTGAAGCTTGTAATTTTGCACTACGAGCTACAGCATGCTGCCGCCAGGTGGCAGCGTGTGCTAAGGCGCGCACGCCGCTTAAATAAAAAAAATTAATATCAGACAGCGATACCACTTGAACGGTAGTTCTAAGCTAATTGTTCGTAGGAACTTTTTTTTTGTAGGGAATTCAATTCTCTATCAGAATATCTTAAACACATTTTTGTGATATTTTTTTCTCAAGAGTTTTATTACGACGTTCAGAAGTGCCAATATTTTCCTGTGTTATTCTTATGGAAAGTATTCAAATGCAATGCGCCGTCCGAAATAATTTTTTGTTGAGCTCTCCTTCGAGGATTCTTCTTTTTTTACCTTAATTTACCTGTTTTTGGTGGATGCAACCGAAAAAAAATATATCGATTTTTTTCCGCACACCCTAATATATATATATATATATATATATATATATATATATACGACGAAGCGAGAGTTGTAAAGTTAACACGCTTAGGGGTTGTGTCAGGTGAAAGAGCGAGACGCGTGATCCTCCGCACCCCCGTCGGGTTGGCACAAGGTATACCACCAGGCCACATACAACGGCGTTTACTACATCGATGTGCTATATACGTTGGACCATAACGTTGGCTTCTCCGTCGTTAAACGACGCAGGGCAACGATGCGAGTACAGAGAGCGACAAGGGCTGGAGGGCGAAAGGGAGGGTGGTCTGTAAGGGAGGTAACTGCATACGACGTGTCAGTCTAGTAGCCCGTCTAGACACCTATCCGCGTGTCCAATACACAAACACGCATCTCCATCGTCGTCGTCGACGTCGTCGTCGTCGTTGTCGTCGTCGTCGACGTCGTCGTCATCGTCGTATCCATGGTCTCATGCTCTCGTGCTCCTATCATCGGCATTATTATACCCTCCTGCGAACAGAGGGGTTCGAGGATGTACGATCTCTTGTAACGGAAGCATAAAGCGAGAGCTTCGGGATTTACAGGCCTTTTACAGGCCATCTAATATTCATTAATCATTATCATAAACGTTACACGAGGTTCCCCGGCCGCACGATGAATCAGCGATAAGACAATTGCGCAAGGGGTTGCGCCGGTATACACGGGCACGGAGTGAGGGTCGTTGTCGAAATCAACAGCTATTGTGGTGATGAAAAAGAACGAAGAACTTACGAAATGAACAACTGTAATTATATTTGGTCACTGAGGTATTCGTTTTACGAACTAGAGTATTTATTAATTAACTGATTTTCATATATAATTGAGTAAAAATACATTCCGGTATGAACGTAAAATTTCAAGCTGAGCTACCGAACTTTTAACGAAAAATTACGATTCTAATAATCATCTCATTTATACGGCGCTTTATGGAGATGAGGCGCTAGCCACATTTCTATCGAATCAATTATGCCTAAATAACTCTAGATGCCTGATGCAAATTGCTCACGCGTGTAGAAAAATTTAAAGATTCCGTAATGACAATAAAAACAGGGGATCACCGAATGGTGAAAAAAATGTTAACCCTTCTTTAAGAGACGCATATTTGGCTCCGGCTTTGGCACACTGGCAAGGAACATCACTTAAGCGGTCTTCTCACTTTAGACGCTAAAGAAGGCTATTTTCATGCATTTTTTTGATAGGTTCATATTGTAGATATTGATATAAAAGTTGTTACACTTAATGAATACACTTTGGAAATACATTTTTTTTTCAAATGTTATTTATTTAAGCCACTTTTTATAGAAGAAGATGGTAATTAAAAAAAATTCCTAAAAAAATTGTAAGTCCGCGCTGTTGATTAAATCTCGGAGATGGATCATCCGAAACAAAAAAAATGGTTTTAGATTCAGTATGTTAATGGTTATAGCGCATATCATACGATTTTTGATACATGCCAAAATAACAAAATGGCGGACATTTTTCGCAAAAACAAAAAAACGTGTTCATTAATCGTTTTTGACAAAAAAAAGTGAATATCAGAATTTTAAAAAATCCTTGATATGCACTAGAGCTATAGTTGTAATATGTGATTAAAATTTCGTAAGGATCGGTTCAGTAATTTCGAAGATTTTGTCAACAAGCCGTCGAAAAACGTTGTTTTGAGTAAATCGCGTTTCAAGTTTGTTTGCGTTACATAAATACATTTTTTTAATTTATGTGTTTCGAAAGTGTATTTATTAAGTGCAACCACTTTTATATCAATATCTATAATATAAACCTATTTTAAAAATTTATGAAAATAGCCTTTTTTAGCGTCTAAAGTGAAAACACGCCCTAAGTGTCCGTCGTCGATTTTGTTGAAACTCATATATGTGATAAAACGATTTTAAGGGGGGGGACCACCCCTCAAAGGAAGGCGTGTCGAGGGGTGGTTTTGGAGTTTGACCCATAAGCGTAAATGTTCAGCGTAAAGCGTAATTCGCGTAATTTTCGAATATGCGTTTCGTCGTGCAGACAACTAGAAGTGTCAACGAAGTGTTTGGCAAGGATGTGGCTAATGAACGCGCAGTACGTCGATGGTTTGAGAAGTTCCGATTTGGCGATTTTGATCTTCAAAATCAACCACGCGGGCGACCTGATAGCAAGGTAGATAACGATGAGCTGAAAGTTGCAGTCAAAGCGAATACATAGCGAAGTGCGCGTGAGTTAGCAGCATGATGCAACGTTACTATTCCAACGCAATCACATGACAGAAATGGGAAAGGTTAAGGAACTGGAAATCGAACATTCCAGACTTAATGACCTAATATCATGATCACGGGGGCGTCTTTCATGTAACGTTGAAGTTTGCATCGTTCGAATGCAACGAAAATGATTTTTTCCCCAAATTACCTTTGGCAAATTTGGGCTACGAAAATCCCGCAAACATTTTTTTAGGATTCTTATTTAGCGATCTACAACAAATTAGGAAAATATTTTTTTGGATAATAATGAAAATAAGAAATTTAAAAGTATTTTCGTTGCATTCCAACGATGCAAACTTCAACCCCGATTAATTTATCACGGTTTCGTGAAAAGAAAATTGACACGATCGTTCAGTACTCCGTACGTACGTGCGAACACTTTTTTCCTTCGCGAAATATCGAGTCGAAAAATGACCGCTCGAGATATGGTCGAAGCTTTGGACGTGAAGGAATGACGGCGAAATTTGATGAAATTTTTATTATGGCCCAGTTTTTTTGGCAAATTTGGGGGATATTACGATATCTGTGGCCCCAAGTTTTGGCCATGCAGTCTTTATATTTGGCCCAAAATAAGACTTTTTTCAAGAATACAAAAAATCGAAATTCGGCTTTTAAGGGGGTGAAACAGAGGTTTTAAATTTTTAATGAGGCGGAGTATTTTTTGGGTAGATTTCTTTAGAATTCGGCGTAAACATTCTAGAAAACAAGTAATTTTCAAAGAGTTAGGTAGTTCATTGAAACACGATTTGTAACGGGATAAACGGGAGCTTGGAACGTTGTTAAACATTATATTTTTTCGTCAAATCCTCTGAAATTCAGCTTCCCAGAAGGGTGATTGCATCATTGTTCTTTGTCAATAATACAACAAAAGTAGGTTGTATTATTTTGGTTGGGTGGGCATCGTAATCGTGCCCACCCAACGATTCCACACACGCACACATCGAAGGTGCTCTAGACCCACCCAACGATTCCACACACATCGAAGGCGCTCCAAACCCACCCAACGATTCCACACACACATCGAAGGTGCTCCAGGCCCACCCAACGATTCCACACACACATCGAAGGTGCTCCAGACCCACCCAACGATTCCACACACACATCGAAGGTGCTCCAAACCCACCCAACGATTCCACACACACATCGAAGGTGCTCCAGACCCACCCAACGATTCCACACACACATCGAAGGTGCTCCAGACCCACCCAACGATTCCACACACACAAAAGTCGCATTTTCTATCGAATATGGCCGCTGCATGGTCAAAATTGGGAACCACAAACATAATAATGCTTCGACTTTCAACCCCCTGTTTCACCCCCTTAAAAGCCGAATTTCGATTTTTTGTATTCTTGAAAAAAGTCCTATTTTGGGCCAAATATGAAGACTGCATGACCAAAACTTGGGGCCACAGATATCGTAATACTGCCCAAATTTGGGCCACTGCAGCCAGTTAATCGTTTTTTTTAGGGTCATTAAAGGTGCTATCTAAATCTACAAAAAAAATATATAGTATAATACCGAAAATCAGAAAATGAATAAATAACGGAGTGATCGCCGCGTGTGCAGCTTTGGCCTGGACCAAAACTTGGCTGAGTAACCGCTTGGCCGCGCACTGGTCTGCGCCCGACTTATGAGCGGGAGCCAGTTCTGTCGAAAATCTACCAAAAAGCCAAATTTTCAAAATACAATTTTTATTGCGTCGTTTTATAATCGAGGTTCTTAACTTCAAATTGCAATAGAGATTTCGTAAAAATTCTAAAAGTTGAACGAGTTAGGACAATTTTTGTGAAAGGTCAGATCGCCCACTGCGCTGCGATAAACCATCCCGTTGCGATTTCCCCCTTTTTGCGTTTTTCTCGAAAACATCTATTATGGAACGCCAAGTAGTATCCCAAAATCAATTGCTCCGGCTCGCATCAAATTCGGTCAGAGCATACTTTATAACATGTTCTATCCAATGGCTGTATGTATTTTTCGTACGTCTTTCCATTTGCTAACGAACAAGGATCAAAGATATTTTTTTCGGTCGAAAAACAAACTGTTTTTTTCTACAGCTTGCCTTTTTTGTAATTCAAGAATAAAGTATCTGGTCATACGAACGTTTTATCATTATCCTAAAAAGAATTTTTTATTTTTTCTTTCAGATGATCCTAGGTGACAGGACCACCTACATCGATTGGCCATGCAGCTCCAGTTGCACTTTCCTTATATAATAATATCTCCATTGTTTATCAATATGTTCCAATTATAAAGAACTCAACCTCGCCAAGACTACCAGGTGTAGAAGTATGGAACCGGAATTTCCCTATAGATGGTGCTAGCCATCAGCTTAGGCACCGCAAGACCGCTTCCGCAGCGCCATCATCTCCCTCTAACAGCTGACGAAGATATTTTAAATATTACGAAGTATATTTTTCTATAACCTCAAAAATGTCGAGTTTTGTGCCTACGAATGGTGATTTGCGGACAGCATTGGTTTTCTGTTATCATTCGAAGAAAACTGCTGCAAAATCGCATCGAATGCTTGTGGCAACTTACGGTGAACATGTTCTTGGTAAAACACAGTGTTTCGAGTGGTTCGAAAAATTCAAAAGTGGTGATTTTGACGTGAGAAACGAAGAGCGTGGGAAACCACCGAAAAAGTTCGCCGACGAATTGCAAGCCTTATTGGATGAAGACGACACTCATAGTCAACAAGAACTCGCGGATCATTCGAATGTGACTTTTTAAATAAAACAATAATAGAATCAAATATTTTTTATCATTTTCAAACAACAGACGTGTAATTTTTACAAAAAAAAATCCGGTTTCATACTTCCCGGGAAAAAAAGTTCATATCTGAATATATCTGAATCATATCTGTAGAATCAGATATGATGAGACAAGAAAATTGGCAATATCTATTCATGACAGATCATGTATGCTTATATCTGAGCATGTATGATCATATCAGAGCCATTTTGATAATTTTGAGAGCAGACCCGTCTACATCGCAGCAGGTCTGACCAGATCCAATCCCCAGGCAAGATCTGATCTTGTTGGACCAGATCTGATTTTATTGGGCCAGATCTGATCATGCTAGATAGATCTGATTTTATTGGGCCAGATCTGATCATGTCAGGCAAATCTAATCTTATTGGACCAGATCTGTCTGTCCGTATAAGAATAAAATACCGTGAATCCCAGTAGACCTGGACATCTATGAACAATAGACCTGCCCATATGATAGAATCGGCTACGTCACATCTGACCCGACGACAAAATATCCGCGACAAAATATCCGAGGACAAAATATCCGAAAGACAAAATATCCTAAAGATAAAATATCCGAAAGACAAAATATTCTCATGACAAAGCATCCGCGAGACAAATTCCTAAATCTCGTCCACCACATCAACGGGGTCGCGTGCAAAACGCCTTTGTGGGGTGTGTGAGATAGTGGGGTGGGGGCATAATACGAGCTTCTTCATTGCACTTATTTCTTTATTGTAAAGTTTTTGTATACTTTAAACTGTAGCACTACTGACACTACAAACTGACAGCACTACAAACTGACAGAATAAATTTCAACAGCATGACTGTACACTTTAAACTGTACAGTGTTACAGTGTGGGGTGTGTGAGATAGTTTGTACTGTGTAATTTGTTGTACAGTAATGTAATGTATGTACAGTTTACATTGTAATGTCTGTACAGTTTAAAGTATACACCTTTGTGGGGTGTGTGAGGTAGTGGGGTGGGGGCATAATACGAGCTTCTTAATTGCACTTATTTTTTTATTGTAAAGTTTTTGTTCACTTTAAACTGTAGCACTACTGACACTATAAACTGACAGCACTACTGACACTACAAACTGACAGCACTACTGACACTATAAACTGACAGCACTACAAACTGACCGAATAAATTTCAACGGCATGACTGTACACTTTAAACTGTAGCACTACATACACAGCAGAGAGAAAAACATTGACTGTCTCATGAAGCCAGGTGTCCTAGTTTAAGAGTAATAACGTTAATCATAGATTTAATTACCGACAGCGGATATAATATCGGCAGATATTTTGTCTTGCGGATATTTTGTCATGAGGATATTTTATCCTGCGGATATTGTGTCGTCGGATATTTTGTCGCGGATATTTTGTCGAGGATATTTTGTCGTCGGGTCAAAACGCGTGTTACCGATAGAATCATATCTGAATATGATAGAATCTGAACCATCAGACCAGGTATGACTCCGACTATATCAGAGCAAATCTTACCCTGTTGAGACAGATCAAATCTTGTTAGTGCAGTCATGAAGATATTAAAATGTTTACATATATAGAGCGGGGTTATTAACACGTCATCACTTGACGTGTTAATAATTAATAATATTAAGGTAACTCACATGATCACATATAATACAGTCAGGTGAGGTGCCATATCTGATCGGATATCGTCTCAAATCCTCATATATCGTTTCATATATTCAGATGTTTTCATGTGTGAACAACTGAACTGCATATACGACAAGGTATGAGTGTATAAGACTTCGTATATTTTCCAGGTTTGGTGTCGTACCTGATGGGATAAAATTTTATATGAACGTGCCTGCTCATATGTCACATCATATATGTTCAGATATGGTTTCACGCTGCCAACTCACCTTGGTACCTGACCAGATAAAAACATATATGAGATCTATATAGCGGAGTCTGGTACCGTATTCGATCGGATATGATCTTATACGAACAGATACGTTCACGTATCACATCATGTATGTTCAGATACGAATTTACGGTACCAACTCGCCTTGGTACTTAGCCAGATATAAACAGATATGAGTTCATATATGGTCAGGCCAGATACTGTATTTGATCAGATATGATTTTCTATATGCATATGTGATGTGGAATATGATCAGACCTAATCATATATGATCATGTAAAATGTCAGATATAAATATATCTGATACATGTATGACAATATCTGAAACATATATGAACATATCTGAAACATATATGAATATATCCACTCAGACATGAACTTTTTTTCCCGGGTTCTGCACCTGGTATGTATCAATTATCTGTAAAATCCTCACCCCATCAACCCCGCCTATAACAATACAACAAAAAATGAAAATCGCCTTCTCTTTGGGCCCTAAGTTCAGGCAGACTCGTAAATGCCACTTTTTATTCGTCCGAACGAACATACATCCAGTGCCAATGAGCAAGCGAGGGCTCAACGATCGAACGATTAAAATACCGCGACTTCCGTCTCTTCGTTCGCGCAAGCCACGATGGTCGCTCGAATGTATGAGAAAGGGATGAAAGTAACGGGCGAAAAGGTTACGGAGGATTTTGCGAGAGAGGACGCAGTCTCTAACCGGTCTAGACGCACCTCACACCGACGTGTCCTAGGGTGGAGATGAAAACGTCCATTGCCCACCAACACAATCCAGAATTTACTGCCGTGAGGCCGTTAATGCCGCGCCACGTACCGCTCACAAACAACGTGCTCGTGAGAGCAACCCTCTCTCTCTCTCTCTCTCTCTCTCTCTCTCTCTCTCTGGCTCTCTTTCTCCTCCCTTGATCGCTTCCTCTTTCTCCGTCCTCCGTTCTCCACTGCATTTTCCCCTTTTACTATGGCTCATACATATAGCCTCGCGTTATACTCCCGAGACGGGATACGGGCCGTAAACTCGCGACCCTCCACCCTGTCTAACGGACGGCTGGAGGAACCGGCGGGGGGAGGGGGGGAGTCTCGAAAAGGTCTAGGAAAAGCACTCCCGCGGTGCGACTCCCAGCATCCCTCCTCGCTGCATCATCCTTCGGATATATCTCTTTTCCTCTTTATCTTTCATCTCCCTCTTTCGTCTCTCCCCCGCTTTCGCTCACCCCTCGCCGCTATCCTGTCTCTCTCACTTTATTTATCTCACTGTCTCATGAAACTCCAGGCGCCTATATCTGAGGAGCCGAGAGGTCTTCAAGCTACGAGAATAATGAAAAGGAGATTAAATATACTTTTTTTTTCCTTCGACGCCTACGAGGACTCGGGAACGAAACAGCGGAGAATCTTGGTGATAAGGATAACGAGAGAGAAAAAGCGATCAAAAGTACGTCTCGATTTATCAAGCTCGTTTTTTTCCGCACTGCGTCGCTGCTTGAGGCGGAAGCCTGAATTAGGAGGTCCAAAAAAGCGTTTTTTCGGGAACTTTTTTACGAGGGACAAAAACAAGTGAACACAGTCAACATTGAGGTATCTTCTCATGTATATTTGAAGTGTATGAAAAAAAATTTCGACATGAAACAATAAATGACTGCAGGATTATCAGCCTATTGAAAAGATGCAGCGCGTAATTCTTGACTGAAGTGAAAAAACCAATAAAATTTTAAATTGTCATATATTTTTTTTCTGGGTGAATTAAGAAAAGCTAAAAAATCGTGAAATTATAACTTTTCTTAAGTTTGAAAAAAATGTGTTAAAAAAATACTTTAACGTGCGATAAAAATAATTTAAAAAGACTTCTTCAACGACTTTGTTAATTCAGTTAGAAGAGATTTTCATATTGAAGAAAATAAACTTTGGTTTGATTCAATAGGTCGCTTAGTTTTTTTGCTATCACGCCTGCCAATTTGGAAAAATCGTGAAAATGAAAACTGGAGAAAACGCGCTTCAAACTTATCAATGGGAGGAAATATCAATATTAAATATCTATCGCTTCTCTGCTTTTGGCCTTGTATCTTCGAAAATATTTACAATTGGCGTCTGTGACTTTGTAAATATATTCTTGCATAGTTTATCTATCGATTTAAGCAATTTAAAAAAAAACATTTCGGACCTTCTAATTCAGGCTCCGGCCTTAACTAACATTTTTCTGTATACATTGACTGCCTGACGGTTGAGGCCTGCATTGTGGCAAACCCCTGTGGGATACTAGATTATACATCACGGAACTAATCTTTTTATTTTTCGCCATGGTTGCTAAGAAATAAAAACTACCCCTAGATCACGGGTAAACGTTTTTTTTAAATTTTTTATTGATTTTTTCCTAGTTTTCCGCCATGGTTTAGTTTTTATTAATTTTTTTCTAGTATTCCTTATTTTTAATTTTTATTCAAACCTTGTTTTTCAATTTTTTAATAATAGTTTTCTTGTTTTTGAAATTGTTATTCAAAATTTATTTTCAATTTGTTTTTTTTCTATTTTTCTTAATTTTGTAATTGTTATTCGAAATTTATTTTCAATTTGTTTTTTTCTTCTATTTTTCTTAACTTTTTAATATTCAAACGTTATTTCAACTTTTGTCTAATGTAAAAATTAATTTTTTTTTTCAAACATTATTTTTTAACTTTTCTTTATTATTTTCTAGTTTTTTTTTCTTCATTTTCTATGTTCCTTCGTATAGTCCTGCGAACTTTGACGATCCCTCGGTCTCTTTTTCCGAATGCGCTATCGTATCGCATTGGCACGAGGGCACAGGGAAACTGTCGAAAACCCGTGCGAATACAGGTGGCCATTTTTTACCGAGTTTCCGTCGCGTTGCCACCGAAAATCTAGTACAATTGCTTTCAGTTCATGTCAGTGGTCGGGGCACACGTCAGTGGTAAGCGGTCACCCTCCAAGTATCGAATTAGATGGAAACTGGTGCTTTCAATATTCTCAAAAATATTCTCACGATAACTGATGCTGTATTACTCGCGATCAATTATATTTACATTCCTCCATACCACCCCCATCGTTACATCGAGTTTTCCGGTTGGCCCCAATTTTAAAGCGCCTTTTAATCCACGCATCTCACCCCTCGGCAATAATATCACCACCCTTTTGCTCTTCCAGCGTCGAGGGAGAGATCGAGAGAGCGCGAGGACGAGGGCGGGAGAAAAGAGAGAGCGAGCTCTGAATCCTTCCGGCCATCAAGCTGGTTTATCTCGTTGGGGTAGATCAGGGAGGAGTCCCGCTACGACACAGTTAGCTACGAAGTTAGCCAACTTTGAAATATAGCTGTTCCCTATGTAACTCCATAAGTTCCTGTCCCCAGGGTCACGGCGATCCTTAAAAACAAAATCGATCATGATCCAAGACCAATTCACCCTACTCGTAATTAAAATAAATAATAATCCAACGTTTTGTCCCATCCAAGCTGTAAAGTCCAAAGCTGCGTTTAAATAATTTCCAACAATCGTGGTAATTTTTTTTTATCGAATGTCAAGAAATCCCTGTAGTACAGTCGTGCTGTATATTGGAATCAAAAAAATTAGAAGAAGGCTAGTTTCTTTTACAGGTGATTTCGTAGGTGCCGCGGGTGCTTAATCCAAGTTTGCTTAAACATTGGGGTGTAGGGTTTTTTGGAGGATGGGCGTGGATGAATGCCAAACTACAACCCCCACGAGGTCGGCACCGGGAGACAAAATGCTCAGGAAAATTCGGGCTTTATTTTTGTCCACAGCGCCGAAGTCGCGGAATTTTATTTTGGGGGTGAAAAAGTAGAGTGAAATTTTGAAAAATCAGTTTTCATTCGATAACTCTTTAGGGAAAATTCATACAATTTTTCTTCAAATGGGAATGTTGTAGCCCTTGAAAGGGTGCGCGATCATTTGATTATCCCCCTCCAATAATGTCTTCACAGCCCTAAAGAATTGTTGAAGTATAAAAAAAATTGTTTATTGAATAACTCAAAAGCAATCGATTTTTCGGGGATGGTTTAAATGTACGAAATGTGGAGAATAATTTTCTCTATAATTTCGTTCCTATGGACCACCCTAGAATTTTGCTTTTTCAAACCCCTCTCAGGGGTTGAAAATGCAAAATGAAATTCTGGAAAAACTATTTACCGAACTTCGAGAAGATACGAATTTGGCGCTGTGGACAGAATTTCATTTTGAATTTTCAACCCTCGAGAGGGGTTGGAAAATCAAAATTCAAGGGTGGTCCATAGAAACGAAAATATGGAGAAAATTATTCTCTACATTTCGTACATTTGAACTATACCCGGAAAATCGATTGTTTTTGAGGTATTCAATAAACCATTTTTTTGTATTTTAACCATTTTTTGGGGTTGAAGATATTATCGGAGAGTGATGATCAAATACTCGATCGACGCGTCTTTTCAAGAGCTACAACGTCCCCATTGGAACAAAAAGTGTACGATTTTTTTCTAAAGAGTTAATGAATTAAAACTGATTTTTCAAAATTTCACCCCACTTTTTCACCCCCAAAATGAACTTCCACGACTTCGGCGCTGTGGACAAAACTAAAGCCCGGATTTGTCTGCACTTTTTGTCTCACGCCGCCGCCTCATAGGGGTTGTAGTTTGACATTAATTCACCTTTCATCCCCTAAAAAAACCCTACACCCCGATTTTTAGGCAAACTTGGATTTAGCACCCGCGGCACCTACAAAAACACTTGTCAAAAAACTTGCCTTCTAATTTTTTTTTTTCGATTACGGGGTTTTTCAGCGACAGCACGACTGTACTGCTGCTCATTTTTGACTTTGACAATTTGATAGTGATCGTTCGAAAAAGTGTAAGGATAACAATTTTCATTCGTCACTTTGATAGCCAGCGTTGAGGAGACCGGGTTGAAATTCCGAACTTTAAATGCTCCGACGGTTTAAAATTCCGAATTTCAAGATGGGAGCGGGTTGAAATTCCGAACTATGAATGATCAAAACGCTCAAAACACCGAAAGAATACCACCCCGAAACATCAAGACACCGAAAGAATTCTACACGAAAGACCAAACCTCCGAAAATCTTAACACCGTCAAAATAATTCGGCTATGGAAGATTTAAAAGTTTCCAAATTTTCAATAAATCTACGCATTATTTTGAAGAATTTATTTTGATGAAGAAGTGATTTTGCGTCAATGTTGAAATTTGTCTAGACAACGTTATACGTTCCACATAATTTACAGTCAACCGTGTAGACTTTCGCTCGCATGATCTTGACATGGGGGCCGGGTTGAAGTTCCGAACTTTGAATGCGTCGACGGTTTAGAATTCCTAATTTTAATGTTCCGAAATTACAAGGTTCGTTAAGATCATGCCAGCGAAGGTTTACACAGTTGACTGTAAATGATGTAGAACGTATAACATTGTCTAGACAAATTTCAAACTGACGTAAAATCACTTCTTATAAAAAAAAAATCTTGAATTAATTCGTCGATTTATTGAAAAATTTGAAACTTTTAAAATTTTCATAGCCGAATTATTTAGACGGTGTACAGATTTTCGGATTTTTGGTCTTTCGTGTAAAACTCATTCGGAGTTTTGATCTTTCGAGGTGGTATTCTTTCGGGGTTTTGAGCGTTCTGATCGATCAAAGTTCGGAATTTCAACCCGGACCCGCGTTGAGACCGTGACAAGGTAGCGTAGGTACCTGATTGATGGACCATCCAATCTCTTTGTCTATAATTCCTCTTCATATCAGGACACTTTGGTGTCCGCCTTCGATTTTGTAGAAACTCATGCGTACGGTACGGCATCAAAAATGATTAGAAACGTTTTTTTTTTATTGACGGCAAAACGATTTAAAGGGGTGAGACCACCCCTTAGAGTGAAGCATGCCAAGGGTTGATGTCGCAGTTTCACGCAGTTTTTCGCAGAAACAAATGGCTGCGATAAAGATCTTCAACTAAGGGATGGTTTATCCTGGAAGCTTGCTATCCGGTAAAAATTCGTAAACTTTAATTTTATTCACCCTCCAAAGTGTTACCCGTTCCATTCAATTAAATGCATCCCTTTTGAATGTGGAGTGGGAGAAAGTAAAAAATATTGAGCTGCTCCATCCCTTAATTTTTGTTATGTACTAACAGTGGATTTCGTTCGACTGGAAGGAAAATTTCACACGTGAACATAACCTCTAAAAAGTATTGATGCATAGCAAATGTGTTGCTATCATTTCACGATCGACTGTAAATTTGCAAATGAGTTATTCTCGCACGACTTTCCTGGATGTCCTATCATCGGGCTGTCGTTCTTCCACAACGACTAAACACGACTAATAAATCAGTGGTTCTGAATTCAATCACAATCTCGATTCACGTTGAGTCCTTTGCTCGCCGTCATTGACTACAGAATTCTCATTGAATCATTCGCCAACCGCTATTTTTTTCCAATACTATTTCAATCCTCGAAATCTCTGAAGCTCGTAACGCTTTTAAGTCCTCAATTAACCCAATGGCGAGATCCGAATAAAACTTCATAAGAGAAACATCATGTCATCACTTTAAAAAAAAAACACGCTAAATATCTCAACTTTGGGTTTACTTATTCAGCTCAAAGAACCGTCAACCATGCCTTACTTTTCGAACACATGAGCCTGTGGGCCATATCTGTAGCTAGTGAAAAAGATTAAGGAGCGATCTAATGATCAAGTACTATCGTGAGTAGCGATCTGTAATTTATCGTTTAGTGAAGGCTCGAAGGTATACTGTGAAAGATGCAATCCAAATGATTTATTAACGTGAATCGAGACGTTAATGAGAATTTATTTAAATCGAGAATAGCCAGGGTGTACGAAGAGTGAAAGGATGACGCCTCCTCGTGGAGGGGCCATCGGCCGCGTTCTCGAAAAGCCACTCGATATTCGTGACCGAGAGAAGGAGAGAGAGAGAGGGGGGGGGGGGCATAACTTCCTCCTGTATACGAGGGGGTGTAATTTTTTTACGCCCCAGCACACAGCTGATTACATTCAGAAAGTTCCTGCAACGTCATCGCTCTGCGAGAGTCTCTCCCTCCCTCTCTCTCCCTCCTCTCTCTCTCTCTCTCTCTCTCTCTCTCTCTCTCTCTCTCTCTCTCTCTCTCTCTCTCTCTCTCTCTCTCTCTCTCTCTCCCTGGCGCCTCTATATCGTTATCTTTCCCTTGCCATATGTGGATGTCGTACGTAGTATCCCTCTCGCTTTTTCGCCCTCTTTCCTCACATATCCTCCCACCCTCCCTTTCTCTCTCTCTCTCTCTCTCTCTCTCTCTCTCTCTCCCGCCGACTCTCTACCTCCTCTTCTCGGCCGCTTCGCAGCTTTATTAAAACGGTATATCGCCGCTGTTTTATCTTATACGTACAGGCTTGCATTTAAAGTTTTGAAATTCAAATGAAGCGTCGTCGACGAGAAGCGACGAAAGGGGAGGCTTCGCCTAGCTCCTACTCTCATCCACCATTGATATGCGTAATATCGCTTTGCCTATAGTAACCTTCCGCAATATACATGCATACGTTAGTGGGTATGAAGGATTTCGCATCGAATTCATATCCGCCTTGCAACTCCCACCTCTCCTAATGTGGTCCATATTTTTTTCACGCTGACGTTACAGTCGAGGACACTTTCCATCTGCATTGTTAAGGGGCTATACCAGTACGACACTTTCAAAAAATCGATTTTTTTGCCTTTTTCGACAGTTTATACTTTCAAGAATATCCTGTAAACATTTAAAGGCCGTATCGCTAATCATTCTATCTTGCAAAAATCGATAGTTGAATCTTTAAACGCGTTTTGCTCGAAATGAGATTTTTCAAATTTGCTGACGTTGTTACTCAAAGAGCAATTATCAGATTGACTTGAAATTTGAACTGACAAGGAACATCCCTCAGGTGACACCCTTCGATTTTGTTGAAATTTGGATACTTTACAAAGCACCGAAAAGTAAGCAATACGTATTTTTTTTTATCGGCGGAAAAACGGTTTTAAGGGGTGAAACCACCCCTCGAAAAAAGGCATCTCTAGGGGTAGTATAGCAGTTTCACACACAAGGAGTCCACCGATTTTAATGAAACAAAAACGAAAATTCTTCCAATCCGAAGCAATGAAAAATCCACTCTAGTGACTTTGCAAAACGAAAATTGAGGGGTGAACCACCCCTATATTAAAGGGGTGGTTTCACCCCTTAAAACCGTTTTTCCGCCGATAAAACAAAATACGTACCGCATACTTTTGGGTGCTTTATAACATCGAAATTTCAACAAAATTGAAGGGTGTCACCTGAGGGATGTTCCTTGTGAGTACTCTTGAATATATTTACTCTACAATGACGTAGGATATTTTTGGTTGGATAAAAATTGACGATTTGGCATTGAAAAAAACGACCATTTTATAGGCAAGAAAACAGACTTTTTTTCATAACCGCCATTTTGTTAGATTCTGATATTTTTCAAAAATCCTACGTCATTGTACAGGAAATACCTTCCAGTTTAACGAGATTTTTTCCTTTTTCGGTTTCAGCTACTCCATCGGCCGGAATCATGCCAGCAGTGGAGGAACTTTTTTTGGCGCCTCCGAAGGCAGCGCATAAGTCGCTTGGATCTCAATATTTTTCTATGAAAAAATTATGTAATATAGGTCAAATATAGTCAAATTTATTCTTAATTTTCCGAAACATTTAATTGAGTGGGTTTCTTTAAAAAAAATTCCCGTAAATCACCCAAATTTTCAGCGTTCACACTGGTATAGTCCCTTAAAGCATAGTGCAGCTGCAGCTAGGTTCAAATTTGCATCCATGGCATACATTCAAAATCAAGATTTTTTATCCACCTGATTTTTTTTGGCAGATTCAGGCTACGGAGGTCCGCAATCCATCTCTGCAAAAAGGGCTTTTGCTAATAATAAAAATTAGGCAATAAAAAGTGAAGCAAAGGGTTGTTGCATCTCAACGAGGAAAACTTCAACGCTACGTGGCTAAGGCTCAACGTGAAGTGCACAGGCGACCAACGACGAAAAAGCGGGAAACAAGGGTCGTTGCCCTAATTCTACTGGTTTTTTCACAAGGGCTGAAAAATCCTTTTTCAAAATGATATTCGGGTTGCTCGGGCTCGGGGCGAAATGAGAGGAAAAAGAAACGTCGATAAGCTCACTCATCTTTTTGGCAGCTCCGTATACGCGAAGTCGAGGGGCAGAATATTATTTTGCTGAAAAATCATCCCCCTTCGCGTGAACTATCCCGTGTATTTTAATACTTGCGAATGTGTACCGTGTTACTTGCAGGAGCAGACTTTTACGAGCCACGGCGAGTCGGTTCGGTTTAAACGAGAGCATAACGTACTACAAGCCAACTTTTTCCCTCGTACTCTTGATTTTTCATTTTATTTTTTTGTTTCTGCTCGTTGTTCGCCAAACTTGAGGGTGAAGAGACTACCCCGTTAAACATTGGACGAATGAGGCGAGAAAGAAAAATAATGAAAAGTTCGCCTACGGGACGTGGATACTCGACAAATTCTGGTATAACTATTTTTAGCCCTCTCTCTCTCTCTCTCTCTCTCTCTCTCTTTCTTTCTTTCTCTTTCTCGCTGTAATAACGACCTGCAAGATTTTTGCTAATGAATATTCAGGACGTCTCGTCTCGCTGCTTGTCGATTTATTATCGTCGAATATAATCACAACCTCCTGGTGCATCGTCATTTGTCATCTTTTTGACGATAAAGATTCCTCCCCGTACTCGACACGCCCTCCAGTGCATATGCAGCGAGACTAATTGGAATTATTTCACCACCACCCCCGCCCCCCCTGCCGCAGGTAATAAAAATTGCATTTATAAATAAATAAATCGTTATGACATCGCGTGTACGCCATACTCCCTGTGGCGCTTTTAATCTATCTGGAAAATCGAGCAAAATTCATCGCGATTGTATTCTTTCGGCGCCCGCCTTTGTGCCGAGCTCCTGAACGATTTAAATGTTTTCGCAAATGACGAGAATTTAATTTTTTTGGGTTCTCCAAACAATTGTGATTAAGAAGGGCGAAAATTAGAAAAAAAAACGAAAAATCATAACATCAATATAAAAAAATTATAATATTGGATTAAAGATGAGGCCAACACCTGGATGGGTGACCGTTCAACCGCGCAATTTCTTATTCCCCGTATACTTTGATTTCATTACATCTGCACGGAAAAAGAAACAGCGAAATCACAGTATAAACCGCATAAAAAACAGGGTGCCATATTTCATTTTACAGTAAAACAGAGTAATGACACTGAGATTTTTACAGTTACACTGGCTTATTTACAGTTCGGTATTGTGAATACATCAGTGTTTTTAGTAAAAATATTAAACTGTAAAATTTACATGAGATCACTGATTTGTATATTGTACGCAAACCTGCAAGGGTTACAGTGTACACTGTATTGAGTACAGAGTGATTCATTAAATTGTACAGTGTGGCACGGTAGTTTTACTCTTCTTTCGACAGTTCGTGACGTAATCTGTGCACTCTGAGATTTTTACAGTTACACTGATTTATTTACAATTTGGTATTGTGAATAAATCAGTGATTTCAGTGAATATATTCAACAGTAAAATTTAAACGAGGTCACTGATTTTTATACTGTACGTAAAGTGCAAGGGTTAAAGTGTACACTGTATTGAGTACAGAGTGATTCATTAAAGTTCACAGTGTGGCGCGGTAGTTTTGCTCTTCTTTCGACAATTCGTGACGTTATCTGTGCACTCTGAGATTTTTACAGGTACACTGGTTTATTTGCAGTTTGATATTGTGAATACATCAGTGATTTCAGTACACAAATTCAACTGTAAAATTTAAATGCCATCACTGATTTTTATACTGTACGCAAATGAGGCACGAGGTGAAGCACGAGGCCAGAACACAAAGGAATGCCAGTTGGTAGTGCGTGGTTGATGGGACGCGGACATGGAAATTTGTGCGACAGAATTCAAGAAATCATAAAGAAAGAGAGATTTTTTTTAAACGTACGTTCTTGTCTAATTAGGACTTGTCTCGCGCGTGGGGTGAGGCACGTGGCCAGGACACAAAGGATTGCCAGTTAGTAGTTCGTGGTCGATAGGATGCGACCGTTGAAATTTGTGCGACAGAATTCAAGAAATTATAAAAAAGAGAGAATTATTTACAAAAAGGTACGTTCTTGTGTGTGTGACTGATTTTTTTATATTCTCTACACATTTTTTTCAAACTTCTTTTATGGATAAACTTTTGTTTCTGTGTCTACAAAAACTCTGTCGATATAACTGGCGCATTCATTATACATAATACAGATTAACCAACTGTTGTACCGTGAGCACCGCGAATCTTGACTGATTCTTTCGGAGTCGTAAATTCCGAACCGCATGCATACGACGACGCTTGCCGGGTACGTCACACTTTAAATTAATGAAGAGCAACCATTTTCGTTGTAAATGAAATGGACACTGATATTGGAAAATATTTATTTTAATCTGAACAAATAAATAATACAGATCGGGTTTAACAATTTTAACGCGGGTAATTGAGCACAAACTCGAGTTAAAGATTAAATGAGATTTTCTGTTATATCGGTTGACGATTGGTTCGATACTTGATCGCTTAGATGGTTAGCGACGACTTGTCTGTTTGTATGTTGAGCGACAACTGACTCTTCTTCTCGATGATCGACGCGTCGCATCCACTGCTAGGAGCAGCTCATTAGGAAAATTGAAACCCCCTTAATATCTATTGGGTGGAAACATTTGCAACTTCCTTGTGGGCGAGTCCTTTTGCGACCAATCACGAGAGAAGACTTACAAAACCGGAGGTAAGATGAAGATCTCAAAAACCCCAAAAAAAGAGGGAAAATACCAGGCGGCAACATCTGCATGCAGTCTTTTGAAAATCCTTCTACATTCCGAAATGTCACGAAACTGCAATTGACGGAAATTCTTTAATGGTGATGACGAAATGCGTACAAAAAATACTCGAGACATTTGGTTGCCAAATGCGCCTTTCCCGGGATCTTTCCGCCGTTGTGCTGGGCGAAAGCCCTTAGACCCTTTTTTATGGTAGTCAGGTCGAAGGAAAATCCGTCGACCGGATAGTGTGCGGAAGGGTTACGCTGGTAAAGTCGCATCTTAATAATATTATTTAATATATAAATATTTCTCGGATCGTTAATTAGACGTTGCGTGATGCGATACGCAACAACTGTCGAATTACAAGTTTTGTTAAATTTATATTACAGTGTCGAACTGTCAAAATTTACTTTTGACTAGACTGTATTTTGGACTGTGTATTCCAGTAAACGATACAGTAGAACGTCTCGAGTCCAAAGAGGACAGTATAGGAACTGTAATAATTTACTTTGAGCACACTGTATTTTGAGCACTGTATTTCAGTAAATATCGCTGTGCAATCGCTCGAATCCAATGCGAACTGTGTAGCCCCTCTATTTTGTACTATTTCTTTTTTTCCTTCTGTGCCCCTGCACTCGTCATTATTCGATGATTTTCCACGTGGAACATTTCCCGGCGTTTTTCCATTAAAATCGCATATTAATTTTTTCCCGACCTTTACGAGATCGAGAAAGCGCGAGTAGTGAACGAGTAATTGCCAATTGGCGAGTAGAGACGAGATTCTCGATACCGAGGACACACACACACACGCGAGGGCTCGAAGCAAAATAGAAACGGAAGGAGCGAGCAGTGCAAAGGCATGCAAGTACATGTTCGAGCGGCTTAGAGTCAGAAGGGTTGTTCGTGGATGAACCAAAGTCAATCTTAACGCCTATTAGGACATTGCAATGAAACCAGAAGTCTCCGTGTACATACGCAGATATGCATGTCCTCGTGGACCGGAAGTTGGAAAGGACATTCTCTCAGGAGAGGAGGGATGCTGGAAGCGCATGGCAGATAGCTGAGAGGATTGGACCGGAGGCATGGACCCAGAACGGAAAGAGAAAGAGCCTGAGGGGGGAGGAAAATGTTCTCGGCCTTCACGCAGACACTCGTGAAATTGCGAGCTTCCCTCGCGTCTGGATACATTGGTGGAATGAACGAGAGACAGAGAGAAAGAGCTAGACAGAGAGACCGATCACGCATATAGCGAGAATGGACGAGAGAGAGCTAAGGGCACATGGGGTTCATAAACTCGCGCCCTTGTATCGATCGTTATCACCCAAAAGGTTGCAATTCGCGTTGTTTCACCCGCCAAATTTTCGAGGTTAGGCCCATCTGTGTGCGAGACTCCGGGGCGAAGAGAGACGGAGAACGGTCGACGGAGGATCGAGAGGGTTGGAAGTTATGGAGAGGCAAGAGAAATATTGGGTGGCACTGGTCATAGCCGAGTGATTCGCCAGAGAGAAACTACGAGGAAGATCGAACGGACCACAGCAGTGACGGAAAAGAATAGAGAGGAGGAGGGGACGATGAATTGGATATCTCCTGGACCACGAGACAGGACAACGCCACTGGGACGGGAATGGAGGCTGGAGGGGTAGTTTCCCGAGTCGGAGGGGCTCCGACGAACATCCCGAGGCTCAAACAAGACAGGAGCGATCTTTCGGACAACGTACTCGCATATATATATACAGTAGAGAAAAAGGGGAAGCATTGCGTTGAAGTTTTTATTGTTGGAACCCAACGGAAAATCCTTGGCAATTTTTTTTTTTAATTTATCTATACAATAAAACAAATATATTGGGTTGTTGAATAAGTTCTCGCTGTTTTTTTTCGTGGAAATTAATTATTTATTTTTGAAAATCATTCCTAATGCTTCCAAACGTTTTGAAACTGTTGTGTGATCAACTTCTAATGATTCTGCAAGTTCAGCTAACGTCTGATATGAGTCTTCATGAAGTAATGCCTCCAATTCAGCACATATTTATTTTAGATTATTTTTGAAGCGTCAAAACCAATCTCTGCATGTTCTTTTTGACACAGCATCGTCGCCGTTAGTCTCAACGAGAATTCTGTGTGCTTCAGGTGTAGTTTTTTTGGAATGAGGTAGTGCAGTAAAATTCTCCGCAAATCCTCTTTTTGGCACGAAATTTGACATGTTGACATTTTACTCATTCATATTGTTTATGATGTCAGGTTGTGTTGTTTTTGCTGTGAAAAAATTAATTTTATCCATTGATTTTGTTTTTGTATTAGGTTGTGTTATCTAACAATCCAAACAAACACTATACAAAAAAGATGTTTGCATTTCGGCGGAATTAAACAAAATGTATTATATAAAATTTACTATACATCAATAATGTACACTCATATATCAACAATATTTATATATAAAAGTACTTTAACATAATAATTTATTTACGCCCCCGCTTAACTTAAGGCGGGATACATTTACAACGACCAAAAAATCGATTTCTATTTTTTCCTAAAGTTTCATTCCTAAATATTTTCCTAAAGTTTCAAAGCGAAATTCAAAAAACTTCCTCATCGCTCGGGTCCGGAGCGGGCGTGAACTTCAAACGCGTTTTTTTCTCAAAACTGCATTATCGAAATTGGAGTGCAGGATTACTCAAAAACTATTAAGCCGATTGAGATGAAACTTAGTACAAATATTGATAATATTGGTACCTTCTACTTGACGAGAATTGTTTTGAAAAATTGGAAAAAAAACGATTTTTTTAATCCACATTTTACAGAAATGTAGCGTGAAATGTTAATTTTTGGTGTAAATGCGTGCCATTTTCTTAAATTTGCGTTTTCTTCATTTTAATTACCGTCACATAGAAACTATACATGTTCTAACTGAAAAAATTGTTGAACTTTTTTGCAAATCAAAGTCTACGGGACGCTGGACTGCACGCCGATTTGCAACTCCCGCGGCGACCTTGCTGTAACACTCTGCCACAGCTCCGTCATTTTGATGATGAATTAATTAAAAAAATTGTTTTGTATATTTAAATATACTATAAAAATATGCCTAAAATTTGATAATAGTAGAATAATTATTTCTTAGTTTAAAAAATCCCTCAATATTGCTTATTTTTTCATGTCTAAATGTATATCCCGCCGTAATAAGCTTAACCTAGTGCTATGGATCGCCCTTCCTTGTACGTGCATCATACTGCATTCGCTGAGGAGGTTCTTGTTGTGTTTGCACGTTATTTGTTGGTGGCAGTTGTTACTAGTATTTGGTTTATGAATAGGAAAAAGTTTGTAGAAAAACCTATATTCACTTTCCTTGTACAAAAAATATATACCTTCTTTTTTGTATGTTTGTAATTACTGCATTTTAATTTGGTTCTCTGAAGATTGGTAACGCCTGGTACATTAACTTATGATATCAGGTTGATAAAATGTTTTGTCACAATAATTTCAATATAATTTATTTATTTATATATCTTATACAAAACATTTCTAATCAACGATATATTCGCCATCGGTTTCTATGACACTCGATCATCTAGTTGGCAACTCATTTATTCCCTTTGCCCAAAACTGCGGCGGCTGGAACTCAAAGAAATTTGATATATCCCTTCTGAGATCGTCGAAGTTTTTGAAAGTTTTGTTTCTCAAATATACCTTCAAATGTCTGAACAAATGGTAGTTAGATGGCGCGATGTCGGGAGAGTATGGTGGATGAGGAACGGTATTCCAGTGAAGCTCAGTGATGGTTTTGTGGGTTTACTTTGCGACATGGGGTCTCGCGTTGTCGTGGAGAAGGTGCACAGTCGCGCGTCTTGGTCGTTTTTTTCTTATAGCTTTTGCCAATTCCTGGAGATTCTCACGATGTATCGTGTAGAGGAGATCGTCTTACCTACAGGGAGAAAATTGTGAAACAGCATTCCCTTTGCGTCCCAGAAACAGCACAACAAAACCTTTTGTGAGTGACGATCAGATTTCGGTTGGTGTGGCGGTTTTTCTCCGATAGGAAACCAGTAGGCTAAACGCGTTCTGTTATCATACAAGACCCAGCTTTCATCTCCCGTCACAAGATCTTCTAAAAACTACTTGCGATGGTGGCGAAGCAGGAGAGACTGGCAGATGGTCACGCGACAGTTCTTATTGTCGTCGGTGAGACGGTGGTGGTATCCATTGAGCTAGAACCTTCCTGTATCCCAAGTTGTGTAAGTGATTGACTATTGACGGTTGGGTGCAGCCAAGTTCTCTTGCTAGCTCGAGCGTACTTGCTTCCGGTTTTTCTTTGATGCAGCGGAGTAATGCTTCATCATCGATGGTCGACGGTCGTCCGGAACGTTCCTTACCTTCAAGGCTTGTGTCTCCAGATTTAAAACGATTGAACCAACGCTGGACTGTTCGATGAGAAACTACGTTCTCGCTGAATGCATCCTGTATATTTTTAGCAGTTGTGCTTGCGTTCGTGCCGCGCCGCCACTCGTAAAAAATGATCGCTCGAAGTTGCTCCTGCGAGATCGAAGCCATTTTTGTCCACTAGAACGCGCGCTCACCCTTTTATACCCTGTCACGCGGAAGAGTAGAAAACATTCTAGAATATTCTCGACATAGCTCGATGTCATATTGCGTAAATACGTAAAAATACATTTTTAAAATTTTCGCGACAAAACTTTTTTATCAACCTGATAGATTCGGATAGGATTGTTGTGTTCTCGTATTGTGGTTATATATTTTGTAAGAGTACTGCCGTAGAGTTGTGTCTGGTAGAATTTTTCTCCCAATTCCTTAATACAGTTGAGTATCAATGACGCCTTGGCCGCTTCGTGCGTATCACTTATTCTAGCGTATTTATTTGCCGAGAGTATTAACCTAACGCACGTATTTTGGAACATTTGTAGAGGTTTGATATTTCTTGGTGCTGCACTACACCATATTGAGTGTGCGTAGATTACTGTAGGTCTAAGTATCATTTTGTAAATTAGTATTTTGTTATGTTTAGACAAAGGTGATTTTTTTCACCATCAGCAGATAGAGCTTTCTAACAAGGAACATCCCTCAGGCGACACCCTTCGATTTTTTAGAAATTTGGATATGTTATAAAGCACCGAAAAGTAAGCGATACGTATTTTTTTTTATCCGCGGAAGAACCGTTTTAAGGGCTGAAACGCACCCTCAAAATGGGGATGTTTTTCCTCTTAAAATTATATTCTATTGAAATCGTTCTACATACAATCCGTAAATGTATGGATGAAATAATTAAGCGGTTGCTACAACATTTTTATTTCGTACAAAAATATAATCAATAGAATTAATTATTTCTTTACTGCATCAAAAGGAATCCACCATGGGACGGAAGTTTTTCAATTTGTTCAAAATCTTAAATAAAAAGTGAGCATTAGAATGATCATCCACGATAATAGTAGAGAGAATATCATATATCCAATGGAATATCCATGGAGAGAATATCAGATATTCAACTGATAAGAACAGATACTACACTTTGATCTTAGGCACAGGCCAAGAAGCGATACTCTTTCGAGTTTCTCCGGCGTTTAAGTAGATTTTCGGTTCGCGCTACGCTTACGAGAAACGAGCGCGCGTGCGGCTTCTAACGGTGACCCCGAGAATTACGGGTTTCCTCACACCTATAATTTCGGTGGCGCTCGGCCATGATTTGGTTGAATTTTTTCAACCAAATGCGCAAGAAACAAATTTTATTTTCGCATAATTTTTTAACCAATTCAGACATTTGTTTAATTTTTTTAAATCAAAATGAAATATTAATATTTTAACGAATAATGTACTTGGAAATCAATATCGGATATGAACGAAATTCAATTTTTCTTGTGCACTCGAATCAACAATGTTCATGTTATGAATTAAAACTCTTTTTTTTGTTCTTTGCAGAAAATGAATTCAAAACTATATAATTTGTTCGCGATAATTTTTTAGATAGTTTCAATAATATATTGTTCTCGGCTAACAATATATCTTTGGAATGAAAGAAAAACTTTTAATTTCATCATGTTATTGAAGTCAATGGCGTTTCGTTTGGAATAATGAATCCGATTATTTACACCAACAATTTTACAATTGAATCAACGAAATTTCATTCAATAACACCAATGATATTGGATCAATGATTTTTTTTCTCAGTACGCGTTGTGACATTTGGCCAGAGGCTGTGCCTGACCTGGAGACTGTCCATTTTCCCTCCTCATAGATTCGAGGTAGGTGAAACACTATGAGCTAGGTAAAATGGACAATTGTGTACATATGTCATAGTATCAATTTTACCCAGTTCATAATTCATACCAACTGGACACAATGGACAAAAACTGCCAGAAGAGACTGGATAATTCAGACGATGCACATTTATATTGTCGATCCGTAGTAATGATCCTAAAAGCCATTTGTGCGATTGTCGTGCCCGAACTTAGCCAAAGAAATAATTGAACTTACAGAAAATGCGTTTCCATTGCATTTCAATGATGCAAACATAAGAATACCGTGCAACTCGTATCGCTCCAAGCGCCAAATCCTAGAAGTTGCTTTTCATGTTTATTCCCCAACAATTTCATATTCCTGAACAGTGTCATCTCCACGTGTGCAAAATACACGAACGGGCTTAAAAGTTAAACATATCCGAATGTAATATCGCATGCGAAGTTGGTAGTCTATTTATGAGAGCGTTGGATGAACCACCGACATGTACTAGGGTTCATCCGACGAGGCGCATCACCCACACTTGAAGGACGGTTTTACCGTTTCGGAAGTCTAGCCACCCCACAACAAAGCCAACCCCGCAGCATCGCAAGCCCATTTCTCTCCTCGTGGATCCACACCATATACCTTACGCGCGCGCGCGTGTGTACGCGAGCACCCGTGAGGTGGTGTGCGAGAATTGGTGCCAATATGGAACCCCACATCACGCTCGCTATGTTTTTACTGATATGAGGAAATTGCCAATGAGGAGATGAAAAGGATTTGAGGAGTTGGATGTCTGAAGAGACAACTTGCAAGTGGAATCCTCAGATATTCTTAATGCTCGAACCAAATGTTAGGCTCAGTTATTTTTTCAATGGGCATTGCTTGTTGCACAGTAGACGTAAAACTCAGTTCCAAGAGTGAAGCCTGCTGACCTGCCGGAATCGGATTAACTGATGGGGGAACGACAGCAATTGATCGCATTTATCGTTAACTGCTGGCCGATTTCGACCTCGTGTTAAAATCGATCATTCGTTGATCCAAATCACCAGAAAATCCAATCAGTTCAATCGACTTCTGTCATGTTAATGGGTTATGCCTAATTCTAACAGTCTCAAACGGCTCATTTTTGGGATTTTTTTTGGAGAATCGTGATGATCAATTTCTACATAAATTATATATTTGAAAAAGTATCATCTGAAGAACACTCTGTATTTTTTTGTGTAAAAATATTTAATTATAATCGATTTACAGCGATGTCCGGAAAGCACCTCCCGAAAACGTATTTTGTGGTGAGCTATGTCCTTCTTAACCAGGTTATCTAATATGAAAAGATCAAACAGATTTTCGTGAGCACATTCGGTTTATCCTATGATTAACCGAAGGAATTTCAGAAGTATCAAATACAACAAAAATGGCACGTGTTCAAAGTTTCTTGATTTGTGCCACAAAATGAGCATTTTTCCTTCGTCGAATCGAAAGTATACATCGGGAAAAAAAAATTCTTCTATCAAATACTATTTTTTTACATCTACAAAACGCCCGAGAAAATTCCGAAAATCGATGCAGTCGTTTTTTATATACTTTTCTCACCGACTTTGAAAACGTACTTTCGAGATAAAACCGTTTAACGTTTCGATCGACGCTCCGAGCGTTCCGACAAGCGTCAACATACCAGCCTATAAATCTGTCAAATTTGATTCGATCACCTCGAAATTTTCAGGGAACATTCATAAGATCATATACTGTCCAAATATAATGATTTGAAAAAAATGATTTTTCGACCCTTACAACTACGCGCAACCCCTTATATCTAACCGGCCGATATTTTGGTCGGACTGCGAGCGTCGAAAGAAAATATCTGCATGAGTTATAAGATATATGGCGGTGCGTGTCAAGCAACCTCAAATCAAAATGTACCAACGGGTCCATATTTACACCAATGCCCTTATATGCAAGTAGAAACTCCCGCGCTGTGTTCAGCCTTCTATGAGGCTCTCCCCAAGCCCCTCTGCGATAACCTCCCTTATATGTCGCTGCTCACACCGGTTCGCTCGATTTATACGACCTTCGAAAACGGGCTTCCTTCTTCTTTCTCTCTCTTTCCTCTCCCTTTTTCCCTACTGCGCTTCGTCCACCCGCAGCAACGCTTTTCCTTTCTCTCTCTTTCTCCCTCTTCCTCTCTCCGCGGTGTCTCTCTCGTTCTTTCGGTTTTCCGCTTTTCCCGAATCCCTCTTTTTCCTCTCTTTCAACCCTCCTCCGCTTACCCCTCTCCACCGAGCTCTGTCTCGATGGCGTGTTGCCAGACCCAGGCCATTTTGAGTACAGGAACACGAGCACGCATACGTCGATGGACACGAAGACACCGGAGTCGTAAACCTCACCCTGCACCCTGCCACCCTCCTCGGTGTTTCTCTTCCTATTCTACTTTCGTCTCGTCCTTCGTATGAAATTTTTAGTCTGCCGCGTTCTCGACTTTTTTTCGATATCTCTCTCTCTCTCCCTCTCTCTCCCTCTCTTTCTCTTTCTGTCCCTGTCTATTTTACAATTCCCACTGGTATCACTACCACTAAAACTTTCGGCGTCGATACGTATACGTATGAAGCAGGAGCAATGGAAGCGCGTCACCGATCTGCCCCGTGCAGTTTTCTTTTTTTCGCTAGCGTTTTTTTTTGTTCCTACCAGGTCGTAGGCAATCCTCGTCCTTTATCGGAGAAGCCACCCTCTCGCACCTCACGAGTTCGTACCGCGGCCCCCATCTTCCTGACCCTCTCCGGTACTCGGTCCCCGCTTCAACCCTCCCCTGCGCTTCGTTCCACCCCTCTTCACTGTCCTCCCACTGCCCTCTTGCCAGGAAACTCCGACACCAACGAAATTCACCACACGAATGCACCCGGAGGGCACTTTCTCATCGTTCGTCTGACACGCACGCACGCGACTAAGCCCTCCCTCGTACCCCCGCGGTATTCCTCGTCGCGCCCGTCCACTGACCCCCGAATCCCTCGGCGGCCATGTAAAATCGCAGGAGAACGTTTCAGGCCGGTGAGTTGCGGTCACCGATCAATCGCTCGTACCCCCGGTGCCAACTTGGGAGCGGACATGCCCGGAATCGCCGATTGAGGGTGCTTAATGAAATCACGTGGGAGGGGTGAAAAATTGATGAAAAAAACGAATCGGTTGCGAAGGCTTTGTGCAACTTTTCAAGGCTGACGCATCAAATTGATCATTGATATGGTGCCGATGTTTTTGCGTCGTTGGCGCGCGAATATAATTCTTTTTCATTCAGTGTTTTTATCATCATTTTGAAGCTTTTTGGTAGATTTGAGGTGTAGATCTTTGATGAGGATTCCAAAAATGGGTTTGGAAAATTTTCGGAACGTAAATCTGCCGAAAACAATTTGAAAATGTACAAAAATGGACTTCTATTTGCGTTTGATGTTGATGTTGACATTTGCAACGATGCAAAAACGTCAACATCATGGATTAATGTGGAAAAAGAGATGACATGTCGTTAAGAAACTGATAAGTCTCTGTTATCGAAGGGAAATAAAAAAATGTACACCATCGGCCCATGCAGGGTTGATCAAGAGACTCAGATCTTGTTAGCAGGATTGATCAAGAGACTTTAATCTTTTCGACAGGGTAGATCAAGAGACTCAAATCTTGTCAGCAGGTTTGAATTGTAGATCGTTGATGAACATCGCAAAAAACGTTTGAGCGATGTTTGTAACGTAAATCTGTCGAAAACAATTTGGAAATGTCGAAAAATTGACTTTTATCTCATTGCAACGATGCAAACGTCAACATCATACATTGATGTGGAAAAAAAGATCACATTTCAATAAAGAACCGACGAGTCTATGTTATCGCAGCGAAATAAATCATTTTACACCATCGGCTCGTGCAGGGTTGATCAAGAGGCCCCGATCTTTTTGGCACGTTCGAATCGTAGATCGTCGATGAGCATCCCAAAAAACGTTTGGGTGATTTTCGTAGCTTAAATCTAGCGAAAGCAATTGGAACATTGAAATAAATTAACGTTCATTAAATTCCAACGATGTAAACTTCAAAATCGTACATTAATCTGGAAAAAAAGATTACATGTAGTTCAAAAAGTGATACACCTCTGTTGTCAAAGCGAAGGGTGCCACCCTCGTTCTGTACAGGCTTGATCATGAGACTCAAAAATTGCGTCAAGACATAATCGGAATCCTTCATTTTATTTTACATCTACCAAAAAACAATGCCACCTCGAACGAATTCCGAATGGATTGCACGAGCATTTTCGATTCGATGATCGATGTAAAGAGCCCTGACCTCGTGCTCATTCCATTGAAATCCCTTAGGGGTTGTTCTTACTCGTTTTCGTGATCACATGAACACGTATATTCGACTTCAAAATCCTTTCGTTATACGTACCGAAGTAACGCACGAGGGAAGCGAAGTCTACGGCGATTAAAGTTTAACGAGCGTGGAGAGAGCAGAGACCAGGTGACGCAGCACACACACACACATTAAAGAGGAACAGGCGCAGAATGCAACAAAAAAAATGGTGAGTGGAGCCAGACTACGCGAAAGGTGTGAGAACATAAAGTGAGAGAGAGATGGAGAATGGAGGCAGACCCAACAACCAGCGAAATTTAGCTCACTGGTCTCGCGTTATGGCCCACGTAGGGGTGAGAAAAGGGGTTGATTTTACGTGTGTTTTCGTGAAATTAATACAGAGTTTAGTTTTGCGACCGTAAACTAGATCCGCAGACGGCAGTAAAAGCCGAACGAAATGGCGATGGACGGACCAGACTCTGCGCTCTATATTTATACCCCTTCAGGTATATTCATATATGGGGACATCACCGCGGATTTCATCCGAGCAGCTACAGCACTCGAATTAAACTCTCATTATCGTATATCCACCAAAATAACAATTCACGTATCCCCGAACGCGGCAAATTGAATGTTCAATACTCGTATACAGAAGTGGCGAATGAACGATTATTTCCCAAATTGTCCATCAGAAAAAAATAACCATAGTGTCGAAATTCCCATCGTTGGCACCCAACGAAAATCCTACCTCATTTTGTTTATTTCACTATCTTTCCTGTCATTCAAAATCGTTTTTCCCACATTCAAATTGTAGATTACCAATGTTGCCTAAATCTGCCAAACCGAAATATGGGCATAGGGAAAAAGAAATCTGATTGCATTCCAAGGGTGATCATCGCAAAGATCCGCAACCGTTCGGTCCTCCTGCCAATGAGCTGTTACAACGACCGAGGGCCGAAATTTAAGGGGCTATGTGAGCGCTGAAAATTTGGCTGATTTTCGGGAATTTCATGGACGAAAAGTACTCAATTAAATGTTTCGGAAAATTAAGAATATATTTGGCTATATTTGACCTATATTACATAATTTTTTCATAGAAAAATATTGAGATGCAAGCAACTTATGCGCTGCCTTCGGAGGCGCCGAAAAAAAAAGTTCCTCCACTGCTGACACGATTCCGGCCGATTGAGTAGCTGAAACCGAAAAAGGAAAAAATGTCGTTAAACTGGAAGGTATTTCCTGTACAATGACGTAGGATTTTCAAAAAATATCAAAATCTAACTAAATGGCGGAGTTATGAAAAAAAAATCTGTTTTCTTGCCTGTAAAGTGGTCGTTTTTTTCAATGCCAAATCGTCAATTTTCATCCCATCAAAAATATCGTACGTCATTGTAAATTAAATATATTCAAGAGTACTCAGTTCAAATTTTAAGTCAATCGGATCTTTGAGTTACAATGTCAGCAAATTTGAAAAATTTCATTCCATATTCTTGAAAGTATAAAAATCCCATCTCATATTCGTGAAAGTACAAACTGTCGGAAAAAGCAAAAAAAATCGATTTTTTAAAAGTGTCACACTGGTATAGCTCTTTAATTAGCCTCGAATGTCCTGCACGCATCGCGAGAACAGTGGGTTGAAGCGCGAAGAGAATCATTGATATGTGATATCGAGAGGGGAGATCCTTTTAGACTGGCGAAAATAAACGAACTTTTAAGATTTTTTTGTCGAAACCATTTATTTCGCAAGATTAAAATATTATATACATATTACTACATCTTTCAGTGTTCCTAAAAGTTTTTTCAACATTTAAAAATGGCGGCTGTACAAAACGGGCTTCAGAAACAAAACTTTCGTGAACCTCGTACACGATAACTCAAAAACTGTCTGCTCGATTATTTTGAAATTTGTCACACTTGTGGACAACATAGTAACCGTCCATGTGAACCTAAAGTTCCTTGAAAAATATTTTTATTTAACTACTTTTTCATCAACAAATACTATAGTAAAAATTTCATAAAATATATAACTTTTTTCAAGCACGTACCATTTTTCGAATTTTCATTTTTCTTTGGACGTTTTAAGTTCACATAGAGCGTGAGGGTCTTAGGAATGTAAAACGTCTCGGCTCTGATGTTTCACATCAATGCACCGGACGCTAGGCTATACGCCGTAGAACTAAGGTAGCAACCATCTCTGAAGCAAGTGTCGTACAGGCGCCATATTTTAAATATTTTAAAAAAAATTGAAAATGAAAAGATGTCATCATTTATACATACAATTTTACTGATGTAGAACAAATAGTTTACACACAAAAAAATCTTCAAAATTCGCTCATTTTCTGCGGCCTAGATAGTTTTCCCCCCTTAAGAGTGACCCAATTCGTATTAAATTTCCTGTAGGTTGATACCACAGGATAATATATCGTTGAGCAGTTTCGAGTCTTGTCTACCTTCCGTCGTCGTTGCGCGTCGTCCGCGACGCCCCGATTAATGGGTCACGAGACGCAACTAACTATAAATTGATAAGAGAACCAACTACCACCGTCTCCCTCATCTCGAAAGGACAGAATACGACAAATGTATAGTTATAGACGTGGGCACCACATATACATGTATGAAGTCAATTTGTACATGTATAGGCTACGTTTACCTCCCGTTGCGCCCACCCATATATCCAGAAACGTGGAAATCTCACATCGCCTTTACCACCGTAATGCCCCCCGCCCCTTCGGGCCGCGTTATATAAGCCATGAAAATTTTCATCCACGTTATTCACTCGAATGGATCGACGTCCACGTCTTTCGCACACAAGGACCGAGGTGGGTGGTTGGAGGGGGTTGGTACGTTTTATATCATACCCTCGTTGCTAGAGATAACCGAGGAGAGTTATAACGCCTATTGTTCGCTCGCTGCGTCTGCCCTGGTAGACTCTCTAATAGCTATTACATCTGTGCGCAGTTCACGTATACCTAGACATGTTGAATTACCAGCTAGTGCTGTACCCGTGTCTCAAGGCCGGGACCCTCGTAAAATCCATTTTATCGCTTTCAAAAGTTATCACCCTCCAATCGATTGCAACGTCAATTCGAAGACTCGGGTATGATTTTTATGTCCTTGGCAATTAAAAATGGTGTTGAAGTTTGCATCGCAAGAGTACAGTGTGATTTTTCTTTTGTTTATTTTTTATTGGCATTCAAAGTATGTTTTCGTAGGGTCAGCTTGTAGATCTCCAGTAATGACGGCAAAAACGTATGAGTGATTATCCTAGTATGAACCGGGCCTGAAGATTTGATTGTGCGGAAAAGAAATTTTCATTGCCTTCCAACAATGGAAACTTCAACATCATAACGGAAAAGCAAAGATTATTGCCGAATCTTGCGGGAAACAGTCGTGACGTACTCGTTTATATCCTGAAATCCATCTTGATAACGTAAATCGGCCTATCAGGATCAGAGCATGTGAAATCGGCCGGATTCCTCGAGAAAAATATTCACCAAGATCGAGAATGGACCACGTCCCAATACGCCAAAAGGTCGTGATCACGATACGTGATGGCACTATCGAGTGGCAGTCTTCTCCGTCTCCTTCATAACCTGGTGAAAATCTTGTCAACAACTATTCACTGGCTAAGAAGCCTTCGACGTATTGGCAACGAAGACGACAGGTCCGGGGATCGAAACAAAGAGATTTCTTTTGGCTCGCCAAAGGAAGCACCCCTGCTAAAGCTTAGGAAGTGAACGAAAGATGGAAGTATCCTCTTCTCCGAGATACTGGTTAGATCGCTTGGAAATATATGTATACGGATGTTCGGATGGTGGTCCATCAGAGCGAAGAGACTGCGAAGAGCTACCCAGATCCATAGGAAACCCGTGTCATCCAGCTGGTAGTCATACGGGCGTACGCCGTGTCAATTTATCCTCCGAGTTAATGGAGGACGTGACATTTTGACTGTTAGCAGAGTGCTTGCATATAGGTGGCTGATCCAGAAAGCTTCGCATCCCTCTGCACGTGGATGCATATGCACGTACGTTATGGAATACGAGTGGTGGTGTGCGGTTGTTGGTGGTGGATGGGAAACTTTGCTTCTGGTTGCTCTAGCTGGTGGTGGTGCTCGACCTCGCTGCTGCTGGCCGGATGACGAAACGGAGATACCTTATCTGGCGGCGTGCAGCTCGAGCAAAAAGAAGCCGATGGAAGGAAAAATGGTGCTGGTGCACGGAGAGAAGAGCTACCACCCGTGGTTGGTTCGTACAAGGGTATGTAGTAGATGGGCAATGTACTATATATTCTGTACGTACCCAAGCGTTCGTAAACGTGTGTGTACATTGGATAGCGGAGAAATGGAAGAGGACGGAATATAGGGACGGAGAGAGCCAGTAAGTCGGTCTTCGACGTTGACTAAACGAGACACGGAGACATGGCGACCCGACTGGATAGAAGGAGTTCAGGGTGTAAAAGTGTACGTACATGGATTTTCGCATAGGAAGAGAGCTACTTCCTTTTACTTGGTGTGTGTGCGAGTGTGTTTGGTGGACAAATAACTGCGTGTGTCCTTACCGGTAAGGCAAAAACTCTTTGCGTATTTCTCCTACCAGAGGACAAACCTAGCCACTCTTTCAGCAATTCCTTCTTCGTTCCATACTCTTTCGTCGTGCACGGTTTATCTGTCCCTCAATTTCTCGGATATCCTTTACACACTTGGATGGATTCTAAATCATCAAGAACTTTCACGAAAACCTGCTTCTCTCGGAAATACAAGTGGAAATTCTATTCTTCCATTTGCCATCCGTGTTCTTCCTGGCCAAAGAGTCGCCTGGCATACGCATCATCTTTCTCTGCCCTATAGCTCTTTCTGTTTCAGTATTCTTTTTCTATGACAGTTTCTTCCAGTCGAGTCAGTCTCTTTCTTCTTCTATATAAAGTTTCCCTCCTTATCCAGCTCACCGCTCCCAATCCTGGCCTGCAGCTCATCGACATCGTTTGCCCGAAGATGAAACTAGGAAACTAGCCGCCATCTCTACTTGGGGAAAAAGGGCCAGCCCATGCCTACAAGGATATACAAACGTGTCTAGAACGTTCTCAAGCGTTCTTCCGTTAGTAGCCACCCTCCGACGACGCGCCAGCCTCAGAGCAACCCCCCCCCCTCCCCAGTTCGTACCCCACATATAGCTCACTGCGTGTTGCTCACCCTGACGGTTGCCTGGCTGCTTGCCTGTTTGCGTATCCGTGTGTTTCCTCATGCCCTATACACTTCGTCCTTTCTCCCGTCCCTCCTTCGACCCTGGACGCGCAACTTTGCGACCGACGGCCGCCACCACCATCCCCCACAACGTCGAATCCAACCAACGCCATTGGCAATCACGCTCTGCTATAGTTTCGACCCCTCAAAGGCAAAATGGCCACGACGCATCTTCTGTCAGAGCAGGAACTCGGATTCCTTTCTCTCTGTCTCTCTGTCCCTTTCGCTAAAGGATTACTTCTGCTTTGCGGTATCCTCTTTCCATTGCTACTTGTAGTATACATGTATCATCTTGCCTACTTCTCCCAATGTTATCAATTCCTTCTTAATCAAGCTTAGGGGGTGTTTTAGGATCGTGAGAAGCCCCGAAGTCTCAACGCCAATGGAAAATAATGATAAAAGTATCAACTCCATACTCATTTATTCTAAGCAACCTTGGAGAACGGGTTTTTGTTTACTGTCGTATCGCAAGATGTCATGTCCCGAAAATTGCAGTAGAATATTTAGAAAAAGGTAGTCGGTGAAACGCAGTTCTCTTTTTCCTAACGAAACCGTGCAATTTCTTTCCATCCGTACTTTCACGTCATCTCCTCATTCAATTACTAAATTACACTGGCGCAGGGAGTGAAGGATGCTCACCGGCTTGGCGATATTTCACCCGCTATCCACGAAAGTAATTGGAGCGCGTTTAAATGCACTCACGAAAATAATTCAGCGACCTGAAATTGCTCGCTAGCATCCAACTGCACGCGCGCTCCCCAAAGAACGTCTTTCACGCCTAGAGGAGTATGAAGATTCTGATGTTTCGGTTGATTCCGACATGCGCCAACCGGATGTATCGATCAATTCTCGCAAACGGACCTGATTCCATTGCTTCCAGAAGATTAAAATCACCTAAACACCCTGTTCGGTCCATGTCATAGAGGAAACAGTTGGTATCGTCTGAGGTGAGAGTATGTCAGCTTTCCAATCGACTGAGGAGTATCACAGACAGAGAGACGAAGTAGAAAGCTCGAACGCGCGTTCGGAACAAAGAGAGAGGGTTGAATCACGGTGAACGCGGTATAATATACCAACCGACCAAAATGTGTGTCTTCTCTTTTTCTCTCCTCTCTGTGTCGGGGAAGTGTAAGAAGGGGCTCTAGGAACTAGCGAGGGCGGATCAATACAATCGCTAATCCGGTGCATTGTGAGGCGAGGCGTGGCGTAGCAAAGAGGCGAGGTGAGGCGGTGGTCTTGCTCTGCCTTCCTCTCTAGACTCACCCTCAACTACCCCCACGGTTGAGGCCGCACACACACACACACACACACACACACAAAACTATATCTATCTTGAGCTTCAACCCTCGTCGTCGTCGTCCTTCTCCTTCTACTCCTCCTCACGACGAACCTCCAACGTAAACCCTCTGGCAAAACCCACCCTCCCACTCTAGCCTCTACACCATCCCTTCGGCTACCGCACGAGGCTCACCCTGTCCTTTCATCTTTCTTCCTCTTCGCTCTTCCATTTAATCCTTCTCGCCCTCTCGCATCGCCCACTCTGTCCAATTTCTCGTTCTCTCTTGCTACATCCGTCCTATTCCTCTGCTTGCTCTCTGCCATATCGATATATTCAGGCGCATCGGCGCGTGTATATGGGACAGAGGCTTCTCAGCACATATACACGCACGCAAAAACGTTGCAAAGGTCCGTCCGTTCGCCCTCCCGGCGTCTTGCCGTACTTCCGCTTCCAACGCTTAACCTAGCCTCTTTGACGAACCAACAACCCCCCCCCCCCCCCCAGAGGGTTAGCGCAACGCCACAGAAGGATGTATAAGGACCGGTGAAGACCGACAGGGATACTTTCGATGATCGTACGTATGTCTGTATATATGGATTATTTTATCGGATAAAATACAACGGAACACACGTAGCGAGACACCGTATCATATCTGTACGATGTACGGATACACGTACCCGCTTTAGACATCCACGTATCTAGCAGTTCAACTCTTGAACGTTCATATACATATGCTCGCGCATCCAAGATACAAACTTTGATGGAGGGATTTATTCCTCAACGACGAAACATTCCAGCTGAAACACGTTTCTTTTGAGCAAGAGACTTTGCCACACTTTGCCAGGCCAGCCGGTTATGCGTTGATGATGTAAATGTATGACGAGCAGGACCTGAGAGTATGAGGATCGTGATCAGTTCAATTTTTTCGGTTTGCGGGCTGTGGAGATGTTTGGGCTTTGCAACTAGGTATCACTTGTCAATCAGAAACGAACTCATGCTAGCGAGCATGTAGCTAATGGCTGGTCGTCCAACCATCGGATTCGTACATGAATGCAGAACTTGTCGAAGAGTGATCGAAAATCTACAACAGCTCAAAACTTTTGGATCCAATTTTGGAATTCCAGAGGCGCGAAGCACGGCGAAGTTTGGAAAGGATACTCGATCAAGCATGATCGAAATCTGTATGAAAATCAATGAGCCGCTGACAATGAGTCTTATCACAGTCCATCTGGAATGAATCATTCGCGGATAACGCGTCGCCAAACAATTTCGCAAGTTCGTTGACTCGCAAAAGCATCGGTATCTCCACACGATGGTACGTGCGATTATGCTCCAGGGAATAGCTAAAATGTCTGGTGTATGTAAGAGCTATTATAAACGTGCGTATGTTAGCGGCTCCCTAAGAGGGTTACAAAGCTGTTTGTATATACAATGATGCACGTTGCGGATCGGTGTAGACCCAGAGCGAGGATGAAAAAGCAGAGAGAGAGAGAGAGAAATGAAGAGGGAATAGGAGAGAGCAAGCGTACACGTAACATGCCACAAAGTATCAAACGAGGGATAGAGTGGAAGTGAGATGGAGGAGGGAGTACAGGGAGCAGGATAAAAGGAGACAGAGAATAAGAGCAGAAGCAAGGGATGACTTATGCCCTGCCGACGCATTACCGCATTTCCCACGGTTCTCTCACCGCGTACAACTCCGCTCTCCCTCTCTTCCTCCCTTCTCCTGACCCTCCTCCACACCACCTCGCTCGCCGTTTCTCTTCTACGGACTGAAGAGCTTGTACCACGGCGGCAGCGGACCGCCAGGTCGGATATAAACTTATGTGGATGAAAATTTATTTACCACTGTGGAGCAATGGCGGTTTGTACGTATACGAGGAATGGCGACGGTGTGCGTTGCCAGCACAACGTGGATGTTCGAACAAAAATGTCCACCGTTTTCCAACCATCCGCTCATTGGCTTTCGCGTTATTAGGATCTCTTAAATCTTGCTCACTTTATCATCAACCGTAGTTTCTCTTCTTTGCCCTCTCAGTAGGCTTCTCTCTCTTCGTCGATTGCTTTCTGATTCTCTCTTTCCTCTGATCTTCCCTCATTCTCCCTTTCGTTAGGCTACCAAAGAGGAAGCTACTCCCAGCTCGGATGACATTGAACTTTGCGTCGTTGGAATGAAGATGGAAGGTAAATGCCCAAAAAAAGATTTTGGATAATGATGAAGATGAGGAAACGAAAAAGAGTTTACTTTAACAACATGGATGCAAAGTTCGCGACGCATATCAGTGTGTGCGATAGCTGCGAACGGCTGTCCTCGCAATTTGCACCACCACTCTTGATCATGCCACCAACTTCAATGGTCATCCTCTCTCTCTCTCTCTCTCTCTCTCTCTCTCTCTCTCTCTCTCTCTCTCTCTCTCTCTCTCTCTCTCCCTCCCTCTCTCTCCCTCCCTCTCTCTCTCTCTCTCTCTCTCTCTCTCTCTCTCTCTCTCTCTCTCTCTCTCTCTCTCTCTCTCTCTCTCTCTCTCTCTCTCTCTCTCTCTCTCTCTCTCTCTCCCACCCCTCTCGCGCCGCGCTTTACTTTGCTGCGGCTGATACCGATCGCAGCTAGGCGCCGGCAGTCTCTCGACTCTACTACCATCGCATCGCCGCACGACTACACGTCCTCGAAAACGAAAGGACCCAACTCGGCCAACTTTACGAGCTGACTCGTTTGAGTTACGACTTTTCGTTCCCCAGAATTACATATATATGCCATGTTCGGTAATGCTCGTTATATTAGCGATCTCGCACCTGCACACAATCATACGGAAGAGAGTCAGAAGACCGACGATGCGCCGATGCATCTGTCTCTGCCGCGAAACCACCACGACAGAGCGAAAGAGATAGAGACAGAGAGAAATGAAGAGGGAGAGAGATAGACAAAGAGTAATGAGCTTTTGCAATACGTGATCTCCCGCCGAGTACAGGAAGTTCCAGCATCAACATCTACGTTCCAATTCCTCAGTGTTATCCCTTCTTTCTCAATTGAAAGAAAATTGATTTGTTACCAATGATTTGATTACTAAATAATTAGTGATGATTTATTAGTAATAGGGAAATCATAACTATATTAATAAATTTGCGACGTTACTAATGTAGTTAATTTTGGATAAATCCAATAGATAGTAAAATTAGTAAATATTACTAAAAAGTTTTTACTAGTAAATGATACTAAATAACGTTTTTTTAAAATAAAAATTAAAGTTATTAAATTTAATTAATACTTTTCACAAAAAAATAATAAATCATTACTCATAATTAGTGATGGATTATTCATTACTATTGTATTTGTATTGTATTTATTTCCTCATTGTACACGCTTTGCGCTCCTTACATTGCCCTCGTCTGCCCTTATGTTTACATTCAAACCTTACGCCTAGTTTTTCTCACACATGAAGAATAAAAATAAATAGATAAAATATTGATTCATTACTAATAAATCATAACTAATTATTAGTAATAATTTATTTACGCTTTTGTGAAAATTATTAATGTAATTTAATAACTCTAATTTTTATGGAAAATTTGTTAGCAAAAAGTTATCGGTATACAAAATTTACTGCATTATTAACATATTAAATTTATTAGTGATATTTATTTAAAATAGTACTTTTTTATCATAAGCCAATAAATAATGATTTCTCTACTACTAATAAACCATTACTAATGATTTTTAATTATCAATTATCAATTGCGTTTATGTTCCTCAGTAGTATGATTTCTTTCTAACTCAAGTTATTATTTTATCTAAGGTATATATTTACTTTATGAACGCTGACTAAACTTGTTAATGAACATTTGCGTTTATATTACACTGTCGTTCGATTTATTTCTTCGTTAAGTGAATATTATACTTAAGTCATCAACGCTTTTGTCATTACTGTCGATTTGAGTGATAAACATTTGCGATTATTACTGAAGCAGTATGATTTCCCCCTTAGAACCCAAGTTGATACTGGCTCTCGGTAACTAACGATTTCAATTGATTAATGAACAGTAGTATACATTCTGTCTCAGCTAAGTTTATATCGTATTTAAGTTATCAATGTTAAAGGATACCGATTTCTTTTTAGATCTAGACACGTCCAGTAACAAATTCCTGTGCAAAGTTTTCGTCCGTTCCAGTACATGATTTACGGGGAAAAAAATATGAAAATGAAGGCAATTTGGCAGGGTTTCTATTTGAAACCCCTGAAATTAGCCACAGTTGATATTCCACGCAATATTAACTGCGTCTAATTTCACGATGTTTCATTGAAAACTGGGCTAAATTATTGAAATTAAAATATTTTTTGTCTCGAAAAAACGCAATAAAACTTTTAAAAGCTACGAAGTTGTACTTCAATTAGAAATATCCTCATCTGAAAAATCAGTATTCTCCAATATTATGAGACTCCAATAGCGATCGACAAAAAAATCGACCCTCCGCCATGAACCCGACAATGGCATTACACGCGAATTTTTCCAATATTGAATGAAAACCTATGCCCGCGCCGTGTTTTCGCGTTAAACTCATAAAATTTGTGCCGACGAGTTTAGTGCAATTTGATTTGATTTAATCGGACGAGAGTATTTTTGCAATCAACTTTGAATGGTCCTGTAGGCAGGATTATACGTCCGATACAAGCGCGTAACAAGGCCTCACCGCCGAGCCTGCATTAACCGGTCGGCCATTAATCCTCGATGTGCCCTTAAATCTTCGTGATTGCTTAATAAACATGTATACTACAGTTTATACGGGATGTGTGACCGAGGAGCCTGAATCGAATTAATATTTAGACCCCCTCGTAAAGAACTATTGGCTGTTGCGAACGCTCGGACGAGACAGTAGACACGCACGCGCTTCTTTTCAATTTGTTACAAACTACCGAGTATCGTATTCAATTAACGATGAACTTCCATTTTTTTCCAGTAGCGATTTCTTTATTAATTACTGACGGAAGCAAACCTGGTGATCAATGCAACTAGTTGAACGAATTGAGGAGGTTGGAACGTTACCTACAATACAAGATTTTGTAAATATTCGGAAGTGTCACTCCTGTCAGAATCGAGCTGATTTTTTTTTGTGTGGTTTCTTACAGTTAAAAAACATCATATTTAATATTATTGTGGCAGCGTATCAACAAAAACAATGTAAATAAATAATTTGTTAAAGATTTTTATTTGTCGATCTTTCGAACTTTTTTTCAAGATTCAAGATTTTCAAGACCCAAACAAACCCAAACATTATGCGCCATTAAAATATAACTTAATATGAGGTTTTGTAATCATAAAGAATTGATAAAAAAAATCTACAGCCTCTTTTTAGCGGGAGTGACACTTCCGAATATTTACCCAAGATTTTAAATATATATATATATATATATATATACATTTTTTTATTGTGTAGACTATACGGAGACTTAACCATTTTGTTTTAATTTTTCACCACAAATCATTAGAGATAAAAAAAGTTGAATGTGTGTAATTTAATGAAAGTGTAAAAAAACTAAATATAGTTTAATCTATGTAAAAATGTAATGTTTGATGTATGCAATTTTACGTGCAATTAGATAGACAAGACCATCACGATATGGGTGATCAACATTTTTGGATATTTAGCACAAAGATAAACCTGTCCTAACAACGGATTAACGTCAACTAAATCTTTGTAAATATTCAGAAGAAAGAAAACCCATCTTGCCCATCAAAAACATGTAGGCACATTTAGTATTGAACCAACAAGTTTTGCTTTAAGATTACGAATCTTGGCTGGCGAATAAAAAGCAACACTTAATTTGAATTAATGGTAATAATATACTATCTCGTGACCTAAATGTGAAAAGCAATAATAATAAATGACTCAAAATTTCATTCTGTGCTGTATACCAAATTCACTGACGCAATTTTTACATAATAATCATCGATAGTATTATACTTTTTCAATTTGGTAATACCATAAAAGTTTTTCGTTTTCAGGTAATAAAAATAGTTATAAAAGAGCATATATTTGCCCTTTAATTATATATTATGAGAAATTAGCACCTATAGAATAAATCTATAGTTCGAATGCATTTTTTCGACGGTTTTTTCTTCTTCTTATCGTAAACCATCATTTGACGCAACTGGACCGTTCCAAGCTCCTCAAGGCTGTACGATCATTCGTTAATCACGAATTTTATGACGTTGAAGTTTGTATCGTTGAAATGCAACGATATATTTTTTTCCATTTTTTAAATACTTTTTCTCATTATCCAAAATATTTTCTTGTAAATTCACGGTCATCGCGCTCTAAAACGAATACGAAAAAAGGTTGCTGTGATTTTCGTAGTCTAAATCGGCCAAGTAAAAATGTCGAGCAACCAAGAAGAATAGAATTTGGTTGCATTCCAACGATACAAACTTCAACGTCGTCGAATTTTCTAGTCCAATCCAGCCTCCGCTCTTATCGTTAGTTGTGTCGAGAAAGCGTTTTTGTATGAAGTCATCCCCAGACCGGAAGCTTTTTCTCCCATCGCGTTGGGACTGGGAGCGTGTTCGGGAAATAATTTCACATCGAATGGCATCTTGTCCGATCGTTTGGAGAATGAAAAGTGGGCCAGTTGTATTTACAGTTGTAAATAGATCGAGCAAGGTCCTAGGGGTTGCCATGAAAATGAGATGAATTACGTTGCAACCAAGGTGGCCCGAGATTCTCCCTTTCTCTTGGCATCAGACGGGGAAGAAAGTGCAATAAATTCAGCATACAATGCCCTCGAAAAGTTCGCTACTGAAAGGAAAGCCACGGTATGTATACTGAACTACACATGTATATGTGTATATTCAGAAGAGAGAGAAAGAGAGAGAGAGAGAGAGAGAGAGAGAGAGAGAGAGAGAGAGAGGTGCGCGAGACGCGGGACGACTCGACAGGGCTGCATCGAAGGAAAGTGGTGTTGAAAAGCAAAGGAAGCATGAAGAGAGAAGAGCACGTGAAACACCTTCGCTTATCGAGGGGTGGTTTGCACACCCTCGCTATACAAAACTTCTTCTACTCTTGTGCAGAGTGACACTGTGACCCACAAGCATGTACCAGATCCAAACAAAATCGAGAAATCACATATACAGGGTGTCTCAAAATGACCTGACATTTTTTATTGCGCGCCATTTTTTTGTAACGAACATACAGTACCTCTCTTTGACAACTGTCATCAGGAAGTATTGAGTTTTAGTCACGGAGAATAACACGATCGAGCAACGCATAGAAATAGTGAAAGTGCACTACAAACGCAGGGCGAATCAGTGCAGTTATTGCTAACGACGTTTCATGGTCGTGTATTCTCGCGCCGTGGCGATATGAATTGGCCACCAAGACCGTGCGAATGATCTTGCTTTGGGGTTTTCTGTAAGGAAAAGTTTATGCCAATGATCCACAGACAATTCCAGAGCTCAAGGAAGCTATTGGACCCACTATTAAGGGGAGGGTAAGGGTTTCATCGTGAAAAAAAAAAACACTTTTTTGCGAATTTTTTTTCATCTATATGGATAGAGCAAATTTATTGAAACCTTTCGTACATTGTTAAGTGTCACTTCAAGAACATTCCGTGAAATTTTTACGCGAAAATATCCACAAACAAGCCGGTGCCGCGTTTTTCTCGAAACCACTTTTTCAAAGTCCGTGTTCACTGCCATATTGAAAACTACATGACCGATTTATTTCAAACTTGGTACACACTTCTACATATAAAATACCTCCCCCCAACAGTTAGTTTGAGATTTTTTTTACATTGAGGGGGTTTTCCACCCCCAAAATGGTGGAACTTTTCGTGAAAAATAGCACTTTTCACTTTAGATAACCACAAAAAATTTAAAAATGCAAAAAAAAAATTATCAAAGACCGTTGGGGGGAGGATTTGATGATACGTTAACTAAATTTGACTGGTACGTGATTTCAGATAATTTCTAGCTGAGATACAGTGAACACCGCAAATCGTGTTTTTCCAAAGGCTTTCTTGGAAAAGCCTTGTCACCGGCTTGTTTGTGAATATTTTCGTGTACAAATTTCACGGAATGTTCTTGAAATGACACTCAACAATGTACAAAAGGGTTTAATAAATTTAAGTTATCCATATAGATGATTTAAAAATCGCAAAAAAGTGTTTTTTTCACGCTGAAACCACTACCCTCCCCTTAATGAAATTAGTCCGCAATTATGCCAAAATGTTATTGAACTTTTTTTGTGTTAAAAAGTGTTGTTTTCCTTGAGGTAAGGCCAAATGAATTGTGCTTTTCTTTTCGTTTTTTATGAACAACATTCAACGTACTTAATAAATGTTGTGTACAAAAGTGTCGTTCTCATTGAGGTAATTCCAAATGATTTATGTTTCTGTTGTTTTTTATTAATAGCTTTTAATTTACTTAATAAATACATTGGGAGTACAAAAAAGTCTCCGCTGTTTGACAAAAGATGGCCCCACCAGGAGGTTTTTTTTTTTAGGATTTTATAAAAGATTTGAATATAAAAGTTGTTGGGCTTGATAAATAGAGTCTTGAAATACATAAAAAAATTGTTTAATTCATTTTTATTCATTTTTAAGTACAATAACTATACTTTAATGTAACGCCTCAAAAATAGGTGGGCTAGGTAGCTCCATCACAACTCGGCAACGGTTTGTCTCAAACAAAAAAATCAAAGTCCATCAGATTCAGTATGACACCAGCTACAAAATGACCCTCGGATATAAAGTTTTATCAAAAAATAAAAAAATGGCAGATGAAAAACGAGAAAAGTATTAAAAACGCGTTTTTTCGCAGTTTTTCGCAAAAAAAAAGAGTAAAAATCAAAACTTTAAAACCATCGAGGGTCATCTTGTTGCGAATCATGTTTACAATATGTGGTTCAAATTTCAAGAGAATCGGTTTATTACTTTTCGAGATACGATGGATCCAGATTTTGAAAACGTCGTTTCGAGAAAAACGCGTTTGAAGTTTATACTATGAAAAACTCGTACTTAAACTCAATCGGCAATTCCTGCACCGTACAAAACCCCTTCTGATCGCTCATCATCGTTGATTTCTTCAAGTCTCGCTTGCTTTCGATTTTTTGCCATTTTCAAAGTGGACTGGCCCCTTAAAACTGACTGTCTATGTTCTTCCGCATTTTTTTTCTCCAAATTGACCGATTCGACAAAAATGGTGCAATATTTACGGTGAACAAAAGTGTGGTCGTCACCAAAAGTCTTAAGAACAAAGGAAAAATCAGTGAGAATCATTCTTTTCGTTGTTTCTCGAAATGTCAATCTGTCAATATCGAAATCTGTCGATTTGAATTTTTGAGAATGTGCGGAACATTGATTAATTGATAAAGCAGCGTACATTCGGCGATGGAAAATCTCGAGATTCTCCGGGCGTGTCAAAACGATGTTTACCCGGTATAACTATATTTATACAGTCTACAGGATAGTCGTTCCATCAATTATCGAGTGATTGCTCGACGATTATAGGAAATGTAGTTCTGTAGGATCAGATGAGTGGATTTGGCAAAGCGCTGCGGGGGGTCGCGCGAGGTTTCCCCGCCCAACCCTAAACCTATGAATATGCATACGGATTACAGGTGGATGTAACAAACACGAATATTACAATCAAACTCGCCGTGATCGCGTCTATAATCGAGCTTATCTATGCAACGACATACGTGCGAATGCAGCCGAATGCAAAAATTCAATACTGCTGGAATTCAGTTGTTTTTTATTATAAAAGTATTCAATTCATCGTGCGACTAAACTATGAGAACATCTCTAAGTATAAAGACGTTTGCAGCTTCGGGGTGCAATGAAAATGATTTTTTTTATAATTACCCCAATTTTTGTTCGCAGCTCCAAGCCACGAAAATGTCTCAAACATTTTTTTACTATCTTTAGTAAAAATCTACAATCCAAATCTGCGATTTTTTTTGAAATCACTTACAAAAATAAGGAAATGAAAAAATTCGAACAACGATTGCTGCATTCCACCGCCTTTAAGGCGTTACCCCCACTTGTAGCGCAAAAAAAGGCCTTTTTCATGAATTTTTTTAAAGAAAACTACAAAACTTTTTTAATCGATCAATATACCATCTTAAAGAACACATCTTGAAGAACTTTCAGTAATTTTTTTATTGAAAAATATTACATTGTTTAGTGGCAAATGGCCGTCAATGAAATAATGTTTTTATATATACACGGTTTGCGGTGACCAACATTGCGGCGAAGTGGATCATCCGAAAAAAAAAAATGCGGATGGATTTAGTCAAATATAAGTATAAACTAGTCTTTAATCGAAGGATTTTAAAAAATATTTATTTTTCACAAAATGGCAGACACTCAAAGTTAACGGTTCGATTTTAACGAAAAAAAAAACGGCCGTTTTTTGACTATAAAACAGCCATTTTTTTTTCGAAAAAAAAAATCGAACGATTAAAGACGACATTTTTATGTATTAAATAAGCCTGCAAAATTTCAAGAAGATCGATTCATTAGTGTTCGAGTAATCTTGGTCACCGACTTCAGAAATGCCATTTTGAGAAAAACGCGTTTGAAGTTTCCATTTCCGGTCGTTTACACAACGGATTCTTCTCTTTCAACGCTCATACCTCAGTCAATTTTGTTCGGATCGACTTGAAATTTTCAGGACATATTCTCAGATACTTATACTTCAAAAAATGCAATAAAAAAAATCGATTTTTTTCAAAATCGCAAGTGGGGTAACCCCTTGAAAAAAAACTTCCATGAAGTATGTACACGATGTAGTGTATAAATAAAATAATGAGGTGCAACCCTTCCGGTTTATTTCTCATCCTGTTCCCTCTCTCCCCCTCCGTCTCTTGCTCGCGCTCTTCCATTCTCTCGTCACCCAGACTTCAATTAATTTCGTCAAGTCCTTAGAAACGGACCAACGGGAGGTTCCAATTTCAAATTTATACATCGATCGCGTGCCTCTTGAAACCGCGCCTTGGCAGAAAGATGACACTCTCGCATCCTCCTTCACGGATGGGGGTACCGTCGCGACGGTACTGAAATCGTATATGCTATAGCGCTCTCTGTACACACTGCAAGCAGTATCCTTCGGAACTTTCTGTTCTTGTCTCTATCTTGGAAAATCGGGGGGATGCACGTGGCGATGAGAGAAAGGAAAAATATCGAAAAACCGGAGAATATTTTAAGGGGTGTTTCGAACGAGATAAAATAAATTTCGCCTTCTGACGAGGATTATCGTCAACATTTAGTCAACATTTAGTGGTTTGAGCCAATGAAAAAAAAAAAACACTTTTTTATGTCGGTGAGTTTTTTTGTACCGAGGCTTGAGGAGACTTGAGTGTTTCATCCATCAGCGTTGTTTATTTTTATTAATCAATTGAAAATGAATTTTGATGATGAATTAATTTCACTCATTTTTACGTATATGCGTACAATAAAAGTTCGATCAGGAATTTTCCATAAATGAAGTCACAACGTTATCGAGAAAAAAGAAAATTCAATGAAGGAAATTTGAGTTTCGTATGGAAAGTCGTGAATGTTTTGATTTTGATATATCATCGCGAAAACTATGTAGTTGTACATTTGCAACCCTGGAAGTTAAACTATTAGCGGACGTATCTACTTGCAAAAAAATTAGTGCTCATTAAGAAAATATTTGGTTTCTTTCCAGGTGGCCGACCGTCGGAAAAAGAATTTTCCACGGCTATTCTGTTATACATATCTTTGTTAATTTGTATTATTATTAAATTATCAATAATTTATTAGTAGTAGCACTTTATTCTTTGTATCCCTTCTTTAAGGGTGTTTACATAAATCTCTTGTCATTTACATAAATTATTTTACATTGGCTTTCTTAGATATATCTTACGAGGAACATCCCTCAGGTGACACCCTTCGATTTTGTTGATATTTGGATATGTTATACAGCACCGAAAAGTAAGCGCTACGTATTTTATTTATCGGCGGAAAACCGGTTTTAAGGGGTGAAATCACCCCTTAATATAGAGGTGGTTCCCCCTTAATTTTTTTTCGCAACGTCACTATAGTAGATTTTTTATTGCTTCGGATTAGAAGAATTTTCGTTTTTGTTTCATTAAAATCGGTGGACTCCTTGTATGTGAAACTGCTCCATTACCCCTAGAGATGGCTTTTTTCGAGGGGTGGTTCCACCCCTCAAAACCGTTTTTTCCGCCGATAAAAAAAATACGTATCATCGCTTACTTTTCGGTGCTTTATAACATATCCAAATTTCAACAAAATCGAAGGGTGTCACCTGAGGGATGTTCCTTGTTAGTTGTCTCAAATTGTGCGACGAAATCTCATAGTTGCTTTGCCGGTTGCATTTTGAGTTGCGCTTCTATTTTCTGGTCAATTTATAACCCCCTGTTGTTTTTCAACTAAAGCTCCAGTTTATTTACTATTTCTTGATTTAGTTTTCCCTCAAGGTCCATACACTCGCAACTATGTCTAAAATTTGCAATTGTCTGCCTGCATATTCTACATTTGGCGTCTACATATCATTTTTGTCCTGTCTTCCCGGACATTGCCACATCTCATCCTCGCCCACGTTTCTCTTGGTTCTCCGCTAGTCATCTCGTCCTCTCAATATTTTTCCATGTGTCTGCCTCATTTCCCATATTTATATTCCTTGCAGTATGTTGACCCATCGATGTTGCTCCAATTGAATTGAACTCCTTGTTAAATTTTAATTTTTGTGCCTCTTTCTATTTTCTTTTCCAGCTCCCTCACATTTACATTCCATGCGGCTTGCCAGATTATTAATAACTTAATAATAAAATAATGCGTATTAATTAATATTTATTAATAGTAGTTTTTATTATCCCAAGTATAGCCCTTTGGAGTATTTGCACAGACCCCCCCCCCCCCCCCACATATATAATATTTATTAATATTATCATATTATTATTTATTAATAAGAATTAAAATAAGCACGTATTATTTTTAAATATCAATATATTATTATAAAAGTTATTATCATTCATAATCTTACTAATAAAATTATTTTAAAAAATCATTGATAAACATATCAATAAAAAATTCAATTGAATTACTTCGAAGTATCCTCAATAACAAATAATGTCCTCAATCCTCAAATCATTAATTAAGCAGTAAAGTAAAATTCGTGAAACTTACTTTGTTGCCCCTCAAAGTTTATAGCGAAAGTGCTCGACCCTCCTCGACTGCATTTTCAGCTTGGCTATACCGATGCAAAAAAATAAAATACTGGCTTACCTTAACCCTTTAACTGCCATTGTAGTAAATTTGCTACGTTCACTTTGACCCCGTCGGTAAAGGCGTAAGGACGCTATAGCAGACAAGCTACTTCACAGTTCCATCAATCTGTGCTAGATGGAGCTACAAATGGAGGGATAGCTTGAAATTCAAACGTAAACATATGAATTATGTTAATATGGCAACAATGCTGTCGTGAAAATTTACGACGCTTGCCCCAGCATTTCATCTGCTGCCCGTTTTTTTGTCCGAAAAAGTAAGTAAATGGACATTCTTGAAATAATTCTTGATAGAATTGTGTAAAGGAAGCTTGACTGGACGAACTAGGCTGTGAAGATTTTGGATTGAATTAGAATAATAGTTCGAACCAAGGGGGTGAAAATGTTAGTAGCGAATTTACTACGGTCCGAAAATACTACTTCACAGGCCCTTATAGACAAAATTATGGTTGGATATTCATATTTAACCCTTTTTAGCTATACTACCAGAGGAAATGATTTTGAGCCATCTAGAAATAGACGTGGCCGTTAAATGGTTAAGGTAAACCAGTATTTTATTTTTTTGCATCGGTATAGCCAAGCTGAAAGTGCAGTCGAGGAGGGTCGAGCACTTTCACGATAAACTTTGAGGGGCAACAAAGAAAGTCCCTTTTCACGAAATCCCTGAGGAAATGATTTTTTATTAAGGATACTTCGAAGTAGTTCAGATGAATTTTTTTTTTTGATAAGTTTATTAATAATTTTTTTAAATAGTTTTATCAGCAATATTATGAATTATAATAATTTTAATAATAATATATTGATATCTAAAAATAATACGTGATGAATTAAATTCATATTAATAAATATTATATATGTGGGGGGGTCTGTGCAAATACTCCAAAGGGATATACTTGAGATAATAAAAACTACTATTAATAAATATTAATTAATACGCATTATTTTATTATTAAGTTATTAATAATCTGGCAAGCCGCATGAAATGTAAATGTGAGGGAGCTGGAAAAGAAAATAGAAAGAGGCACAAAAATTAAAATTCAACAAGAAATTCAATTCAGTTGGAGCAAAATCGATGGATCAACATACTGCAAGGAATATAAACATGGGAAATGAGGTATACACATGGAAAAATATTGAGAGGACGAGATGACTAGCGGAGAACCAAAAGAAACGTGGGCGAGGATGAGATGTGGCAATGTCCGGGAAGACAGGACGAAAAGGATATGTAGACGCCAAATGTAGAATACGCAGGCGGACAATTGCAAATTTTAGACATAGTTGAGCTCATACATAAAATCGAGCTTCGCCAATATCCCGACCCAAACATTGACCGATTGCAGGACCGAAGTTTCAGCCGCAGCTTCAAGTGCAACGAAGATGTTGAATTTTGCTCTGAGCAAACTCCGAGCTGAGTTCCGAGCCCGCAAGTTTTCCGAGCGCACTTCAATCGTCATTTCCGGAGCTTCGATTTGTTCGATAATTCTCACGGAATGCCCTATGCATATGCGAAGGACTCTCGATGGAGATTGGACGAGGCGAAAAATCTCGATGAAAAAAAAAAAAAAAAGAAATAGTGATTGAAGGGAGGAGCAGATACGGCCGTGTTACTCGACAGCTGGAGCCAGGAAAAGCGTCAGAACCCCCCCCCCCCCCCCCCCCCCACCCCCGCCGCACCGTTTGGTAACCGTCGTCCTCGGCGTCGTCGTCGTCGCCGACGTCTCTCTCGTTAAAAATCAATTATTAGATACGCCAACCCGAACGGCCCGAGGGACACCGGAGCCTCGAACGAACCGGAAATTTCGTCTTTCTGGTGGAAATTTTCCCTGTGAGAGGGCGCGCCTCTCGTGCTCCGACTCCTCCGCAGAATTCTACGAGAATTAGCCGGCGAGGAAAAAGCGGGAAAAAAAAAGAAAGAAGCGAAGAGCGGTGCGGAGGGAGACTGCAGGGGCGAAAATAAAAGTGTACGTGCGGAAGAAACAAATGAGTAGAAGAGCGAGCCGTGCGAGAGTGTTCTCGCTTGGGTTGAAAATTAGAAGGAAAAAAAAGACAATTATCGCGAAATTGGAAATACCCGATTAAAAACAATCCCCCGCGTAGAGCGGGAAGTAAAAACAGCCCGCGTGCGGATCACGTTTCAGATCGTATCACTGCGGATTAAGACTATTTTATATTGCTGCGAAAGAGCAATCGTTACTTTTTTTTAGGTTTTCATTTTGAGATTGTTATGGAGCCAGGTCGAAATGCTACCACGGAGATGATATTTGCTCTGGAAGTAGATCACCCCTTTGCTGGTCATCCTGTGGAGTTTGGATACGATCGACAGTGGCGTTTTTGAGAAAAAAAAATCGAAACTCGACGTATTTCGTGGGCAGCTCACATTAAGGGGCTATACCAGTGTGACACTTTTGGAAAATGGATTTTTTTTTCCTTTTTCGACAGTTTATACTTTCAAGAATATCCTGTGAAAATGTCAAGACCGTATCTCTGATAATTTTATCTTGCAAAAATCGATAGTTAAGGGGTCAACCCCACTTGCGATTTTGAAAAAATCGATTTTTTTATTGCATTTTTTTTTTAAGTATAAGTATCTGAGAATATGTCCTGAAAATTTCAAGTCGATCCGAACAAAATTGACTGAGATATAAGCGTTGAAAGAGAAGAATCCGTTGTGTAAACGACCGGAAATTGAAACTTTAAACGCGTTTTTCTCAAAATGGCATTTCTGAAGTCGGTGACCAAGATTACTCGAACACTAATGAACCGATCTTCTTGAAATTGTGCAGGCTTATTCAATACATAAAAATGTAGTCTTTAATCGTTCGAATCTTTTTTCGAAAAAAATGGCCGTTTTATAGCCAAAAAACGGCCGTTTTTTTTTCGTTAAAATCGAACCATTAACTTTGACTGTCCGCCATTTTGTGAAAAATGAATATTTTTTAAAATCCTTCGATTGAAGACTAGTTTATACTTATATTTGACTAAATCCATCCGCATTTTTTTTTCAGATGATCCACTTCGCCGCAATGTTGGTCACCGCAAACCGTGTATATAAAAACATTATTTCATTGACGGCCATTTGCCACTAAAAAATATAATATTTTTCAATAAAAAAATTACTGAAAGTTCTTCAAGATGTGTTCTTTAAAATGGTATATTGATCGATTAAAAAAGTTTTGTAGATTTCTTTTAAAAAATTCATGAAAAAGGCCTTTTTTTGCGCTACAAGTGGGGGTAACGCCTTAAATCTTTGAGGGGCTATACCAGTGTGACGCTTTCAAAAAATCGATTTTTTTTGCCTCTCTCGACAGTTTACACTTTCAAGATTATGAGATGAGATTTTTATACTTTCACGAATTTTATAGCTTCGAGAATACGAAATGAGATTTTACAAATTTGCGGACATTGTAACTCAAAGAGCAATTATCCGATTGACTTGAAACTTGAACTGAGTACTCTTGAATATATATACTCTGCAATGACGTCGGATATTTTTGATTGGATGAAAATTGATGATTTGGCATTGAAAAAAACGACCATTTTATACGCAAGAAAACAGACTTTTTTTCATAACTACGCCATTCTGTTAGATTTTGATATTTTTCGAAAATCCTACGTCATTGTACAGGAAATACCTTCCAGTTTAACGACATTTTTTCCTTTTTCGGTTCCAGCTACTGAATCGACCGGAATCATGTCAGTAGTGGAGGAACTTTTTTTTTGCGCCTCTGAAGCCAGCGCACAAGTCGCTGGGATCTCAATATTTTTCTATAAAAAAATTATCAAATATAGCCAAATATAGCCAAATATACCCAAATTGTCAAAAAATTGTCAAATATAGCCAAATATATTCATAATTTTCCGAAATATTTAATTGAGTACTTTTCTTCCAAGAAAATCCCGAAAATCACCCAAATTTTCAGCGTTCACACTGTTATAACCCCTTAAGCTTATGGAAACTTTCCGATCATTTTTTAGTACACTATTTATATCTGCTAAAAAATGCTACCGCGGAGTTGAAAAAATAGGTGTACCGCAAACTACTTGGTCAGGATAATTAACGAGGAATATTATTTTTTCTTCTTCTCTTCATTAGTAACAATTACTTAATATTGATTGAAGTTCTATGTTCTGAAATGATGAGTTTCGAGAAATTCCTAGGAAAAGACAAAATAGAGCGGATTTTTTCTCAGACAAACATTTTTTTTTTAAAATACTTATCGGAAAATCATTAAAGTTTTTTATTTCTTTCGGATTATAGATAGCTTCAGTGCGCACTTTTCCTTTCCAGCGAAAGAATTTTTCGCTTGGACCGATATTCACTGTTGACCGGGACATCGGGCCGATTTTGAGGTTACGAACGGGGCGCGTATGTGTCTCACGCCGCGACACTTCTGTTAAGCATTATCATATACGACAATTTACGACGTTGTCAATTGATCTCCCGTTAATCGAGCGAAAAAAAATTATAAAAAATAATTATACGAAGTGACGAAAACATATCATCTAATCATCGAATTTGCAGAAATGTGTATTTTGATACATACATGTGCAAAAATTGTTCGAAAAAGTACGTTTAATATGACGTTCATTTCATAGGTAGCAGTTGGTAACAGTTAATCGGCCCCAGACATAGGGCGCTCCCCTTGTACTTCACCCGCAACGGCTGGACGCCATAACAACCTTAGGAAGAAGCGTTTTAAAATTTTGCTCGCTTGTCAATTTACATGGTATCAGAGTTTGCATCGTTGAAATGCAACGGAAATATTTTTTTTTCTTCAGAGAAACATTTACGAAAATCCTTATGAAAAATTCATAACCAATAGCTTTCAAAAAAATATTTTAGATAATAATAAAAATAACGAAAAAGGAACGAGAAAATCAAGAACAATTTTCGTTGCATTACGACGATGCAAACTTCAACACCATTAATTTGCTGCGTTCGGAGATTTTTATGTCGAAATATCGTTGCATATTCTAAAATTGTCATATCTGAGATATGGAGTGCGATACGATTGCTTTTATGAGATCATTGACGATTCAAATCTATAAATTTGAGATCGATGAAAAATACTACAAACTTTATTCATATATATATTATGAATACTTTTATAATATATACACATATATATATATATATATATATATATATATATATATATATATATATATATATATATATATATATATATGGGAACATTTAGGATGAACTGTTCCTCTCAATTTTCATTTACATTTTCGATGAGTAATTCTTGGTCATAGTTCACACGTCGGTATATATATAAAAAAATGTAGACGAAAAGATACGTTAATTGAACTTTTAATTCACATCGAAGCCTGTGTTAAATAAAAATATACCTGGAAGTTCAGCAATTTTATACCCGCGTATCCTCCGTGTTTTATTTTCTCGCATGCTCTCGCACCCGACGCTCGCGTCACAAATATCCTGAACAACGAAAACACCCTCGTGAAAGTGAACTTTACGATTCCCGACATTTTATTTCCACAAAACGGATCGTTTTCAACAACATTATAGAACACGGTGGACAATCATATATTTACCCGAAAGTACAATATTTTTTTCTTAACGAAACCACCGCCTCCCTGACATTTTAAGGAACCCCTAGAAAGGAGATTCAGCTTATTGGACGCTCGACTCGATCACGAATGGCCACAGTCAAGAGAAAAATGAACAACGCCGAATAATTATTTTCAAAAAAATAAAATGGTCACTATAAAAGTAAATAATTATTTTCGAAAAAAACCAACCTGCAACGTACAAAGCTGAATAATTATTCTTGAAAAAAATTAAGCTGCCACCTACAACCCTGAATAATTATTCTTGAAAATAAGAAACTGCTAACTACAACCCTAAATAATTATATTCGAAAAAATAAAACTGCCAGCTACAACGCTGAATAATTATTTTCGAAAAAATATAATTGCCAACTACAACCCTGAGTAATTATTTTCGAAAAATAAAGCTGCCACCTACAACCCTAAATAATCATTCTTAAGAAATTAAACTGCCACCAAAAATGCTAAATAATTATTCGCAAAAAAATTAAACAGCCAACTACAACCCTAAATGATTATTCTCGACTAAATCATAGCGCGAAGACACAGCTCGATGTTATTTTCAATCGATCAACACCTTTTCCCTCCGTACTGCGCAATAATTTTCAAACGATACTCAACATTTCTTTCAAATTGCAATCTTAAATTCGGCTCGATTCTGATTCACGCCGTAATGCGCTCCCCGTCTTCGTGGGGGTCGTTTATCTTGTCGGTCGTACGTTACTGAGCGCGGAATCGCTGTACAAGTCGATTGATTTACAATGGGCGGAGGTGTGGCGGATTCCGACACCCAATATCATGCCGATGCTCGGAGCGAGCGCGCGAACTGATCGAGAAGGAGGGTGAGGAGCGCGTATAGCGAGGACAATTATCGTACCGGAACAAAGGATACGGGGGTGGATATATACGTGTATGTGTGCATATATACATATATATCATTTCGAATCTGCTATGTCTATGTTCCGTGGGCTATCAGCACGTCTGGCTGTTTCGAGGAGACGGTCCTTCAAACTGCATTTGTATAAATATGCTTACGTTTATCTAGAGGTGATTTTAAAGACATTTAGGTTCACATAATCGTAGGTAAAAAGAAAGAACGGTCCTCGAAGTCGGTCTTCAAAATCACCTCTCTACATATATATATATATATATATATATATATATATATATATATATATATATTGTATTCTATCCCACGTAAATGTACAGTAAATCGTAAGTAGTACAACAGACGATGGTCAACTGATAAACAGACACCGTGCAATACATAAAATTGATATTACCGCAATCAAGGGTGTAAGTGCATTAAGGAAGATTCGCCGATTTTGCGAATGTCTAATCAAATAATCCAAAGACGGTTAAATCTTTGGCAATCGTATGTGGCCAACCAATTTTGGAGGAATTCTTCAATTTATTATTCCTTAGTAAGAAATATCTTAAATTATTAATTAAAGAATCTAGATAGACGTTTAAGATATTCGAGCAATAAATACCTTAATATAAAATTAATAAACTGAATAAAAAAATTCTTGATTTAAGGAATTTGGAATTATTCGAACATAAAAATTAAAAAATTCGTGATCTTGAGAATTTGAAAAAAAATCCTTTATTCCGGATCAAACAATTTGATTAATTCAATTCAGAACTCCCTTCAATAGAGATTAAAACATTTAAGAAGGGTATTCCTTAAATTAATATTAAGTAATTTAACTACGAATTTTCTTATAGAAAGATTGAGAAATTTGAGAAAAATTTCACTGATTTAAAATGAAGAAATTAAAAAAAAAGTTCGTTCGATACAAAGATTCTTCAATTGATTGTGATTCCGATCCATAAATGATTAATTCAAGAATTTAGACCCAGGTTTAAGATATTCAAGCGATAAACTCCTGAATTGAAAATGAATAAATTAAAAAAATTAATTCTTGATATAACATTAAGCAATTTGAATGAAAACCTTCATGTAAGATCAAACAATTTGATTAATTTAATTAAGAATTCCCTTTAATTCAGTTTAAAACATTTGAGGAAGTCATTGCTTATCTTAACACGAAATAATTTAATTACGAATTTTCCTATATTGAAATAAATAAATTTAAGAAAAAGATTCCTCAATTTAGAATGAAGAAATTTTAAGAAAAAAACGTTTTTCACGTAAGCAAAGCGTTGATGCAAAGATTCTTGAATTTCTTTATTTCTTACAAAAAAAAACATCATACATAATATGTTATTACAATACAAATAAGATATTCAAGCAATAAATACCTTCATTGAAAATTACTCAAAAAAAGGCAAAAAATGTAATTCAAGATTAAGGAATTTGAAAACATCTTTCATCTGAAAACAAACAATTTGATTAATTTAATTAAGAAATTCCCTATAAAAATTAAAACATAAGAAAGGTATTCCTTATCTTATTAACGAATTCAATTACGACTTTCCTTATATTAAGATTAACAAAGCTAACAAATAAATTTCACATAAGCAAAGGATACAAAGAACCACAACCAATCAATTTTTCACGCCTCCTTTTTCGTCCTCCCAGCGAAGCGCATTGTTTTACACGTAGCACCAAAAATACACCTACCTATGTATCACAGACAGGATTGCGCGAACGCGCTAATACGTGCGTATCGGAGACGAGCATACATACTACTGTGTCCAAAAAATAAGGTGACATTGTATTTATTTCGAAAATTCTTTATTTATTTTTCCAAATCAATTTCATCCCCTTCAAAGTAATCCCCTCCCGATGCAATGCACTTATGCCAACGGATTTTCCAATCTTCGAAACACTGATTGTAGTCACTTTCCGGGATGGCCTTCAGTTCCGTCTTCGCTGCGGCTTGAATCTCCTCTATCGTATCAAAACGGTGTCTGCGGAGCGATCTTTTGAGCTTGCTGAACAGCCAGAAGTCGCACGGCGCCAGATCAGGTGAATACGGTGGTTGCGGAACGATATGGGTTGAATTTTTGGCGAAACGTATCCGCAGCAGAAAATTGATTCCGCAAACAAAATTTAATGCAAATTCTTTGCTCAACAAATTTCGACATCGCAAAAAACGAAAAACTCACTTTTAGCAGCTCACAAAACGACGCGTTTCTCAAACACTAATGAATATTTTGACATGTAAATTTGACATAGATGTCACTGACAGTACTACCAACCTAAAAAAAAAAAAAATTCTCCAAATCCTTCGACGCGCGCAGTTTAAATTCAAATGTCACCTTATTTTTTGGACACAGTAGTATATCGCGCGATATGCGGGAAACTGATCCGAGGCTCTTTACGCAGCTAGGGCATACCTATAGTTTCTCGTCCCTCGATTAAGATTCATTCCCTCTCTCCCTTTCTCTCTCTCTCTCTCTCTCTCTCTCTCTCTCTCTCTCTCTCTCTCTCTCTCTCTCTCTCTCTAGCTCTCCCTGCTCACGCGTGGGCACGCAGAAGAGACGCGTGCGTGGGCCACCACCCGCACGTATAACATATATATACGCACACACCCCATATATCTATATATATAGTATCCATGCCGCAGTAATGTATCCGCATGATCACTCCGAGATTCGCACGCAACTCGAGAAATCACCGAAGTGCATAACGGTGCATCGTAATCGTGTGCGTTTGTCCTAACTATATATATATATATATATATATATATATATATATATATATATATATATATATATATATAGGTGCATACACGGCCGATCATTCAATTATACGTTCCTTGTACGGAGCAGGCAATTTATTTGGTTACAGTCTCGTCGTAGTCTCTATATACAGGGTGGTCCGATATGTGACGTCCAAACGGTGAATCTCGATGCCTCGTCAATATCTGTCCGAATCACCCCCATGAATGTTCTACGATCTTTTTTAGTTTTCGAGAAAAAAAAGAGCTTTTTTTATTTTTATCTTTTCTGTATGTACTTTCCTCGCGATTCTTTTCACTCGTATTATCGTTGAAGCGCACTACTTGGCAATAAATAAATGACCAACTGAATACTAACGTAAACGCCTTAGACTTCGATCAAAAGTTTTTAAAAAACGTTTGAGGATTAGTCATTAAAGTTCAGATGATAAAAAACGATACTCATACTAGTCTAATTTACTCCCAATTGCTTGCGAAAACTCTTTCTTTTGTGTAGATACTTTCCTCTTGCAAGGAACATCACTCAAGGATTTAGGCCAGTCTAGAGGTCGAAAAAATAGGCTTTTTGGGGATTTTTTTTTTAGAAAAACTACAAAATAAATCGAGATTGCAAAAAGGGTGTTTATCATACGTATCAGTGACTGTATACAATAATTTTTTTGAAGCGACTAATTTGAAAATGGCGGCTGTGCAGCGTTTATCTCAAAACTGCATTTTTCGAGTTGGCCGGAAACACAACTCGGACAATTTTCAACCGATTCACTTGAAATGTTGAATATATCTTGAAAAATAAATTGTCTATGGAAGTACGTAGGATTTTTTTTATATTGCATAGTTCATTTGTTATTAACAATTATCTGACGATTTTTCAGGCAAATTTTTCACTTTCCACAAATTTGCTTAAAAAATCGTCACATAATTGTTAATAAAAAATGAACTATGCAATATAAAAAAATTTCAACGATGCAAACTTTAACATCGTCAAAATCATCCCTCGACACGCCATTTTGAGAGTGGCTTCCCCCCTTTAAGTCGTTTTCCGCTGACAAAAAGAAAACACGTGTATAATAATTTTCAATGCTTTATCACGTACATGAGTTTCAACAAAATCGAAGGCGGACACTCGAGTGATGTTCCTTACAAGAGGAAAGTATCTAAACAAAAGAGAAAAACACATAGAAACCTATGCTACAGGAAAGCTCGAAGGAAAAATTAACAAATGCTTTTTTCTCGAAAACTAAAAAAGATCGTAAAATGTACCAGTGGTGATTACGATAGGTATTTATACGTGGCATCTAAATTTTTCTTCTACACGTCATTTTTCGGTCTACCCTGTACATATATACACGTCTGCTTCCCTGTTTTTTTTTGGTCTTTTTTCTCTTATTTCAAACCATCTTCTTATCCTCTATTGCAGTCCCCATAATTTCTTTGTTACCATCCCATTTTACTCTATTTATTCGTACACCAAAAAAAAAAACGCCCATCGTCCGAAAAGTAGTGTGTAGAAGTTGAAACGTTGTGCATTATTGTGGCAAAACTGTCTATGATTATACGCTGTGAGCTTTTTACCCCTTGGACGCGCGCATTTTCCATTCTCCATTGCGTATACAAAGACGTATTATACGGTACGTTATTTCACAATTTTATTTCCCTTTTCGTCAGAGCTCTCCCACCTGCATGTGTCCATGGGAGTGTGTGTTCGCGAGCATGTGTGAACGTCCATGCCTGTGCGTACGGTAATGAACACGTAAACAACCAGCAATCATGAAGCACACGAGTGGCTCCGTATAGGTCCGGCACAATATACGGTAGGTAAAGAATAAAAGTCTTTGCCCACAACGCTTTGTTTACTGGCAGCTCACTGGGAATTACCATTAGTGTACAAATTATTCGTATCAACATCGACGGACAGAGTATTGATATCTTGAATGAGTTATTTCATTTTTATTGTTTCGGAAAAACGATGTGTAGAGGTACTTTTTTTACCTACTATGCATTTAGAGAGAGAGAGAGATTGATTGATTGATTGATTGATGGCTTATTATATGCCTTGGTATAAACCTTCAGGCAATAAGGTACAAATAGGGGAAAAGTATTCAAGTATAAAATAAAAATACAATATATAAAATAAAAAGACAATGACAGTAATAAAAATGGAAGTAAAATAAAGTAGAAAAGATAACAAGCGTCTGGAAGAAGTAATACAACTCAAAATAAACATTTGCATACATGCGCAGAGCAGCATAACAAAACTGTAAGCAAAAAAGCGATATAAAACAAATACAACTAAAAATAAAATGAAATAATGTAACGAAGAGAGAGAGGGTGAGAGAGAGTAGGTTTTCCCATATTAAAAAACAAAACGATTTTGAAGACACTCCACTTCGAGGGCTGTCCACGAAGGGGCTGCCCTCTTGTCTTCAGAGGACGCCTCTACGCTCTCTGTGTCCCAAAACAAGTAAACTCAAGGCACACCATTCAACCCATGAACCGAATTGAGTTGGGCCGCTTTTAAACAATCATTCTCGGGATGTAGTTAAGGGACCCGCACAACCTTGAACTTTTGAAAAGAATTTTTTATAATTTTATATTTTCATAGCCTAGGATCGTAAGGAGGTTGAAGCGTTAGCCACAATCCAAGGTTAAATTTAATGAAAAATACATGTCATTGTTTACACTATACTGAGTCTTCACGAATTTTTTGAACTTCTTTCACCACCAAACACCAGAGATAAAAAATAGTTTAATGTATGTAATTTAACGTGCGGTTAGATGGGCAAGACTTTCACGCTAAAGGTTATGTAATTTTTATTTTTATTTAGCACCAAGATAAACCATTTCTAACAACGGATTAACGCAAACTGAACCTTTGTAAACATATAGAAAAAAAAAATCCTCATCTTGCCCACCGTAAACCATGGGCCAATAATCTCGTGACGTAAATATGAATAGGCACAATTATGAATTACTGAAAATTTCATTGTGAATTGTATAAAACATTCGTTGTCGTAGTTTTTTTCATAATAATCATCGACAATGTTATGCTTTTTCAAATTGGTAGTAACACAAAAGTTTTTCTACTTTACGTAATGAAAATGTTAAAATGCATAATTTAGCCCTTTAATTATAAATTTAAAAAAATAGTATATGTAGAATAAATCTGTACCTCGTACGCATTTTTTTGAGGTTCATTGAAAAAAAAATGAATAAACCGTCATTTGACTCAACTGAATCGCTCCAACCTCCTTAAGGTAGTACGAGCGCGCAATCTTGATTTCTATAGATTTTGTTCAAATTTTACCTAAACATTGTTCATATTATTATGCATGTTTGAGTGAAATTTCAGAACAGTCGACTATTTAGATTGGGAGATAATGGGTTTTAAGGAGTTTCGGTACAAAAGTCAAAATGTTAAGGAATTGATCAAATTTGGTGATAATGTTCTTAAACATTAAGTGCGAAAAGACACATTTTTAAAAATTTTCTTCTACTTAGTTATCGAGTAATTAAACATTAAAGCAGATCTCTTATGCCCGCAATGTATACCTATATATATATATGGAAACGCTCTGCGTATACACGTGACCTTTAGTATTAACTTACTCGATAACTGTGCAGAAGAAAAGTCTGAAAAAATTTGTATTGTCAAATTTGGCACTAAAGAATATTTTCACCAAATTTTATAAAATTCTGAACTTTTTGAATTTTTTTATGTTTTTAACATGGTTTAGCATAGCAACATTGTATCGCCCGTACCGAACATCCTTAAAACTGCAAATTTTAAGACTGCAGGGTCTGCATTGAAATTTAGACAGAATAATTTTCCGTAAAAAATATTTGTCCCCTATAATAAAAAGACATATAGCAACACCGCATCGTTCCACGTATCCAATGACGTGAGTTTGCGCGGCATGTTTAAAATAATACTGCAACACAAATTATTATTTGGAAGTAACTTTTAATCGAACACAGTTTTTAATTAGTTATGAACAAACCAACACTTTTATTTGTTAATGAAGACAACATAAACAATATAAAATATTAATATTTATAATGCAAATATTTTTTATGCCAGAATGTTCAACTTTAGGAACACGATAACTTTTTTTTTCTCGGAATATTGAACAATGCTGTTCTGCGGTATTGCAATATGTCTTCTTATTATAGGGACAAATATTATTTACGAATAATTATTTTGTCTTTACTGAACGTTTTTAGCAAAACTGAATAGTAAAGGTAATCCAAACTTTTTTCACTCTTTCCTTAACTAGTTTGCTATCTAAACATAATTTTTATTCAAAATTCATAAACACAATAGAATGGTACAACGAATTATACGACCTGACTTTCGGTCAATGCAGACCCTGCAGTATTAAAGGTTTCAATTTTGAAACCCATTATCTCCCAATCTAAATAGTCAACTGTTCTGAAATTTCACTCAAACATGCATGATATGAACAATATCTGGTTAAAATTTGAACAAAATCTATAGAAATCTTTAATGTGCAATGAGGATTTGTGTAAAAATTTCAAAAACTGAAGGAGTAATGACGCCTTTTGTGATGAGGCAAATCACCCACTGCGATTTACCCGTTTCACCTTTGCGTTTTTATAAAAATTATTTCATCAAACGGTCATATCTCAAAATCTATTCATCCGATTCATCTCGGATTCGGACAGAGCATTGTTTATAACATTTTCTATCGTATGGTCGGATGATTCTTTGATACGTTTATCCACCTGTTAATAACATATGATTAAAGTTGTTTTTTTTTTCAATCAAAAATCAAACTTTTTCTCTACAGCGTGCCATTTTCGTAATTTGCAAAATTTCATAAAAGTATCCGGCCATACGAGAGTTTTATTATTATACTAAGAGTGCAATTGGGGTAGAAAAATGGAAAATGCGTTTAAAAAAGTAGAAGATCGGGAGTCGATGCTAAGAATAGAAATAGGTTGAGATTTGAGTCGACTGAAAGCTAATCTAAAAAAGGGATGTGAAATGCTAAATGATCAAAGGATGCTGGAAGACTGGTGGAGAATAGACACCTCGAAATACTGTATAGAGTATAAATATCGTAAACTCAATGTGAAGAGGCAAGAATATTGTGAACAGCAAAGAATAAAAGGAGAAGATAAAGAACATTGAGCCAGAATGAGGTGTGACAACGTGGGGAGAAAGGGAAATAAAGGGTTCAAGGAAGAATCGTGCAGACTGTGCGGAAAGGGAAAAGAGAATTAAGAGCATATAAGGCAATGTGACAAATATAGGAAAATGACAAGTAGTGATGCGAGGATGAACGTGGATGAACTCTTTAAAGAAACAAAGAAGCAGATAGGATGAAATGCGTTGCTAAACGGAGAAATTGGGCCCGTACGATGTCAATACGTGAGAATGTGCAACGAAAAGATGCGGACTGAGATAACAAGTAAAGAGAGTACAAGATGATAATGCATAATGGAAACGTAGTAATAGGGAAAAAGAGATTAATGTGAACCAAAGACAAGATTATATGTAGACTTAAGAGTAGTATTGTAGTAAGATTTTTCTTACTAGTGGTGTATGTATTTTATAAACGTAAATGTCCAATGGACTCGTACAGAGTATTTATATCGTCTCTTAATGACTTCGACACGTACACGAAGAAAAATACGGCCTCAAATTCTAACACTGGCTGCCAGAATTATGATATTCAGTGCTAGAAAAGTATAACAGTTTACTGCCAGTTCGGAATTCTAAGACTTTTTGTTGTAGAAGTGTAAAAATGATGCGTGCATATTAGATTTGAAACTATTCTCGCATAGACACGTGTCCTATATGCTGTATAGTAAAAATAATGCGTGCATATTACGTTTGAAACTATTCTCGCATAGACGCGAGTCCTATATGCTATATTTTCATATGGATTTTACTATACGTATAGCATGAATCTTCGTGTACGTATAGATTTCACTATACGCATAGCATAAATCTTCGGCATGTAGCGAAAAATATTACGAAGTTATTAGTAAAATGTGACTCTTTGTACCGTACTTTTTGTAGAATACTGGAAACTAATTGTTCCAATCGCGTGGGCAAAATATTTTTTGAATAATACAAAAAATCACAATATGCCGAATAAAATGTATTATTTGTTTCAGTTTACGGGCCATATCGTAGGTTAAAATTAAAATTACTTCATTATTACTACACCATAATTTCAATTTTTATATTCCATTCAATACTTTTTGATATTTAATGACATGTTTTTTAGAAGCATAGTATTAATTCTAAACTTCGAGACCCCTGTTTTCTCCGTGTAACAATGAATCGTCGATAGAAAATATGCGGTTCGATCATGCGTTCCCGTCAACGGTCCAACATAGACTGCCCTCAAAAACGCCGAATCCCCTCGCAGAGGCTTCAGCTCGTTCTTTGTTGTTTAGAAAAGACCTCGTCCAGCGGTGACGCGCCTTTCGAGTGTTTACAGGCTCGTGCTGCGTGAGCCCGTCTACGATACCATCTTCTCGGACAAAGCCCGAAAATGTTTACTTCGGTATAAGAGAATTGGGCTTAAGCAATATTCTTAAGAAGGTTGGAGCGCTTCAGTTGAGTCAAATGACGGTTTATTAATTTTTTTTTTTCAATGGACCTCGAAAAAAATCCATACGAGATACAGATTCATTCTGTATATGCTATTTTTTTAAATATATCATTAAAGAGCCGAATTATGCCTTTTAATACTTTTATTACGTAAAGTAGAAAAACTTTTGTGTTACTACCAACTTGAAAAAGTATAACATTATCGAGGATTATTATTTAAAAAACTACGACAACGAATGTTTTATACAATTCCCAATGAAATTTTGAGTAATTTATAATTATGCCTGTTTATATCTACGTCGCGAGCTTATTGACCCATGGTTTACGGTGGGCAAGATGAGGATTTTTTTTCCTAAATGTTTACAAAGGTTCAGTTTGCGTTAATCCGTTCTTAGAAATGGTTTATCTTGGTGCTAAATAACCAAAAAAATTACATAACCTTTAGTGTGAAAGTCTTGCCCATCTAACCGCACGTTGAATGACATACATTAAACTACTTTTTATCTCTGGTGTTTGGTGGTGGAAAAAGTTCAAAAAATTCGTAAAGACTCAGTATAGTCTAAACAATGACATGTATTTTTTAGTCAATTTAACCTTGGATTGTGGCTAACGCTCCAACCTCCTTAAGCCCAAGAGGTAAGAATGACTAAAACCCGTATTCATAGCTGTTCCTTGAGGAATAAGGATTCCTCGTTCTTTGTTTTGAACAAAGAACAAGGATTCCTTGTATTCCTCAAGGTACATCTATGAATAAGGTTGTAGATAAATCTACTAAAAGTACATTCTTTAATTTTTCATCTCCGAAGACCCTAGTTGCCTGGACCACTTACGCCGATTGGTCATACAGACGGCACTTTGTTTGAATAATAACGGTTTCATTGCTTATGAATATTTTGCAATTAAAAAAAAACTCAATTTAGGCGAGACTATGTTTCAATTGCGTGTAAAATCCCGACCTCGTTATCCCAATACTCTCATAGGAAAAAAATATTGAAAATCAACGGAATATTTGGGCCCCAAGCTGATACAGCCCGTTAAAGTTGTTGCTTAATCATTTCTGAAGGATGGAGGGAGAAACGAAGTTCCCATGCTAATATACATTGTCAGACGTCAACAGTGCCAACTTATTGCAGCAAAATATTAATTACGTATATGGTAATTTAAAGAAATTTGGATTATCAGAAAATTGAGTGTTGATGTTTAAAAATCCTATGAAAATAGACACGAGCTTTGGCAACGTCGCACGGTTCTGTCGTAATTCGAGGCTGTTAGGTTGACTGCAGTGACTGTCTAAGGTCGCAGCTGTGTTACGCGCGATTCGTGCCGGTCGGCGTTTTCAGAGGTTATGTCAAAGCAAAAGGAGGCAACAAATGATTCAGAAAAAAAGATTAGTGCGCCGCAAAGTTTCCGATGAAGAAGACGATTTTTCCGTGCTCGTGCCCACAGGTATCGCACTATTCTCACCGAAGCTATAAAAGAAGCAATACATCATAATAAATAAATGAATAAGTTCCCTTTAGTCGCATTTGATATTAACATATTTGAAATTAGCGCGCTAGGTTTTCGATTGGTTCTGCTATTCCCATAGCTCCGACGTTGCCACATTTTAATACATACTCCTCGACAAGCCTCACTTTTTCGTAAACTGGTCGCATATTTTTCATGCATTTTCATTAAGGAGCTATACCAGTGTGAACGCTGAAAATTTGGCTGATTTTCGGGAATTTTTTGGAAGAACAGTACTCAATTGAATGTTTCGAAAAATTAAGAATATATTTGGCTATATTTGACCTATATTACACAATTTTTGTCATAGAAAAATATTGAGATCCAAGCGACTTATGCACTGCCTTTGGAGGCGCCAAAAAAAAGTTCATCGACTACTGACATGATTGCGGCCGATTGAGTAGCTGAAACCGAAAAAAGAAAAAAAATGTCGTTAAACTGAAAGGTATTTCCTGTACAGTGTCGTAGGATTTTCGAAAAATATCAAAACCTAACCAAATGACGTTATGAAAAAAGTTTGTTTTCTTGCCTATAAAATGGTCGTTTTTTTCAATGCCAAATCGTCAATTTTTATCCAATGAAAAATATCCTACGTCATTTCAGAGTAAATATATTCAAGAGTACTCATTTCAAATTTCAAGTCAATCGGATAATTGCTCTTTGAGTTACAATGTCAGCAAATTTGAAAATTCTAATTTCGAGAAAAACGCGTTTAAAGATTTAACTATCGATTTTTGCAATACAAAATGATATTGATATAAATTATAATGATATTCTTGAAAGTATAAACTGTCGAAAAAGGCAAAAAAAATCGATTCTTTGAGTGTCACACTGGGATAGCTCCTTAATTATATCAGTAACCTGTCTTTTTTTCGGTAATATTGTTCTCCCCGGGAAAAAAAGTTCATGCCTGAGTGGATATGTTCATATATGTTTCAGATATCGTCATATATGATTCAGATATTGTCATATATGTATCAGATATATTTATATTTGACATTTTACAGTATCATATATGATTAGGTCTGATCATATTCCACATCACATATGCTTAAAGAAGATCATATCTGATCACATATCCCGGGGAAAATGGTCATATCTGAGCAGATATGCTCATGTAGGTGTTTATCTGCAACATAAATGAATCTGATCTGATCATGCATGGTCAAAGATGAACATACATGTATTTTTATGCGCTCAGGGGTAGCTCTATATCTGGTCAGATATGATCGCGCATAAGTAAATATGTGCAGATATGAATTTGTAGCTGAACATGTCTGCCCATATGTGGTCATGTCTAACCAGATATAGTACAATTCACGACTACATTCGAGCTCACACATGAATAGACTTGAATATGTGCGCGCATGCATGAACATATCCAACCAGGTATGGATGAATACGCAACCGAACCCAACTCGTGCATAATCAGGTCTGAAAATATTTGTCCATGTACGATTGTATCTGCCCAGATATGGAATTATACTCGAATTCATCCAATTGGATCTATATGATCATCGCTGAACATGCTTGCCCACGTGTGATCAGATCTAATCAAATATGAATCAATTGATTCATATTTCATCAATTGATTCATATTTGAACGTATTCATCCATACCTGGTTGGATATGTCCATGCATGCGCGCACATATTCAAGTCTTATTCATGTGTGAGCTCGAATGTAGTCGTGAATTGTACTATATCTGGTTAGACATGACCACATATGGGCAGACATGTTCAGCTATAAATTCATATCTGCACATATTTACTTATGCGCGATCATATCTGACCAGATATAGAGCTAGCCCTGAGCGCATAAAAATACATGTATGTTCATCTTTGACCATGCATGATCAAATCAGATTCATTTATGTTGCAGATAAACACCTACATGAGCATATCTGCTCAGATATGACCATTTTCCCCGGGATATGTGATCAGATATGATCTTCTTTAAGCATATGTGACGTAGAATATGATCAGACCTAATCATATATGATACTGTAAAATGTCAGATATAAATATATCTGATACATATATGACAATATCTGAATGATATATGACGATATCTGAAACATATATGACAATATCTGAAACATATATGAGCGTATCCACTCAGGCATGAACTTTTTTCCCGGGTGGTCTGATATCGTCAAATCTAATCATACATGCTCTGATATCGTCAAATCTAATCATGTATGCTCTGATATGGCCATTTTTCTTATGCATGATTAGACAAGATCCAGATATGATCAATCATATCTGGATCATATATAATCCAGATATAATCAGATGTGATTTGGTCTGATAATTTTTTCTCGGGATGATCATACATGCTCAGATATAAGCATACATGATCTGTCATGACACTATATGAACAGATGTGACCAAATCTCTTGTCTGATCATATCTGATTCTACAGATATGATTCAGATATGTTCAGATATGATCTTTTTTCCCGGGTCTACACTATCCTGCACATAATATTCGCTTTTTAGGTCACTCTCTCCATAAATGCGGAAGCTGTACGCGAGAAACTGAAATGGTAACGACATTTGTAACCGTACAACCAATGCGATCAAATGGAAATTTATGTAAACTTCAACATTTAATATTTATATTAAACTTTGTATTACATACACACACACACACACACACACACACACACACACACACACACACACACACACACACACACACACACACACACACACACACACACACACACACACACACACACACACACACACACGCACGCACACACACACACACACACACACACACACGCACACACACACACACACACACACACACACACACACACACACACACACACACACACACACACACACACACACACACATATATATTAACTTAATAGTATATTCAGAACATTTGCCATTACGATTAATAAAATGTTCATTAACATCTATTTACCTCAATATTTTTAAGCAACAACCTTAACGCCGTCCAAATGGTATTTCGTACTCGGAACTCTTGCCTCGCTCATGTCAGCGTGCTCTCGTCATTTGACACTCGACGTCGCACGTGAGCACGTATGTGTTTTGTTGCTGCTACTTTTTTTCTCCGAAGAAGCAGAGTAGGAACCAAGAACGACAAAAGTTTTGCTCGCGAGGCGAGAACAAGAGCGGGGTATGAGGCGAAGACGCGACTAAGCGGGACTCGGAGCCGAGACGTCGAGTGTCCACGCGTGCACATGCACGAGCCGCGCGCACGTGCCCCGCGAGAAAAAGTACAAAAAGAACTTTGAGGAGTTGCAAAAACAAGGGAGAGAGGCGAAAAAAATTGAGGTAATTTCGCACCTGCTTCGATTGTGCGGGACGCGGGGAGCGGGAGAGACGATGGGCGAGGAGCGGAGGTTTCTGGCGCGGCACACGAGTCGACGGAGGAAGAAGAAAATGAGAGAAGGCACGTTTTTTTTCAGAATTAATTTGAGATGTGCCGATTTGATTTGAAAGACGTATAAAAATGGTGGTTTGGATTCCCTAGAGAATTTGAGAACATCGAGAAGTTGAAACATGGAACAGATTTACATATTTTGACATGTAAATTTGACATAGATGTCACTGACAGTACTACCAACCTAAAAAAAAAAAAATTCTCCAAATCCTTCGACGCGCGCAGTTTAAATTCAAATGTCACCTTATTTTTTGGACACAGTAGTATAATAAGTTTTACTAGAATCAACTACAAATCAAAAACGTTAAAAATCACAAAAAAAAATTGGGATCGGAGTTACTCGGCCAAGTTCACAGAGGTTAATAGTGAACAACCACAGTGAGTAAAAATAATAATAGAAAGTCATTAATGGTGTTGAAGTTTGCATCGTTGGAACACAACGAAAATTCTTCTTTATTTTTCTTATCGAAAATATTTTTTTTTGCACTTTTTGGTTATGAATTTTGAATAATGATTCTCGATAATGTTCCAATGACTTTGGTAGCCTAAAAATGCAAAAAAAAGTAGGGGAATACGAAAGAAATGTATTTTCGTTGCACTCCAACGATGCAAACTTCAACGTCATAAGTCATTAATGAATAATAAGTAATAAAGAAAAAAGATGATAAAAGTAAATACGTATAAGTAACGAATAATTAATGTTTTAAATTCAAAATGAATAACGAATTAACCAAAAATCGAGTGTATATTTTTGGGGATTTTGTTGAGACGTCATGATTTAGCTTCAATGTGGTACAAAAAAAAGTGGTTTGCTATGGTATTGACGTTTGAATCGTTACAATGCAACGAAATTTATCTTTTATATTTTTATTTCCTCATTTTCAATTTTTTACGAGATGAGTATTCGTAACGAATATTTGCGAAAAGAAATTCGAGCAAATGGAAAGTAATAATCTTCATTGCATTCCAACGATGCAAACTTCCATCTCATGATTTGATTTTTCTTACGGAATTTCCGAACTCCGGTCAGTTCGGCCCTATAGAAAGTGTTGTTAACAACAATAGTGACAAATAATTTGTTTAGGTGAAAATTATGATAATGAGCTAAAAATTAATCAGTAATTAAAAAAAACAGGAAAATAATCGAAATAAATATCTATAAATAATGAACGATAAATAATGTCATAATCGACAAGGAATAATTCGTTTAGTCGAAAATGATAGTAAAAAAAAATTGAAAAACGATAAGTTATCAAAGAAAATTTTGCTTATTTGATAAAAGTAATTTTGTAGTAACAAGACGATTGAAAGATCGTTCGGAAGTTTATTCGAATGAACATTAACAAAGTTGCACACCAAATTCCATTTTTTTAAATTAAAAATTAAGAAGGTTATACACAATCTCGTGAAGAAACTTTGAGCGCAAGGTGCTCAACCTCGTACTTGATTTTGGCCATCAGGTGAATCTTTTTAAAAAAAAAGAGTTTTTCTCTAAATATATACTATTGACTAAGACATGACTGAGCTTTTTTGTTATCGTCTTTCAATCATCAAAAAAAAAAGTTTTAATAGTTTTTCGACTTTTTGAGGAAAAATGACAAAATAATGTTTAATAATTGATGAAAAATAATGTTAAGAATAAAAACGTCGGTCAAGACCAACCAACTATTACACTTCGATTTTGGCTACTTGGTTGATCTAAAACAAAAAAAAAACGATCTTTTAAAAATAGATAATATTGGCTAAGATTTGACCGAGATTTTCTTCTTATCGTGTTTCAATCATCGAAAAGAAAATTTGAATTTCTTTTTCCCGATTTTTCGAGGAAAAATGACATTGTTAATAACCAATGAAAAAAAGGTTAAGAAAAACGTTGGTCAAGGCTGAGCTACTATTACCCTGAATAAGTTTACCAAATTGCAAGTCAATCCGTGCATTAGATGTCGAGAAATCGTGTACACCGTTTTGAAAAGCATAGTTTCAAAAAAAACGCATTTAAAGTTTTACCAGCAGTTCTATCGTTGTAATAATAAGTTTATCTTCAATCAGCGATTCCTGCACCTTACGTTGAACCTTCCTCTTCGATTTGAGTTGCCTCAAGTGACGAAAGATTTTTCGGAATTTTCACAGTAGCCTAACCCCTTAAATAAACCGGTATAAACCCATTTATTTTAATAAATAATGAGCCTGGAACCTAACGAATAATTAAATGAAACCATTGTATGAGAATAATGGTTTATTATTTACAAAAGAGTAAACCAATAGATAATGGAACATAATAATTAATAATCACACCCGCAATGTTTTCCAAGCACAATCGCACACTATTGTACGTATCCCTCGACATAGGGAACACGTACAATAACCCATACTACTTTTTTTTTCTATGCGAAACACGTGGGCATCGAAAAATGCACATTTTCTCGTTGAAATTCGAGAGTGATTTGTTTTTTTTTTTCCATGAAGATAAAGTATGACAACTGGCGATTAAAAGTTCATCGTTTAAGCGAAATTATATACGGATGGCTGCCCTCCCCGAACTACGAACGTCGAAGTTTCTCGTGAAAATTTATCGAGTACGGCTGGACTATTAAGAGCCGTTGAATTATTGAAACACCTTTCTCCTCTGCTCCCCCGCGTGTATTTATTTCACAGAGACGAGGGGAAGAGATAGAGCCGGATAGGGGCCGGGAGGGAGAGAGCAAAGAGCCACGAGAGGACTTGACCGCGCACAACACGAGCCAAGCGAGCAGGAGGTAAACGAGAAGAAAATCCGTATTTTAGCCCTTAATGATTCAAATGCGAGCGAGCCCTGCCTTGGACAAGCCGGCGTATCTACACTCACAAGCGCCTAAGCTCAACACGTTAATTTCGCTGGTCGGTCTCCGTATGCAGAGCCTTAAGGAGAGACATACACCCGGATGGTCGAGGTCGAGGATTTTGAAGCTATGAACATTCCGTCGACCGTAGAAGATCTACACTGTGGGCCTGGCATCGAGGATTCCATGTTAGTTGACAAATTTCATGATTTATTCATTCCCAAATTTTCAAACACGTTTTTCTCAAAACCACGTTTTTCAAATCGGTACCCAAAATTTCTCGAAAACCAATGAACCGATTGCCTTGAGGTTTTTTGTGTTTATTCTATACACCATTATCTAGTACTTGTCATAGGATTTTTTTCCGTTACTTAGTTTTTGTTTTATAGGCAAAATAATAACTAATTTTTGGCTCAAAAATCACTGTTTATGTTCAAACGTCCGCCATTTTGTCATAAATCGATATTTTCAAAATCGGCTATGACAAGTACTAGATTATGGTATCTAATTTAATAATCTTTTTGGTTTTTTTTTTTCAGATGATTTTTGACGAAACGCCAGTGGGTACCGTATACGCAGATTTTTTTACAACGCTCCAAGGATCTTACAATACACAAAACCTCCTATATAATTAATTATCCGTTACAGATAAGGAAAAAATCGCCGATAAACGGGAATGCCTTATCGATTGAGTATTTTCTCACAAAATATTATTTACATCCATAAATAATGTTTCTACAAAACAACCTTCCTAACATCTGCAAAAACTTAAAATATCAACAATATCGAGGTTAGTTATATGACACATTTCATCTCTTTATTATTTCATATTAGAAAAACCCTCTCTCTCTCACACTTCACACATTTCAAACACTTTTACATATAAATAAATAACTCAATAGACGAAAAAAAATGTTCATACTATATTAACATAATTATAACCAAAACACAACTAACAGAATTGTTATACTAAACGACATAAAACGTATATAACGGAACCAGACCAAAAACACTCATATATATATTTTATCAAACATTATTGTAATAATTTAAAAAAATGTGTATCACAATATATACAGCATAAACTAACTTCTGAAGAGGACCCGAACCGAGGGCCGAAACGTTAAGAAAAGCATCCTCTAGTTCCATTGACTTTGGAATAACCTTCATTGGCCGGACCGAAAACGAATCCATACGATCAACTGATCATACAATATTCTTGTATATTTTTGATATTTTTAAATAAAGAAAATTAAACATATTTTTGAATGTATATACTTTTAGATAATTAAAACCCCAATCCGAAATTCCAAATAGTTTTCCTTGAAAAAATTGACAAAAATGACCTTTTTCCGGCTTCTAGGTGTATATCTCCCCTTAACCGGATAACCCCAAGAAGTGGAAGAATAATTCGACCGTGCACAAGCAAAAAAACAGGGCGACTAGAGGAGTCTCGTGTGCCACGAGACGATGGGAAAAAGAGGCCCCGGAGTTGTGGTAATTTGGAGTGTTGATTTCTGCCACTGGGTCGCTTCGATCGTGCGGGCTCTACTATGGCAATAAACCAGTTCGCTCAGTAACCGACAGGAGTGGACGCGCGATCGGTGGATGGCTTATAGCTTGGTCGATAAAAAATTAATCAGTGGTTATCAATCGTATCAATATTTTTGGTTATTGGTTATTAATCATATCAATCAATCAATGCAATATGATGAAAAAGTAATGCCGTTTTTTTTTCTTTCTATCCCTCATCCTGATTCCTTGAACATTAAGGGGGGAGATTAGGGTGATTCGTTTCAGGGTAACTTTTTTTTCTGACCCATCGTGCCCGAAAACCTTTAGTTGGTACCAAAAAACGAAGTTTCGTGAACGGGGGGTTTTGTCAAAAAATATTTAGAGGTCGCGAATTAAAATTGAAGGTTTCCCATTTGATTAACATTGAAAAAAATGTTTTTCTCATTATTACTGTTACCATTCCGTGAATTTTGATATCGCGATATTTTCCAAGTGGGTTCTCGTAGGACATATACTCTACAATAAAGTTCATTGAGCCATGTCCGTAAATTCAACCGTTTCAGCGGTATCGTTATTTCAAGTGAATATTGTATGAAAATATCTATTCAAACGGCTTTAACGCCTAAGCTATTAGATATATCGAAAAAAATTCAAATGAGAACTATGTAGAGAAAGTAATTTGCTACAAAAAAGTCTTATAAGCCGAGCCAGTAAATTCAACTCTTTCTCAGCTATAGGTGGATGAAGTAAAATAGATTTTTTTTGTTTAAAAAAATCGCGATATCAACATTCACGGAATGGTAACACTAATAATGAGAAAAACCTTTTTTTTCAATGTTAATCAAATGGGAAACCTTCAATTTTAATTCGCGACCTCTAAATATTTTTTGACAATACCCCCCTTTCACGAAACTTCGTTTTTGGCTACCAACTAAAGGTTTTCGGGCACGATGAGTCAAAAAAAAAGTTGCCCTGAAACGAATCACCCTAGGGGAGATACCTTTCGGGAGGAAAAAAATGGCTGATTTTCGTCATTTGTTTTAAGAGGAAACATTTCTTTCATCTATGTTGAGACTTAGGGTATATTATATTACTGCTTTTGGCTGTCACATGGTATTTTTTTTTACCAATCTTCAAAAATTGGGGAGGTATGGCACGGTCTTCTAAACTGAATTTTTAAAAGTAGCGTGACGTATAAGGTCGCAGAGACCTTGCGGAACCCCAGGACTCCGCGGCGCACACTTTGAGTACGGCGGGTCTAAAACATGACCCTAAAACTTTTTGAAAATCAAAAAAACTATTTTTATTTCAAAATTCAGCAATTTTTTCGAAAATTTCGAAGTTTTTGTTTCGAAGGGTACCATTTGATCGATATTCGATATTTTTCACTTTTTCTTAGTTTATATTCTGCGTGTGTGCGTTAATGAGAGAAAAATCTTCGTTGATTTTTTTTTCAGATTAATCCCACCGACGCTACTCGTCACGCCATCTGACAGCACACGCCGCAACCCGTTTAGAAGAACGTACCATACCTCCACCATTTTTAAAGATTAAGGGGTCTTCTCACTTTAGACGCTTAACAAAGGCTACTTTCATAAATGTTTTGGATAGGTTTATATTATAGATATTGATATAAAAGTTGTTACACTTAATAAATACACTTTCGAAATACATTTTTTTCAATTATTTATTTATTTAAGTCACTCTTTATAGACGGAAATGGTAGTTAAAAAAATGTCCTACAAAAATTGTAGGTCTGCGCTGTTGATAAAATCTCGGAGATGGATCATCCGAAATAAAAAATCATACGGTTTTAGATTCAGTATGTTAATGGCTATACCGCATATCATACGATATTTGATATATACAAAAATAACAAAATGGCGGACATTTTTCGAAAAAACAAAAAAGACGTTTTTCACCGTTTTTGGCAAAAAAAAGTGAATATCAAAATTCAAAAAAAATCCTTGATATGCGCAATAGCTATAGTTGTAAATAACACGTGGTTAAAATTTCATAAGGATCGTTTCCGTGGTTCCGAAGATTTGATCAACAAGCCGTTGAAAAACGTTGTTCCGAGATAAACGTATTTAAAATTTGTTTGGGTTACATAAATACATAAAAAAAAAACATTTTTTTTATGAATATCGAAAGTGTATTTATTAAGTGTAACAACTTTTATATGAATATATATAACATAATCCTATCAAAAAAATGCATGAAAATAGCCTTCTTTTAACGTCTAAAGTGAGAAGGCCCCTTAATATAACGACATCATGTAACAGCTAAAAGTTGTAATAAAACATACCCTCAGTCTCTAAAATGGTGAAGAAACCTTTCCTTATAAACAAAAATCATGAAAATCAGCAAATTTTTCCTCGCCTAAAAGTATCTCCCCCCTCACTCATTTTTGAGCGCATGACAAGACTCTTTTTGCCAGTTGCACAAATGCAGTTTCGTAAACGAATGACAATTGAGTTTTATGAAGATCGTAATAAGTAGAAAAATAAATACAATGATTTTTCTTTGAAGGATTTATTCGCGGTCAGTCTGCTTATTCCGTTGATGTCAGCGCGGCTTAAAGAATTGGGAGCTTCACATTTCTTGATTAGCTGCAGAACTTCCATTCACATCATAACACAGTTGATCAGTGGACCTATTATTGTCAGTTAATAATCGCATCTTTTTAAAGATTTTAATCACGCACTTTTGTATTTTACGAATTAGATTTTGATAATTGGCAAAGAAAGTAAGTATACTCAAGATCTTGTAAAACAATTTTTATATCGAAGGCTAGTTAGATAGAAATTTCTCATAAAAATGTCCATGTATTTGGGTAACTAAGATTGTCCGATTGACGAAAGTTCCAGAAAGTTCGGATCGTAATGAAGCGGCCATTTTGAATTGGGTTCGCGCTGCCACCTTTGAGTTTTCTAAGTCTTCATTTCCTCCTATGTTTCCAGTTTTATGAAATAATTTAAACCTCCCCCCCCCCTCCCCAATGGCGGCAGTCTTCTTCTTCTGGCCACGACTGTTGGCTCGAGTCCTCCAAATACATTGGGTTCGCAATGGACCCGTGTCCTTATTATCTCGCCGGCTCTCAAAAAATACGCGGATTTGGACATGCAAATTCAGGTCTAAATTACATTCGCCAGGTATATTGGGTTTGCATTTCCATACGTATACATATGCGCATACATACGTGTGTGTATGTGTATGCTAAGTATCGTGAAACTTTCGACAACCGCGGTACGTGTTCGCCCAAAAGCGACAAGTATTATTCCTCCTACGCAGCCACCTTCGAGCATTTAGACTCTGACATTCGTAAGCTCGTAAATTCAATTCAACGATACACAAGCGCGCCGACCGTCGAAACGGAGAATCCCTCGTGTAGTTCCTCTTGTCACGTGTAAATAAAATTGGGCTAACTGAGGACACACTCGGTAAGCCCGCTGAGACGCGAAATTCAAAGATACCGAAGAACGCCGCGTGGCGCCACTAGCAACGACCGTTTTAAGAAATCACGAAGATGCTAACAATTTAACAAAATGGCGTCTAGCGTCGTTGAAACGTTTGTTGTTGCGGGGAAAATCGCAGGAATCAATGCATAAATGTTAAGTCGGATTGGAGAAAAAGATTTTTTTTTTAGATACGCATGAGGATATCTCGCATGATTTTCATTGGCGGCTATTTTGGAGAATTTCTTGTTTTACTATTTGAAACGTTTTTTTTATATTTCTTTCGGTGGAGTATGAAGTTTTATTTTGTACAGTTCAATTTGCTCGTATAAAAGATCGCCCTTGATAGACGCCAGCAAAGAATCACTCAAACTTTGTCGATCGCGTGAATTTATTTCTTTCGCGTACGTGCGGAACATATTTTATATCTATGATACGGGTGTTCAATTCTATTAGCATCGAAAGACACGCACAAGATGTGTCGCATTAATGAGTGAATAGGAAACGCAAAAGGACTCACATATTCGGGATTTGGAATTGAATTTCGAGTGAAGCCGCTACAGGGAGAAGCAGGATCAAATCGTCAAAGTGTCGTCCTCTTTGGGCGGTCGCTCGTACCGCAATGACGCCCAGAGTTACCAGACGTGTAGTGAGCGAAACCGCCGCCAGACGCCGCTTGTGTAGCCCAAAAACCGCGGGACTTTACGAAGCCCAAATAGCGCAGTTAAAGCTCGCATATAGCCCAAATTCGTGGTTTTGGTAGGTCATGAAGGAAAAGCACCGATATAAGTTAGAAATTTAATTATTTCTTTAATTATTTAAAAATCAAATATAATCAAATATCTCTATTTTGTAGCAGGCTAAAACAATCACATAAATAAACAAATACATGTTCCTTAAGATTACACTAGTACAAAAATCACCCAGTTTCAATCACAGTCTCATATATGATATATGAATAAGAATATTAAAGTAAATATCTTTACGTTCTCTAGAAATGTAATCAACTATGTCCATCAGAGAAACATAAAATTCGTTTAGCAGGTCCTCTGTATTCGAAATTTGAATCTCTGGTACATCAATATTCTTTGGGACATTCTCTTGGGCAGGTACAGGGCCGGAGTCCGGATCATCCGGATTCAAGTCTAACTCAGCTTCCCTTGTCGGCTGAGAAGAGGACGCTGGGGTATATGAGTATATCGGGCTAAAGAAAAATGCTTTTTTATGTTGGTCATTCGTTATGTACTTTTATTTTATGATACGTAATTAATAAACAGTCTTTCTTTTTCAAATTTGAAGTTTACTTTTCCTCCAATTCATAAACATAAATTTAAAATTCGTGTTGTCTGTGACCATGGATTCAAGTGAAACAATAATAGGCTTTTTGTGTCCATGACGCAATTTCATACAAACTTTGAATCACACCATGTGAATCACATAAGAATGACTCGATGGCTGTACAATTGTGTATTGTTATTTATGATTTTAATAAATATGAATTCACTACGTTCAATTATTTACAGGTATCAAATATATTACTCTAAAACCCATAATGAAAGTTACCCCCATAAAATAGTTGTTAACGATTGCGTTAACGACTTGGGTGCTCCTCTATTCTTCTATTTTGGCGTACACATACGTATAGTGTGCAAAAAAGAACACGATTTTTGTATAATTGTTTCGTTAGCGTGCTGTATTATGTTATGTGATGATATGCGTCTTATGTGCGTGAGTAAAAACGTGATGACAATTTGTGACCGTAGTAAATTGTGTGTCTGTGTGTATTTCCTCACTCCCTGTAAAAATGTTCGGATGGTTTTGTTTGAAGCGAACTATGCAAGGCGCGTCCTGTAGTTACATGGTCTGAGAGCCCAAAGAAAGCCATTTTATTTTCGCATATAGCCCAAATCGCGCTGTAGCGCGTTTCAAAAATTTGGGCCGCGAAATGGCCTCCCAAGATAGCCCAAACCGCGGTTTGTAGCCCAATCTGGCAACTCTGCAATGACGCCCGGTGCGCGCCAGTGCAGCGGTGCGGCGCTTCGCGGAAGCTCGAAACGTCTGGCGCATGCGCCCGACGCGCGAACCACCAATGTTTTGTCAAAAATACGGACGAGTACTTCCATCGTCGCGTCTTAACACTTCAATTGAGAGGATTTTGCACGATATACGAAGATTGACAGCTCACGTAAACGAGGTACGGCAATCCTAGAATATATCGCGGAATTTATCGATTCCGAAATTGTAAAAAGACCGAGAGCTTGTCGCTAAATATTCTTTTTGAATAAGTTCTCTAATATCGATCTTTAGTCAACTTTTTAACAATATTTCTTCTATTACTTCTTGATAAGGATCATTTCATCAAAATTCTACGTCAGTTCTTATAGTTTATATATTTACGTTCGTGTAGTCAATGATTGAAAAGAAAGAACGACGGATCGCAACGAACATAACCTAGAAGATATTTAAAAAATGGGGTAATTTCAAGAATGCGCCGCACATTCTGTACAAAATTCTTGTATAAAGAAAAAGTGGGTCAAGTTCGACGGCGATGAAAATTGAATACTTTATTGCGTCGTTCGCCCTAAGCCTGTATGCGAAATTTGGAATCTACCCATTAACCTGTTAAGGAATCAAAACACTTTTGACTCGCAGGCATTTCGGATGCACTCTTATGGGATGTTGTTTGATTCTCAGAAATTATGAAAAAAAGCACAATGAAAAAACAGTAGAGAATGTTTTAAACTTCCTGTGTGGGTAATTTATGTATGAGAGACTTTGGAAATTTTTACAATCAATCGCTACATCATTGGAGTAAATGTAATGCACTAAAATTCTGCTTATTTTCTCATTCGGTTCTCTCATACATTTCAACCAAACTGCATGGTAACCCTGCAAACAATTCAGCGGCTGGGAGAATTTTCCGTCACACGACACAGCATTTTCACTCTCAAGGATGTTACCCCAATCAAGGCACAATATTAACAAAGACACATCAATCTTTCAAAAAAAATGGTTGTAAGTGGGAAGTTGAGGGTAGTCTACATTTTATAGCACATACAAGCAAATTTTACTCCATATCCAGGATATATAACTGAGAATTTCAAGTTTCCGTTATTTTTGCACCGGATCAAATTTGCTGTACATCTTTAAAGGCATACATCTGCTGAAATTTTGGAAAATATCGATTTTTGGTTTTCTACAAATTCTCAAAATATAAGACTCCGAAAATATTCCTTGAAAATTTTAACTCAAGTTTATAAGTACATTCTGCGAACTGGCAAGCTCAGAAAGCGTTTTTCTTAAAATTACTTTTTGAACATCGGTGACCACGATATCCCATAAATCACTGCAAGGATCAACTTTAAATTTAACAAGCTTCTTTATGCGTAAAAAAAAGTGCTTGAAAGAATTTCTTTTCTATGTAATTTTTTATTTTATCTACATAAATAGAGCGTTTTTTGTACCAAAAATCGATAGTTTTATTTTGGACGGCAACCATATTACCAAAAAGCGATATTTGATTAAATCCGTTGTTACAGCACTAGATAATTCCACGTAAAAACTAAATGCGTTTGATTTTTTCATTTCGAATGATTCGTTTCCGAGCATCACTCCAAAGGACGTTTTGCAATCAATTTTTGTTCTGAAAAATAAAAATGTTCAGTACAAAAATTGTAAATAATACATAAAACCATACTATTTAAAAAAAAATAATTTTAAAGTTAAGAAGAACTAATTAAAAGAGAATTTTTAAAGTAAAACAATTTTTAGTTAAAAAAGAATTTTAGAAGAAAACAGTTTAAAGTACAAAAAAAATTAATAAAGAATTTTTGAAGGAAAAAGATTTTTTAAAGTAAAAACAAGATCTTCCACATGCACACGTATTTCCAGAAAAACTTGCCGAAAACTCCTCTTCAAAGAATTCTTTATTTCCATTTGTCACAGATGGGAACTTGGCACTTGGAGGTTGCGAGAATGGCAATGTATATTGCATTTCCGGTCGTGCTGTTTCACTGGTTCAATCAGCCGGAGAATTTTGAGGAGTGGGTTATTAAAACTCGCAGAGAATTTTATCCACCCGAGAAACAGTCCGATCGTGAAATGTGGGCGAAGGCGATACGTGACTTCAACGAAGCGAGGGATCGCGAGGCAATCGAGAAGATGGAAGCGGCTCACAAAAAGTTTGAAGAAAGGGCTCGACAATGAGCCATGCTCCGAGCTGTTTCACTGTGATTGCATTTTTGTCACAAACGAAGCTCCTTCGGCGGCTCGTTTATGAGGCGATTGGTAACGTGCACACTGTACGTCGTTGAATGCCCTCTGTCGCGTATAAATATATAAATATATGTATTTACAAATTTTACCAAATGTGTCGATTTAGTCATAGAATAAACCTTGTATTATGTGATTTATTAGACAAAGTGAATTTCTTATTTACACTGGGGTGGTAAAATTTTGATATAATGTTCAGTTGCGGTTGTGTCTTGAGGGATCATGACAGTGTGAAATTTAAAAAAAAGCGACTTTGTTGCATTATCCGATAGTATAGACGGTTATAAACATGGACCTGGCATCGCCGATTGATCGTAGGTAGACAATTTATATGAAAATTCCGCACTCGAAACTTCAAACGCGTTTTTCTCGAAATGTCGTTTTTCAAAAAGGTGTACACTCTCAAAGGAAAAGTTTTTAAGCTATTCGTCTCAAATTTTGACACAACATTCTTCACGCCATTCTTTATCTTGCTATGGAAGCTTTTTTGAAACCTTCATATTTTTTTAACGAAAAACTATCGAAAAATCGGTTAAATTCGGTACTTTTTTTCAAACCGCTGCCATTTTGTCAATGATTTTTTTAAAAACCTCCATATCAAGATAGCGACTTTCATAGTGATTGATAATCTTTTTACAAATTTTCTTTCAGATAATATTTACGGCCACAACCGTGTACACCGTGACTCCGTTTTTCCGAAAACATTTTCAATCGTTAAAAAAATGTAAACAAAATTAATATAAACGTTGAAAAAATTATTTTCTGTTCTTCGTGAGTGCTTTGATTCAACATAAAAATCCGATTGATTAGCGTATTTTAACCATCGGAAAAAAATCACTAAAATCAGCCATTTTTCGACCCGTTACACTGTAACGATCCCTTAACCCGTTGAAGCATACATTTTTCTTTACGTGCACGCTTTTTTTTTGCACTTTCGTTCTTGGCGTCCTAGGAACATTAAGACGTTAGGCCACAGTAACGGGTATAAAATCATGTGCGAAATTAACCATTTTACTTCGTATGAAAAAGTGATTCACTCATAAAATTAATTACAGTAGAACCTCGATTATTCGAACCCTCAATTTTTCAAACGATGACTTAGTTTATCCGCACGCTCAATTTTATCCGAACGTTGGCGTGAAAGATACATTGTTGCTCGCTGCCACCGCCGTGAGCAACAATGAGCAACCCAACGCATCGTCTCCTTCTCAAACGGCTGCGAGACTTAGCCGCTCAAAAACGCGTTAGAGCGGTTCGTCAATTAAAAATGGACGAATTTAAAAAAAAATATAAAAAAGGCATTCGACTTTTTTCAGGTATTTAAAATACATACATACATACACACACACACACACACATATATATTTCAACGTTAATATATATGTCAAATTTTAATATATATGTATGTACTGTTTTCATGTAAAAAGGTATTGTTTATGAACTCATCCCTAAAAATCCACGTTTCGATTATCCGAACCAATCTCGGTTCCAATTGGTTCGAATAATCGTGGTTCTGCTGTACACATCTATTTAATATGAATATCAAGCAGTTAGAAAATATATATTTTTTGCGACGCACAAAATGGCCGACTACTAATTTTTCTTTTGTTATCTTTTTTTAAGCGCTCCGCGGCGTGACATTTAGCATCCACAATTTTTTACCTAGAACAAAAAACAAAAATTCTCGTCAATCTACATTAGAATACCCAGAGAAGTATGTACGGAATTTAAAAAATATTGTTTTATCCAAAAGTTGTAGATATTTGAACTTAAGGGGAGATATACACCTAGGAGTCGGAAAAACGGTCATTTTTGTGAATTTTTTCATGGAAAACTATGTGAAATTTCGGATTGGGGTTTTAATTATCTAAAAGTATATACATTCAAAAATGTTTAATTTTCTTTATTTAAAAATATCAAAAATGTACAAGGATATTGTATGATCCTTGGAGCGTCGTTAGAAATCTTCGTATACGGTACCCACTGGCGTTTCTTTAAAAATCATCTGAACAAAAAAACCAAAAAGATTATTAAATTAGATACTATAATCTAGTACTTGTTATAGCCGATTTTGAAAATATCGATTTATGACAAAATGGCGGACGTTTAAACATAAATAGTAATTTTTCGGCCAAAAATTAGTTATTATTTTGCGTATAAAACAAAAACTGAGTAACGGAAAAAAAAATCCTATGACAAGTACTAGATAATGGTGTATAGAATAACCACAAAAAAACCTCAAGGCAATCGGTTCATTGGTTTTCGAGAAATTTTGGGTACCGATTTGAAAAACGTGGTTTTGAGAAAAACGCGTTTGAAAATTAGGGAATGAATAAATCATGAAATTTGTCAACTTACATGGAATCATCGATACCAGGCCCATTGTGTAGGTCTTCTACGGTCGACGGAATGTTCATAGCTTCTAAATCCTCGACCTCGACCATCTAGGTGTATATCTTTCCTTAAGAAATGAATTTTCAGTACAAAATTTCGTTATAACTGCTGATACACTGCTCGTAAAATGAAAAGTTTTCGATTAATCAGAAATTCCGTACGTACGCGTATGCGAAGTGCAATTAGGAACATGACTTTTAAATTTGAAGTAAATCGAGTGAAAATTGTTGAAGTTATTTGTCACGCCAATCAGAAAAAAACTGTTTCGAGAAGTTTCGAGCAGTCGGCCATTTTGTACGTTGAAAAGAAATATAAAAAATATTATCTAACAGCTTGATATTCATACAAAATAGATGTGTAATTAATTTTATGAGTGAATTTTTGATACGAAAAAATGGTTAAATTCGCACATGATTTTATATCCGTTACTGTGGCCTAACGCCTCAGAACGCATTTACAACAGCCATATTTAATTTTAAAAAATCACTTTTAAATGGTCAAAATCTAAATTGAATTGGGTGTAGCACCAATGTTACATTATGCCGCAAAGAGTTAACTCGTCGAGAAAATAATTTACAAAAATTCACATAATTCTTTATTAATGCATTGTTCTTTGTTCCTTTTCCCAAGGTTACAATTATCTCTATAATTGTTGCTGCTCGAACGTGTCAATTCGCAGCTTTACTTGGAAGACACCTACGCCCTTCGTTCAACCAAAAATACCTAAACACGACGGTAACATTTCCACCGTTCAAACGCAAATAAAATTAACTTTTTTATTCATTTTCGTCAACTAAAATACTCGTCGGCTGATTCGGTTCGTGGATCCTCCAGAAGGATCATAAAAAAAAGTTCAATTGACTGCCGAGGCCCAGTGGCGCCCAAAATGGCGCGCCCCAAAAAAGTAAACGTCCATTGCCTTCGAACGGCGCAAACGTCAACATCTTAATAAATACGGAATGTTTCCATGTCTGATCACGGGACATTATTCCCCTATACGCTTTTAGGGAGTTATATCACCATTGACAAGAGTCATCGTGGAATGAAGAACGGGAGATTGGTCAACTGATTTTCCGTCGCTGTCGTCGAAGTCCCAGGGAAACAAAAAGGCCGAGAGCAGCTGCGATCGCCGCGAGAATATTGGAGCCGTCCGGTCCCCAAAGATCCTCAACGTAACCGCTGAGCAAGGGTGTTATCATGCGCGCTATACTGGAAACGCTATTGCTCGAGCCGATGATCGAGCCCTTCTGACTCGGCAGGCAACGTTTTATCGTCATTTCCGTCATGACGATGCGCAAAAACATGTGCACGGCTTTCAGCAGCATCGACCACATCATGAAAATACTTACACTCAACGTTGCAGCTATACCCAAATAGGCGATTATCGATATCACGTGACCGTGCAAATTTCGCTTTTTGTAAAAACTGTCGCCTTCGTAAAAGCGTTTGTTCACCCAATCGACTGCAAAACCGGCTAGAACGCCCACGAAACTTTGCGCCGATATCGTGTAACCCGCCATCTTTGGCGATAAGTCGAACTTCTCCCTCAGCTTGATGCTGTAATTGTTGTGGAAGGCACCCGTGGAAAAGTCAGTCAAGAACTTGAGCGCGAATATGTCCCAGTACATTGGCCAATCGACGTTCGCCAAATCGCGTATCGCTTGCAATATCGAGCCGCCAGTTTCCGCCGGTTCCATTTCGCCTGACGCGCTACGGTCCCGTCCAGATTTCGTCGCTTGCACATCCTTCAGGAACAAATGGACCACCCCTGAAAGTCGACGAAGCAAAGTCAACGCCGTTGAAATTTGCATCATTGAAATCTCACCAAAATTCTCTCGTGCTTCGTTGTTTTGATTGTTGCCCAAAATCCTTCCAGCCGAATTAGCTTTCAGATCTCCGATCAGTCTCGTAAAAAATTTTTCGGCAATTTTCGTATGCTAAATCTGGTGACTGAAAATTGGGGCAAGAAAATCATTTTCGTGAAATTCCAACGAAACGGACTGCAATGTTGTGCAAAGGTTGTGCGCTTTTCGGGGCGGCGTTGTAAAATTTCATGGCCGAGTGACCGAAAAATTCTTACATCGCTTACAATGCGATTGATTGATGAGGTTGGAGCTCGCATCGTTGGAATGCAATGAGTGTAAACATTTCTGGATAGGCATGTTTCCAGCAACTTAAAATAACAAACATATCTTTACGAGGCGATAGTTTATAATGTGCCTATTTTATTTTATTTTGGTGAAAATTGTGGATAAATTATGATAAATAAATTCGTAAAAAATATCTTGTCACACGTGACAAAGAACACCAATCAGAGCGCACGACGTCACACTTTGCAAAACACGAACGAGTCCAAGGTGATAGCATACTGCTTATACTAGGCTGTTACTGTTTACTTCGTCTTGAAATACAATTGGTGATATTTCTCGATTATGGCCTCAGGCCACAGTAACGGGTATAAAATCATGTGCGAATTGAACCATTTTTTTCACATCTATTTTCACACATCTATTTAGTACGAATATCAAGCTGTTAGAAAAAATATATTTTTCTTTTTACGACTTGCTTTGTTTGATTCAATTGCAGGTCTTCGAGACAGTCATACGGTGATGAATAGCATTTAGAATTCATCCTTGAACTTATTAATTCTGAAATATTTGTTATTTCATTTGTTTAGAGCCTCGTATTTTGCAGAGTATCGTCACGTTTGCAGATAGCGTCACACGCCATCAGATGACGGGTCTGGGCGTTTTGGCGCGGATTTCCAAAACGGATGAATTAAAACGCGATTTTTTTAAGAATTTGCTGCTTGTAAACACATGAAATAAACATTTAGAGATATATTGTGTATATGTGAACAGCTTTGAACACTTTCCAAAAATAGGTAACATCCCTAATCCTTAAATTTCTTTCGGCAAATTTTGCCAATGGAAATCCCTCAACCATTTTTTGAGATACGTATTGATTTAGCGCTCGACAATATAAATCTATAAAAAAAAAGCTTTTGTAATAATGAAAATAAGAAAAATACAATGTAAAAAAGAGCTTTCGTTGCGGTCTAACGATGTAAGCTTCAACAACTCATTGATGGAAACACGGCTACCAAAAAAATCAAATTCTCAGTTGGAATGCAGAATCGTCCACTGCAAAATCAGTTGGGATATTTTTCTAACGCTCATGATTACATAAAAATGATACAACAAATATGGAGAACAAAGCCCAGCCAATCCAGACAAAAATTTCTTACTACTACTGTACAATTAATGTGCAAGAGTTGTTCGTTTGGGATTCCTGAGGTCCCGCCCTAATAATACTAATTTATAACTTATGATAAAGCATGATTATGATGGGAATGGAAAATAATAGATCGCCGAATATTTGCTTGAGAGGAAATAAGAGAAATCTCGAACAGGAAGCCTTCGAAATGGGAAAAAGACTTTATGAAAGTATCAAGGGAATTAGAAGGCAATAATACATATGATAAAATAGGAGAAAGAGTTAGAAAAAATAGAAAACTTGATAGACAAGGGATTGAAAAACTTAAAAAGAAAGACTAGAGAGAGAAAACAGAACAAATTCAAAAATCAACGTATAATAGTTTATACAATGCGATAATTGAAAACGACGAAGCACTGTGGATATGGAATATAGGGTATGGAAATATACACCAAGGTATGGAAATATAGGGAGGAATGGAAAAAATGGGGAAGCGGAATGGACTTGTAGGATATGTAAACGAGAAAGAGAAACAATGGAGCACCTGATTACGTGTGAAAAAAGAAGAGGGGTAATATTTAAGGAAGCGAAAACATATATAGAGAAGATGACGTTGAAGTTTGCATCGTTGGAATGCAACGAAAATGATGTTTGTTTTCTTTCGAAAATTTCCTTTGGTAGATTAAAGCTACGAAAATTACGAAAACATTTTTTAGGCTTCTCATTTAGCAATTTACAAGAAATCTGCAAAATATGATTTTGGATAATAATGAAAATAAGAAATTAATAAGAATTTTCGTTGCGTTCCAACAATGCAAACTTCAGTCCCATTAGAGAAGTGGGTAAAGGAGAGAAGGGATAAGAGGGGAGTAGAAAATAAATTAATAGAGTTGCTGAGAGGGGATATAGATGTAAACATGTGTCAATTTTTTTGCGAAATAGGTAGTGAGTGTAAGAAAAGAGAAACGGTGGTAACGGAGAGCGAAAATGCAGAGTGTGACGAAAATGAAAAATAACCAAAGAGGAAAGATATAAGTTAGATTGTAAGACAGCGATGTTTAACGCTGTAACAGCTTTGTAAAAAGCCAAATAGGCAATGCCAATAAAACTTTTGACTACTACTTACCATAATTGAGTAATTAATCATATTAATTCATAATATTAATATGGTAGGTAGTCAATAATGTTAATTATTTATCATTAGTAAGTGATAATAATTGTTACAAAAAATATTCCAATCAATTTTGCAGTGGAGCCTTGATTCGCCGTATTAGTCAAATTTTCTTCTCACTCGATTTATCAAAACCGAGCACGATTTTCAAGGAATGAAAAAGCCAGCCATTATCTTCACGCAAATATCAGACTGATGTATACTTCGTTTACGAACCGCTGCTTAGTAGGAACAAAGCTGCGACGGATAAGCAAACGTAAGTGAAGCCGTGCTCGAGCTCCGCAAGATTGCCGCCGATAGCTGGGCCAAGGGTAAAACTCAAACCAGCCACAGCCTTCAAATAGGCGAACACCGATGTCTGCCGATCCACCGGCACTCGGTCAGTGACGACGGTGCGAATGAGCACCTGAGTGTGTTTGACGAGACCTAACGGCGAGGACAGAAGAATTTGCTTGCTTTTCACCAGCATCGAACAGGCAAACTCGCCATAATGGAAAGTTCAGCAGGGCGAAATGTGGAATTGACATTGCACGGGGACGAATTACCTAAAACGGCTCTGAAGAACAATATCAATGTTATCGAATTGAGCAGACCTATGAAAGTGTAACAGCAACTGACCGCGACAAGACTGAAGCATAGAATTTTCTGTCTGCCTATTCTATCGCTCCAGCTGCCCTGTAAGAGGAGAAATATTTCAATACAAGGAAAAGGAATTCGGGATGATCTTTTATAATTTATACATTATCCTCCAGGGGCCCTTTGAAGCTTGCACGATCCCTTTTACTTTTATACCACACTTGGGGCTTCGATATTCCCGGGTCCTTAAGGGGGGAGATACCTTTTGGCGAGGACAAAATTTGCTGATTTTCGGGATTTTTTTTAATACGAAAGATTTCTTTATCATTTTTGAGACTTAGGACATTTTCTATTAAGACGTTTGGCTGTTAAATGGTATATTTTTATTATTAATCTTTATAAATGGCGCTTATGGATTGTGGTCTTCTAAACTGCATTTTCAAAACTCGTGTGACGTGTAGTTAAAAAACTAATCGGCCAATTCTGATGAAATTTGGTATAAATTGTTCTAAACTCACTGTCTAAAACGTGGGGAGTTGTGTTGCAGCCTACGGAGCTGGGTCAAATGAACATAAATGTTAAATTTGATTGTACATATCACCAAAAGAATACCAAAAGCCAATTTGCTTGTTTCCTTTAATAAGCAAAAAAAGGATATTACGTTAGAAAAAAAGTTGGCCATCCTTGGTCTAAAACATGATCCTAAATGTTGAAAAAAAAAGTTTTTTCATTGCAAAATGTCGCCATTTTTTCCAGAAAATTCGATCTTTTTCTTTTAAAGCGTACCATTTAATCGATTTTCGTAAATTTCTCACTTTTTCTTCGCTCGTATTTTGCATGTGAGTGTTAATGAAAGAAAAATCGTCGTTGGTTGTTCTTGGATTAATCCCGCTGATGCTACGTGTCAAACTGTCTGACAACATTCGCGGCAACCCGTTTAAAAGACTGTACCATACCTTTGTTACTTTTAAAGATTAATAATTCAAAAGAAAGTACCATGTAACAGCTAAAAGTAGTAATAAAACATACCCTAATCCTCAAAAGTGGTGGAAAAATCGTTCCGTTTGAAAAATATCATGAAAATCGGCAACTTTTTTCTCGCCTAAAGATATCTCTTCTTTTAAGGACTCTACTGTATGTTGCCCACAGTGATTTGTTTCCCAATGCACAGCTGTACCACATTTGCACAAGAGCGCAGCGAAACGGTGGAAAAAGTATGCTGACATAGGTGCGCTATTTGACTGTCAGCTGTGTTGCCATCGCAAGCTCGATAAAAATGCATTTGGCTCAGACAGGGCGCAAGCCAGTGCAGCTAAGTGGTTTCCCCTCTGAGTATTGCCCCGATCCAATGCTGCTTGACACGGAAGATCGCCAAACATGCCCATCGGCTGCCCGTCCATTCTCGAAGGGATAGTTTTAGTTACCCAAATGCAAAAATAACATGGATGCCTATTGCAGTAGTTCATTGTAGCATACAATGACAATTTCAAGCACGGGTATTGAAATTTTTACGTGCAATTTCTATCTCACTAGCCTTCGATATAAAAATTGATCTACAACATCTTGCGTATACTTATTTTATTTGCCAATTATAAAAATATAATTGGCAAACTACAAAATTGCGCGATTAAAATAAAAAAAAGAAGCAATTGTTAACTCACAATAATCGGTCCACTGATCAACTGTGTCAGGGCGTAAATGGAAGTCGTGCAGCTGATCAAAAAATGTGACGCTCCCAACTCTCTGAGCCGTGCTGACATCAACGGAATAAGGAGACTGACCGCAAATAAATCCTTCAAAAAAAATCATTATGTTTATTTTTCTACTTTTCATTACGATCTTCGTGAAACTCAATTGTCATTCTCTCTAGAATATTTCTCCTCTCCGGGTTTGTTCCTCTGTCAGCGATTAGGTTGAGAAACGTTTATTTACGAAATTGCAATTATGTAACTGGCAAAAAGAGTCGTGTCATTCGTTTAAAAATGATTAATTCTGGAGGAATCCGAATGAGGAATAAAAAAAAAGGATAACTTTTTCATCTTGCAAGTATTTACAATGCACTGATTAATTTTTTATCGAGTAAACATGTAATTTTCGTATAACCGTACGATGAAAGAAAAAAAGATTCGTCATACACGCACGAATTCGTTTATTCCTTATCAGGGAAGTAGCCGTGAAATTCTATCGCAATGTTTATTTACATTTTATCTTATCGTAACGTATTCTAATATAATATCGTCACGTCCTAGAATTGAAATTATACAATTTTTGGACATGTCGGTGTCTGGAATTGAAATTACATAAATTTCGGCGGTCTATATCTTATGAAATGACAGATAAAGTGATTGAAGTAATGATAACTATTATCAAGTATGAAAATAATTCGATAGGATGACAACTAACAATTTTATCATTTTACCAGAAACGACGCAACGAAGATCCATAAAACGCTACGCTCTATGATAAAAAACGAATTATTTTCCATTAAAAATGATTGTTTCCGACGAACTTATTAATCTCGCCGCTTTTCGTACTTTCCGCATCCACCGTGCGAGCTTGAACTGTAGGAGCGCGATTGAAAGAAATGCAAGATGGCGGCCAGAAGGTTCATTGCGAAGAGCGCGCCACAGCCGCGTTCGTGGCGCGATAAAAGGAGGGGGCATTTTCGAAAGCGGGAAAACTCCCCAGGTAGCAAAATGTTATCTATATGGTATCCGAAAGATATCCCAAAACGGATATGGATAACTTTTTGGTTGTCCAAAAAGATGCCAGTTTGGATTACAAATAGTATCACTAATGACCGCTTCACGGATAACTTATTTGTATCCAATAGGTTAACTATACGGCAACTTTTAATGGTTGACAAATTTACAACCAGAGGTTAACTTTTATCGGTCGTCGGTATGTTAGCGTTAAGTTATCAAGTCGATATGCCCGAAAGATATCCTCTTAAAGGCATGGAAATGCGAAGATGTCATAGGCATCTAAAAGTTGACAAAACGACATCCAAACGATATCAAAAAGTCCTATCGAATGGATATCTATTTATTGGCGATATATATATATATCCATTTCTTTATAAAAATCAACTTAATAATAGTCTAGGATATTTAATATAGCCCAATAACACCAAATTTTAGTTATTACATGGTAAACATCGTTGATAATCAAAAAAAGGTAATATTGGGCTATATTAAACATTCTAGAGTATTAATAAGTCGATTTTGTTAAAGAGATAGATAAGATAGTGTTATGGCGGGTTTAAGGAGGGTCGGCAATTAAATGTTCACTGGCTATTGAAAAATGAAATGCAATTTAATATGACTAAACATACATTAATGGTGTGTAACAAATATTTTAAAAGGAAAAGATCAAAGCAACGGTACGATATGTGGAGAAAATGTATTCTATTTTATATTTATTTCTTTTTATAGTCGTTAGGGGGGGCAGCTTTTGTCGGCCGCCAGTTGCCTAGTCTTCAACCGGTCGCCCCCACGGCGAAGCCAGTCCGCGATGCGATTTTCGATTTCCTTTATTTTGGCGTCGCGGAATGTACTTCGTACGACTTCTGAAAAAGGAAATGAACAAATATTATTAATAGAATTTAATTTAACGTGTGATGACGTCTTTACAGCGAATAAGTTTACAAAATATTGGAACAATGAGATATTTATGTATACGTCTAGTATATACGTACCAATAATGATTTGAGGGAACTCGAACTTGGACATTTTCGGTTTATCATCCGCCCCAAGAATCCAAACAACATGTTGGGCTAATTCGTCAGTGATGACTGACTCCATCGAATATTTAATCGTTTTTTGAACATTTTTGCCGCCAATTTGTTGGATTTTTTGTCGCTGGAACATACGATTTCATAATTACATTAGTAAACAGTCGCTATATCGGCGTAGCTTCTGAATATTTGCATACATACAAATTGTTTGCGCATCTCTTTGCTGCCTTTCTGCCAGTTCAAAAAAAGGTTTCGGCCGGCGACCCATAATGTTTATTTTCATCAATTATGTTTCGACGTTTTTGGATCTATTTCAATGCATTGAAGTAGAAAATAAAAAGAAAGTGTACTTACTTAAACTTTTAAGTCTGCTGCAGAAATAACCTGACGTCTCCGAACGACCCCTTGAATTATCTACGAAGTAAACGTATGCTCTTAGAATATAAAGGTGAATTAAGTATATATGGGGGAATTCCACGCCAAATCAACCACTTTCACATCCGACCCCTTTCTATATTGTTGAAATGTCAATATATTTGTTTCAGTCTAAAGACACTTGAGTGATTTTTTCAATTTTTTTATGTAATCGGAAACATTTAGTGAAGTATTGAAAAAAAATCTTAATACAATAGATCTTGCGACAAAAGACGCTAAATTTATCATATTTTATTTGAGAAGAAAATCGACTGTGCCTGCGCTGTAAATAATTATCCGTACGTATATAACCTGAAAAGCAACTGTACGCTTACAGAATACAAGAAACGTACATTAAATATACCTATATCTACTCATCGAGGCAGATATGAAAGTATATTCGAGGCATTTATACTCACGTGTATTTGTTTAACCACTTTCTCGTTTTTATATTTATTATTTTGTACACTTTGCGCTAGATAATACGCAAGCCGGTGAATCTAAGTCATCTGTTAAGTGTCATCTTTCGGACAACATTTGGATGCCTCTTTGCTATCTCCCGCCAATTCCAAATATGTCAAAAAGACAGCATATTACCGATGTCCGAAAGATATCATGAAAAAGACATCTTATGTGATTATTCTTTAGGATATCCTTCGGACAACGTTTAATTACATACAATAGATAACAGCAGACAGATAACTTTTTGATTCCTGAAAATAGCCATCAATTGGATAACAGCTTGTGATGCCTTTAAGACGTCCGTTTTCACCGCCAAAAGATATCATAAAAAAGATAGCTTTACGACAACGTTAAACGGGATGTCGTTTGAAAGATGTCGAATAGTTATCTTACGGTAATGTCTTAAAGATAACCTGAAAATGGTAACTTATCGGCGTCAATTGGACATCTATGCTACCTGGGTCATTCCTGCGGATCGAAAATCTCCCGCCAAGAGTTCAAAAAAACTATAAACTGCAGTTATATGCCTCACAGAATTTTCACAAAATCATGCCAAAAAGAATCGTACACAGCGCGAGAATCCAAAAAGTTTGTTCCCCAACGCCGCGATTTTTCTTTTCAGAGAATGAAAAGATACACGGAAAAAAACATAACACCAGAATTCAATGTTGACTCTAGTGATATTCACCCTCGTTATTTACAAATTCGATTATTGAATTTTATTTACAATTCGCAACTGCTAACATCCAAACAAAGAAAGGCTAGTGCCGAGCCGACGTCTTGCACTTCGCGGCATTCTCCAACGTTTTAGCGCCGCAGTTGCGAACACGCGCGTCGGGTCCTGCAATATTATTTCAATGTCGTTCTTTTAATAACCATTTGTTCGCTCGTTTATCGTGTATCGTTGTGTGTCGCGAAACTTGCCCGTGCGTCGCAATAAAGAATCGCGCGACGCTTATCACCATGGAATCGTTGCTACCCTCGGAAATAGCGCGTTTAGTTTTGGGTGAGTGGAAAAAAGCACAATCGAGTGTTACACCCATTCGACGCTAACCTCATCGCGAAATAAACGTAAACACAACTACGGATTTGCCTTTATCGGCTTTCTTCTCGGCTTTCGCATTCTTCATCATCCGCGAAATCTCTCGCGCCCGATTTGTTTTGAATCGGAAAAATCCTCTCGCGTGACAGAATTTCGATTTATCTATACGCCTTTTCCACTCTCGTCTTTTACGACAAAAAAAAACTCTATTTTCATCATCGTGAATTCGGCCAATTCCGTTAAATTTTTCGTACTCTTCGATCGAGCGTTTTCGCGAACGTTTAATATTCCATTTTTCGCGAATTTAGGTTATTTGGAGGAAGAAAAATGCGAGGACGCGGCGAGATCGTTTCTGGAGTCGTCGCCGCAGCTTCAGGAATGCAGAGCCGTCACCTCCTCCGGCAGGCGCTTCAGCACGAAAGTGAACAGCTGGACGCTCGTCGATATCCTGGAGAAATTCTGCGCCGTGAACGCGATAAGTACGCTGCTGCATATTTTCAATCGTAGACAATCGCGTTGCGCTCGCACAGTTAGCAGATTCGACGTTTCTTCGGTATCAGAAATATCGAAAAATGGACGAAAAAATGCACAATGCGATTATCGTTATACAAGTGTAGGATTAACGAGAGGAATATCGCGATACTCTTTTCTCAGTACAGGAGAGATTGAGCAAAGTGTCGGACTGCGAGCAGCTCAAGCATTGCGGCGATTTGCTGGAACAGCTGAGATTCCTAGTTGACGGATCTCGGGGACAACGCTTTGTCGTCAACATCAATGTCCCGGTAAATGGAATTTGTCTAACGATGGGTCGGAGCGCTATGCGTAGAATATATGAGTATTGGTAGATATTCCTAATGAGGTTACAGCTGAAGGCGGGTTTGAATTCTTAAAAATAGATCTTTGTGCTCAGGAATCAATGCAAACGTGTGGTAGAAGGGATGGAAAAATTTATATTCATGGCGGACGAACAAGAGAGATTCTTCTTTCATCTACGCTACGGAAATCTGTAAAATCTTTTATTTTTCCTCAAGGCCTTAGGCCACAGTAACGGGTATAATATCATATGCGAATTTAACAAATGTTTTCGTATAAAAAACTGATTCGCTTATAAAATTAATTACTCATCTACTTAGTATGAATATCAAGCTGTTAGAAAATAGATATATTTTTTTTTCGATGTACAAAATGGCCGACTACTAATATTTTCTTTTGTTATCTTTTTTTAGGCGCTCCGCGGCGTGACATTTAGCATCCACAATTTTTTACCTAGAACAAAAAACGAAAATTCTCGTCAATCTTTATTAGAATACCTAGAGAAGTACGTACGGAATTTAAAAAATATTGTTTTATTCAAAAGTTGTAGGTATTTGAACTTGAGAAATGAATTTTCAGTGAAAAATTTTGTTACAACTGCTCATAAACTGCTCATAAAATGCAAAGTTTTCGATTAATCAGAAATTTCGTACGTACTTCTCTGCGAAAAGCAATTAGGAACATAACTTTTAAATTTGAAGTAAATCGAGTGAAAATTGTTGAAGTTATTCGTCACGCCAATTGGAAAAAAGCTGTTTCGAGAAGTTTCGGGTAATCGGCCATTTTGTACATTGAAAAAAATATATATTTTTTCTAACAGCTTGATATTCATACTAAATAGATGTGTAATTAATTTTATGAGAAAATCACTTTTTCATACGAAAAAAAAATGTTAAATTCGCACATGATTTTATACCTGTTACTGTGGCCTAAAGCCTTAAGGTAGTACATGCGAGATGGTCCCATTCAAAAGAAAACATACGTTCAAGCTTCACATGCAATTTTTTGACCCTCCTAGGTAGATGTAGCCTGTTAACGGACAATTGGGTAGGGAAGGAAACAATTAGTAAATAATTGTTATAGTAGTACGTATTGAATTGTGTTTCGTGTTCTGGATAATTACTTAAGGGGAGATATACACCTAGGAGCAGAAAAAAGGTCATTCTTGTGAATTTTTTCAAGGAAAACTATTTAAAATTTCGTATTGGGGTTTTAATTATCTAAAAGTATACACATGGAAAAATATGTTTACTTTTCTTTATTTAAAAATTATTAAACATATACAAGGATATTGTATGATCCTTGGAGCGTCGTAAAAAAATCTGCATATACGGTACTCACTGGCGTGTCTTCAAAAATCATCTAAAAAAAAACCAAAAAGATTATTTAATTAGATACTATAATCTAGTACTTGTCATAGCCGATTTTAAAAACATCGATTTATGACAAAATGGCGGACGTTTGAACATAAATAGTGATTTTTGGGCCAAAAATTAGTTATTATTTTGCCTATAAAACAAAAACTAAGTAACGGAAAAAAAAAATCCTATGACAAGTACTAGATAATGGTGTATAGAATAACCACAAAAAACCTCAAGGCAATCGGTTCATTGGTTTTCGAGAAATTTTGGGTACCGATTTGAAAAACGTGATTTTGAGAAAAACGCGTTTGAAAATTTGGGAATGAATAAATTATGAAATTTGTCAACTTGCATGGAATCATCGATACCAGGCCCATAGTGCAGGTCTTCCACGGTCGACGGAATGTTCATAGCTTCTAAATCCTCGGCCTCGACCATCTAGATGTATATCTCTCCTTAAACCTCAATATTCCCACTGACGAAGCTCCAAACAGTAAAATACAAATTGAAGATTTTTATCAATCATTCATGACGATTAATAATAAATATTCGCATTTTTCGCAAATTCGGAGACGACGTCTCAAGTTTCAGGTGGCTCGCCCATAATATCCAGTAGCATGCGAAAGCGCCATCACAGCGGTAGCGATCGCGAGCGCTCGAAACGCGCCCAGAAATCTCATCCTCTGCTTTTGGGTCAGAGCAGCGAGCCGGTCACCAGCCAGTGTCAGTAAATTCGACCCAGAATTCTTTCCGTCCCACCAAAAACGCAAATGCGGATTAACCTGACAAGGAGCGTTCGTTTCAGTGGGTTGCAACGCCGTGGAAACGACGCCACTGGAACATTTGCCGGGTCACTCGGACTCCGAGAAAGTGGAAATTCCGGTGGAAGAGTTTGTCGAAAAGTGCCAAGAAATTCCAACGACCAGCAATTGTTCGTCGACCGTTCCGGAAGCGACGGCAGCTCGATCTACGACGGAAAGTTCCCACGCGTTCGCGGAGAACGTTGAGGCGAAACCGAGCTATAAAACCAGTCCGGACAATGGTGAGAAAAGTCAAGAAAGATGTTCGACCGCGACTGACACGAAGGAACTCATGCAGTACACGAACAGCGAGGTGCAAACGAATCCTTACGACGTGGCCGAATCAGAAACCGAGTCGGCCTACGAACCCGTGGAAAATCTCAGCGTGGGTTTTTCGCAGTATTTATATTAGGGTGTGCCGCAACAAATATTCAACATTCACGCCTTCGAGCTTCATTAAGTATTGGAAAAAATCATGCCGAATTTGAGCTGCTCATCTCAAGTCTGAGCACTCGATAATTGTTTTTCCCCTTTTGAATAACTGAACGATCGATTAATGTTGTGAAGAATCTAAACCGCAGTCACATGCACTCGACTCGAAAAGCTCAAATTTGCCATGAATTGTTTTATGCCCAATACAGTTCGAAGAGCTAATACTTCAATTTTTTCCGACACACTCTAGTTATCATAAAACTGTTGTGATTTTTGTTCTCCATTTCACGAACGCCTTACGCTTTGTTTTAGTTATTGACAAAGGAATTGCTTAATCGCACGGAATTGCAAGAGAGGATAGCTGAAAATATCAATAAGGCAATTCTTCCTTCAGACTCATCGATGAGGGACGTTAGCCTCAACGAGTCGGTCGGCGGTGAGATGAACACGTCGATTATGACAGAGTTGAATAACGCTATTAAGTCGGTGGTTACCGCGACCGAGAGCGATCCCCTCTTCGCCCAATTTCTCGACGATATAATCGGCCCCGACGCTGGAAACGACGAGAGCCCCGACGAGAACAACGATCATCAGCCTGTCAGGCCAAACGAGTAATCCCATTATTATCTCATTTATATTCGATTTCTTTTTCCAAAGGGGCCGTACGCAAATTACGTAACGCAATTGGGGGGGGGGGGGGGGGGGGGGGGAAGGTTTGCGTTACGTCACGATTTTAAAACTGCCAGGAATAGCAAAATTTTTGCATGTTCAAGTTTTTTTTTATTTAAACCTGGCGTGCAATTTTACCGTGGACAGCTCACAGCTTTGTATACGTAATGTCAGTTAAGGGGGAAAGTCACCGTGCAAGAACTTGCACAGTAGCTTTCCCACACCCCCCAAGCAAAATTTGGAGATTTTCAAAAATAATTCTTGAAAGTACATGTATTGAAAAATATGTTGGCTACATTTTTGTTTACAAGTCCGAAAATTGACGGAGTTATATTAGTGCCCTCAGTCCCTACAGGTGCGGCATCATTTACAACAGATAAAGTACAGGCTCTTATTATTTTGCGAACTATCATGAAGATAAAGAACCGTCATATCGCCCGCGACTAGATACTTCAATGTAAGTATCAATATTCTAGAAATAAAACGTAACTTCATATTGACAAACACGGAATGAAAAGTTTGATGGCATTTTTCTCGAAACTAATTTTTTCGACCTTGTCCGAGCGAATACTTAAGGGGCCACTTTGGAGCCACGAAAAAAGGCTATTTTCACGATGTTTTTTTCAGGATTTTATAAAAGATATGAAAATAAAAGTTGTTCGGCTTGATAAATAGTCTTGAAATACATTTAAAAAAATTGTTTAATACATTTTTATTCATTTTCAAGTACAAAAACTATAGTTTAACGTAACGCCTCAAAAATAGGTGGGCTAGGTAGCTCCATCACAACTCGGCAACGGCTTGTCTGAAACAAAAAAAAACAATGTCCATTGGATTCAGTATGACACCAGGTACAAAATGACCCTCGGATATAAAGTTTTATCAAAAAATTAAAAAATGGCAGATAAAAAACGAATAAAGTAACACAAACGCGTTTTTCGCAGTTTGACGCAAAACAAAAAGAGTAAAAAAACAAAATGTGAAAACCAACGAGGTTCATCTCGTTGCGAATCATGTTTACAATATGTGGTTCAAATTTCAAGAGAATCGGTTTATTAGTTTGAGAGATACGATGGAGCTAGATTTTGAAAACGTTGTTTCGAGAAAAACGCGTTTGAAGTTTATACTATGAAAAACTCTTGCCTAAACTCAATCGGCAATTCCTGCACCGTACAAAATCCCTTCTGATTGCTCATCATCTTCGATTTCTTCAAGTCTTGCTTGCTTTCGATTTTTTGAAATATTCAAAGTGGGCTGGCCCCCTTAAAAACTTATCAACCGATTTTCAGATTTTTTTAAACATTTTTCCAATCGCAGTCACTAAGGTTGTACGTGTCCGCGTTTTTAACATTTGATAATTACTATTTTTAAAGAGTGCTTGAATACAGAAAAAGGGCCTTGAAAATAGAAAAAAATGTCCAAACTATCGGCATTTTGTAAAAAAAAAAACCAAAATAAAAAAACCGCTACGCGTAACGAGCTACATTTGTATAGATGTCGATAAATTGTTGACTTTTAATTTACAGATAACCTTTCATAAAGATATCGATGGGACAATGAAGAGATGTTTTTTTTTCGTCGTCAAATCAAGGCATATATCTCGGCTAATTTTCAAGATTGTGTCATAAAAATTGGTATAAAACTAGACGAATATATTCTTCATAAAACAAGTATATACCCGATTCTTTCATAATTCTTTCATAATGTCTGTGAAAAAAATCGCAATTGACGACAAAGCACCCGTTACGTAACGGAAAATGGGGGTGGGGGCAAGCGTTACGGTCCCGTTACGTGGGGGGGAGGGGAGGGGTTGTAAAAAATTGGACACTTTTGCGTTACGTAATTTGTGTACGCCCCCAAGATCATTGCTGGCTCTTCCGCTACTCCGCTCTTTTGTCGTTTGCGTTTGTTCGGCTCGTTGTCTCAATGAAAATGTCCTTCTTAAGAGAACCAATCAAGCCTCCCGATTCCACCTCGAGGGAGGCTCATCCCGAGGCATCGGCGCTCATCGAAAAGCTCGCCACCTCAAAAGCTGCAACGGCCGATGTACCATTGAAGAATCGTCTCCGAAGTTCGTTGAGTCATCATTCGACACGAGCGGGGGAGGACGGAGTTGCGGAAAAAGTTGTCCCAAAGGACGAGGCGGCAGCCCTGGAGGACGTGAACGCTGCTGCTGTGCTCAGCATAATAAACGCCATCAGCAAAACGGAGGAGAATACACCGGTGAGCGTCTTGACGAGTGAAAATCCATCGGCGAATGCTGATAAAGCGATCGTCGAACTGGAGGAAGTCAAGCAAGTTCTGGAAATCCCCATATCGAATCCCGTGAAGCCGCTCGAGGCCGAGAAGCCGGTCGTTGCGTTGCCGACGAGCGACGCAAAAATCGCGAAAAGATCGAACGTTCGTAAGCCACGAGTGCCAAAGCCGAGGGTTAAGACGGCTCAGCCGAATCTAATGTCGGAGGAGGATATAATGGCGATGCCAACGTTGATCGTATGCTCGAAGGAGGATATGTCGACGATAATAAACGCCGCGCCGATGATAACCGAGCCGGTGAGCTCCGGTGGCTATCGCGCCTCGCAGTTCGTACCGATAGCGCCAAAAACGGCGGAAGTTATGACGAAACCGGAGCCCATTTATCTTCGCACGGTAACCGTGCCGACGAAAGTATCGGACATCCCGAAGATCGTTGGCGAGCAAAACATTGAGACGGTCAAAGCGTGGCAGGAATTAAATTTAGCCGAGGCAACAACGAGACCGCGATCAGCCGAGGTCGCCGAAACAATAACCCAGGAAGTTCCTTCGTCGGTTGCAACGACGGAAGTTGCGATTCCGGAGAAAATAACTCTCTACGGTAACGAGACCAGCGCGATGACGATGCTCGATAATTCGATCGTGTCGACGCTTCACGTTGACGAGCCGATCAGCGTGACGGGCACGGGTTTATCGCCATTTTTGAAATTCAACAACAATCGGCCGAGCGCTGCCGAGCCCACGGTGCCAACCGCGCAAACTCGCGATGACGCGGCCCAGACAGCCACGACCTCGAACGACGACAATTACGATCACATTACGAAAAGAACGCCGCGCACTCTGCTGAAAAGTCGCTCGAAGAACAATCGACTGAGCATGTCGACACCTCGACGACGCAGCAGTCACATCAGAGCGCTTGACTTCAATACACCCTCGAAGAGCATCAAAAGCGCGCGTCGTTTGAGCACCACCGAGTGCCCCGATTATTCCCCAAAGTCGACGGGTTTCGAGAAAAAAGTTTGTCGCGCGAGCCTCTTCAAGTCGCCGCCCTTCAGTGCCGCGCAGACGCCCAGAAAAGTCAAGAGTCCCCTCAAGGATCGAGCGCTTTGCAAAGTTCCAATTGCCACGCGGAGTCCAGCGCCGAAGCTGATGGGCGGATGGGAAAGATACACCGGTGTTGGGATGATTCTCGGCTCGACATCGCCGAGCTCGTCGAGCGGCTCTCCCGATAAAATGACCACTACCGTGACATCGCGAAGCGCCAAGAACTGGGACACCGATCTGCGCAGGTCGCTTGCACCGATCGAGGAAACAGCCGCAACGTCGAGACCGGCTAAGAAGCCGGTCAAGAAATCCGCGCAGCTCGTCAAACGTCAGAGTAGACAGAAAGTCGCCTCGAGTGCGACGAACGTTGAGATCGACGAGGCTTCGAACGAGTCCGACACGAAAAACACCCAACTCGACCGCCTCATCGATCCGGCGGTAATTCCGACTAGTCCAGCCGCGGAAAATCCCGACGAAAAGGATCAATCGACCGGCCTGACATCGGATAAATCCAAACTCGAAACTACGCCACCGGAACCGGAACAATCTTCAGTCTCGAACGCCTCGAGAAGCATCGAAACTGCGACGAATCCGCCAACGATCGTCGACACCGCGGCGAACACGCCAACAATCGTCGACAGCGTGGCGAGCGGCAAAGACGCAACGGTGAAAATCACGAAGAGGAAGTACGCGACATTGAAGACCATCACGACGAGCGTAACGAAAATCGCCACCGAGGCAAACACGATCGTCGAAAGCATCGGCGAATATTCGTGCACGGAGAAGACCAAGATTGTATCCCTACCGGATATGCTGCAGCTCGAGACGCCGCGAAAATTCGAGGGTAGTTTCGGAATTCCACCGACTCCGAGGCTCTTGAGTCCCGGCAGCAGCAACCTGACCACGCCTTTCGGCCAGATCCCCGATGACGCCACGAAAGTGACGGGCTTCGTGTCGACCCCCGAGTTTCCACCGACGCCCAGCATAAATCTCACGCCGAAACAATCGAGCGCGGACGGCACCGAGAAGAAGGAAGAATTTCAGGCGTGCTCGGAGTACTACGAGCCAACCTCCAAGCCCAAAGATCCGAGAACCATACGCACGAACGATCACAGCAGACACGACATGAGTCTACCGTTGCCCGCAATGGCGGCCATTGCTGTTGAATCTCGCGTGAAGAATGTAACCGTTGAAGTTGCGCGCGGCTTTCAAGCCACCACGTCGAGCAACACACTCGAGATAACGCAATTTGAGGTTATAAAGGAGAATTTGCCGCGCGACGAAGCTTTTCGCGAGCTGAAGATTTCCGGAGGTACGAGCGACGTCGCGACGGAGGATCCGCCGGGTCGAGACTCCCAGGCGGATGCTCCTTGTACGAAGGACGCGAATAACACGAGCTCGTCGCTCGACTACTCATCGGACAGCGATACAAGCTCGTCGTCGGACTCCTCGACCTCGTCGTCATCCTCGTCGTCGAGCAGCAGCGCCACCTCGCCAACACTCGACAAGCCCAACGACCCAGCGAGCAAAATTGACTCCGACACCAGCAACGATTCCGTGGAAAAGTCCGCTAACGTTGGCGAGACCACCGATTCAACTCCCGATGAACCCTCGACGAACGTTGGCTTGATCGACGCCTCGTCGGCCGTGGCGGTCGATGCTTCGCGTCACGAAAATTCGCCGAGCAAAGTATTCACGATCGCGAAAAACGACGAGGAGCTCGCCGCGTGCACGCTCGAAACACCCGGCAAAGACGAGTGCCTCTTGGCCGAGGCGGTCATATCCGAAACGCCGAGTAGCTCGAAAGCCGGCATCGAGACGACCAATCTCAATTCGAAAATAGCCGCCCTCATCACGTCCGCCAATCGTGAAAGAGATTGCGAGGAGAACTCGAGCGGCGCGCGGGAAAAAACATTACCGAAGATCGTAAGCGTTCAGAGAATATTGCCGAACGCCTCGATAACGATGAAGCCACCGCCAATCTCGGAGGATCTTTCCGGCGCTGTGCAGTGTAGAGGCCAATCGAAGGCGCTTACCGACGCACAATTGAGCAAACAACTGGAGGAAAAACGATTGAGACTCATGGCCAAGTTCAAGGAGAAGCCGAAAACCTCGATCCACAGGCCGCGCGTGAAACGGGCTGTGGTCATCGCGAGGTGCAAGAAACAAACGGATGAGAAGCAGGGGGAATCTGCCGCGGGGGACAAGAACGAGATCGCCGGGGTAGACCAGATCCAGAGGGACATTGGAACTGAGGAAGCGCGGAAGCTTCAGGACGGAGAACCGACGAAGAACCAACGGATCGAGGAAAAAATGGAACCAGCGGGGCAAAAATCGCCGGACGAGGAAGACGTGGCGAAGAAAAGTTTCGACGACGAAAAGAACGTCTCCCTCAATCGCGCTCCCAAAGACGATCAGGAAAAAGGAGGCTCTGCGGGAAAAAACTCGAGCTTGGACAAGAAAAAGCTACCGGCGAAGAAGACAGTAGATGAACAGCATGGAGAATCCGCGGGGAAGAAAAGTGCCGATGAAGATAAGGAGACGCACAAGAAATCTCAGAAGAAACAAACGCAGCAGACGAATGACGAAATTTCGGAACTTCCGAGCAAGGATAAATCGACCAAGGACGAGATTCAGCGCCCAAGTAGTGACGAAGAAGCGGCGAAGAGAGCAGAGGGAAACAACGACCGAGAGAAAAGTGACAAGTCCGCCAAATCGAGAAGATCACGCTCGATCGAAAAAGCGAGAATAAAGACTGAGAGTGCCGCTGGCAAAGCAACGAGAAGCCAGGAGACCGTTCGCCAGGAATCGTCCGAGCGATGTGTCGGTGATTCTCGAGCCAGTCAAGAGAAGCCTGCGCAAAGCGTTGAGAATGCGAGGAAGGAAAAAAAAGACAGCAAAGAGATAGCCGTGAGCGTCGACGCGAATAGAATTGCCACCAAGTCCAAGGTCGATCTCGTCAAGCGTGATTTATTCAGCGACGAGGAATCCAACGATCAGCGAACAACGCGCTCGAGAACGCGGCAAACGTCGGATTTTCGAGGAAGCGACAGCGCCGATTCTCGCCTGTCTCCCTCGCGTCTGTCGGAGAAGAATAACTCGTCGTCGTGCGCGGCTGGAGCTGCGGAGGACATGCCGGGTGTTCTCGAGTGTCTGGATCTCGTGCCAACCGTCAAGGGCGACACGTCCGACGAGGCCGACTGCGCGATACTCGACAGCTCCCACGGCCTACGACATCACGGCGAGTATCACTTCATCTACGACGAGAGCGTGTCAACGAAAAAGAGAAAACGAAAATTCAGCAATTCCGAGCTCGAATTTCCCGTCGAGGTGGAACTCAGCGACGAAAATTATCGCAAGTGCCCGAAACTCATGACCGCCACGGCCTTCGAGGAAATCTTCAATTTGACACCACCGAGGAAAAAACGCGCTACTAAGGAAACTACGCAGGGCAAGAACAAAAAAGACGTTACGACGGCGAGAAAAGTCAAACCCACCTTCAAGGGCTTACAGGAGAAACCCCTCGCTACTTCGTCGCCCGTTTGCAAAGCTGCGAGCTCGAAGATTGCCGGGAAAACGTTGAAAACACCGAAGAAAACGGAACACGAAACGAGCGAACCGAAGAAAAAGATCACGTCGAGAAACGACGCGAGGCAACAGCAAGAACACGGTACGAGACTTCGAAGCTATCGTCTTGCGTCTTTGAAAAGTGTTAAGAATCTTGAGGATCGTTGTTTTTGTTGCATTGCAGAGAAGGGAAATCTGAAGACGCGCAAGAGGAGAGGATCGGCGTCGAAGGATAACGAGCAGGTATGGTCTTCGGAATATCACGGATGTGGAATTGTTTTTTCTTAGGGATAGATGCGGAAATAATAATACGGCAATACAAAATGGATGATTTATTGCTTCTTTCGCTCTTAGCCTGTATGCAAAATTTGAAATCGAACCATTAAGGCGAAGTAGAAGATGTACGACGTGACATATGAGTGCGAGAGAGATAGCTGAAATTTTCGAACAGAGATTTCTCAGAGATGAATAATATTTAGGGCAAAAGGAAATCATCAAGCTCTGCGTCAGGAAATTCTCCAGAGCGTAATGCTTTGTTTTTCCTAAAAAAATTAAGGCGTTACCCCCACTTGTAGCGCAAAAAAAGGCCTTTTTCATGAATTTTTTCAAAGAAAACTACAAAACTTTTTTAATCGATCAATATACCATCTTAAAGAACACATCTTGAAGAACTTTCAGTAATTTTTTTATTGAAAAATATTACATTGTTTAGTGGCAAATGGCCGTCAATGAAATAATGTTTTTGTATAAGGTAAATGTCCCAATTATTGAACACTATCTTGTATTCTAATTATTTCTCATTCACCTGCATGCATTTACTTATTTATAAAATTTCATTACATATATGGAACTTTTAGCTATCGAAATGTTACCTTACTTATGCAAAAAAAGCTTTAATTAATAGAGAAAAAAATTATTTAATCAGCAACGGTGACTCATTTTGACGTCTCGTGGTAACTGCTTATCGTTTTTGCTAAGACGCGCCGCTTCATGCGTAAGGACATAAAAAATTCAAAAACTGTCGCATCTCAAAAAGTAAAGGCGTTTCAGGTTCCTCAGAAAATTTCTTACAAATTACAATTTTTATGAAAAAACTTTATTTAATTATTTGTTAAAAAATACGGTGTTTGATCATTGGGACATAGAAAATGCAGTGTGTCCCAATTATTGAACACTCGAATTCTCCAAGTTGGCGTCATTAAACCCATCAAAACATCGAGACAGTTAACGTGTGACAGATCGTGTGAATCGGATTTATTCAAACAAAAACTGTAAGTTCCTGAATAAACTTACCTCTATTCTTTTAATAATAACTCTAAGATCGTCAAATATATTTTTCATTTGTATTTTCGTGCAATAAACATAAAAAGGAAAGTAAAAAGAGAATATAACCGAAATGTAACCTAAAAATACGAATTTACTGTTCAATATTTTTTGCTCTCCGATATTTCAGGGAGCCAAGCTGCGACAAAATCAAACAAAAACACAATATGAAAACGAGGAAGCTGAAAAGAAAAAGAAAATAAAGTTCGAGTTGAAAAGCAAAAACAAACCAAATGCGAATGAACCAAAAACCTTTCAAAAGAGACTAAATATATATTTTTGTATTTTTACATGATTAACAAAAGATTATTTAAGTGTTTCATTTTGCTTTTATTTCTCAATATTGTACCCAAAATAATATTTTTAGAACGGAAAAAGAATTCTCGAGAGTGTTCAATAACTGGGACATGCCTGTTCAATATTAGGGACATAGGCACTTCCAGTGTTCAATAATTGGGACATTTGCATTCTTCACATTGTTATTCTTTTTTCTCATTTAAAATCATTTAAAAATAATATAAAGGGTGATTTTTCGAAAGTAAAAATATCAAAGTATCATTTGAACCTGAAAGCGATGGTTTTTTCTCGATTTTATATTTTTTTCTCACCGAATTCAATCCCCCAGATCCTTAGCTGTTCAATAATTGGGACATTTACCTTACACGGTTTGCGGTGACCAACATTGCGGCGAAGTAGATCATCTGAAAAAAAAATGCGGATGAATTTAGTCAATTATAAGTATAAACTAGTCTTTAATCGAAGGATTTTAAAAAATATTCATTTTTCACAAAATGGCGGACAGTCAAAGTTAATGGTTCGATTTTAACGAAAAAAAACGGCCATTTTTTTGCCTATAAAACGGCCATTTTTTTCGAAAAAAAAATCGAACGATTAAAGACTACATTTTTATGTATTAAATAAGCCTGCAAAATTTCAAGAAGATCGGTTCATTAGTGTTCGAGTAATCTTGGTCACCGACTTCAGAAATGCCATTTTGAGAAAAACGCGTTTAAAGTTTCAGTTTCCGGTCGTTTACACAACGGATTCTTCTCTTTCAACGCTCATATCTCAGTCAATTTTGTTCGGATCGACTTGAAATTTTCAGGACATATTCTCAGATACTTATACTCCAAAAAAATGCAATAAAAAAAATCGATTTTTTTTAAATCGCAAGTGGGGTTAACCCCTTAAGCATCTATGAGAAAATTGGGTAGGAAAATTTATGAGGTTATGTTGACCTTGTACATGCCCTTAAGGCCTTAGGCCACAATAACGGGTATACAATCATGTGCGACTTTAACCATTTTTTTTGTATGAAAAAGTGATTCACTCATCAAATCAATTACACATCTATTCAGTATGAATATCAAGCTGTTAGAAAATATATATATTTTTTTTCGATGTACAAAATGGCCTACTACTAATATTTTCTTTTGTTATATTTTTTAGACGCTCCGCGGCGTGACATTTAGCATCCACAATTTTTTACCTAGAACAAAAAACAAAAATTCTCGTCAATCTACATTAGAATACCTAGAGAAGTACGTACGGAAATTAAAAAATATTTTTTTATTCAAAATTTGTAGGTATTTGAACTTAAGAAATGAATTTTCAGTGAAAAAACTCGTTATAACTGCTCATAAACTGCTCATAAAATGAAAAGTTTTCGATTAATCAGAAATTCCGTACGTGCGAAATGCAATTAGGAACATAACTTTTTGATTTGAAGTAAATCGAGTGAAAATTGTTGAAGTTATTTGTCACGCTAATTGGAAAAGCTGTTTCGAGAAGATTCGAGTAATCGGCCATTTTTGACATCGAAAAAAAAATATATATTTTCTAACAGCTTGATATTCATACTAAATAGATGTGTAATTAATTTTATAAGTGAATCATTTTTTCATGCGAAAAAAAATGGTTCACTTCGCACATTATTTTATACCCGTTACTGTGGCCCGAGGCCTTAAACAGTTTACACATGGAAAATTTTAGTTATTACATATTATTTTTTTTGCGTATGTCAAAAATATAAATTGTACAAGTCTCAAGTATGATCTGTGTATCTAGCGCACTAGCGCACAAGTATGACTAGTGCGAAGCGATAAGATTGCCTTAAAGGAGGACACCACTGCAACTGCCCATTTTCAACCGTTTCTTTGGATTTTTTTTTTTAAACACATAAAACAGGTTCACAAGAACTTTTAGGCTTTATTAGGTATATATTGACATATGTAGAAAATAATTGATTTGTCAAAAGAATACACAATGGCGGCGCACGAGTCGCTATAGCACTACTGGTTTTCAGCCAACCCTCTCCGCGGCACGCAGTAGAACTGTCGTAAATTTAATCCTGGAACTGAAATTTTTTGGTTAATTATATTAGTTTTAGCAGTCGAGTACGGGGGAAATTTGAAAAGAACGAAGAAAAAATAAACAGCGACGGGTTTGAAAAAATGATCGTTTTTTCGACCATAATTTTCATATAAAAAGTGACATATTTTTTGACAATTTTGAATTAATCAAAAAAGCGCTCGTCCTTGGCCGTTAAAGCAATCTAAGAAGCTACAGTTAAAATTTCACGTCGATTGGACGAAAATTGTTCGTGTTCTGCTGCGTGCCGATTTCAAAAAAATGGTTTTGAGAAAAACGTGTTTGAAGTCAACGGTTTTATAGACGCTACAGCTGATGACATTTGTTTTCTGTAATATAATGCCACCTATTGGTAGAAAATAAAACTATTTTTAGTCGGTAACTTTTTCTGGCCTGCGTCTACGCGTGGCATCGCCGAAGGCGTTTTTCAGCGCTTGGAGGCCCCTAAAAAATTGCTCGAAAACCACTTTAAAAATGTTTTTCAGCTATAAATGACTATGCATCAATTTTTGAAGGTTCAGAGGATTGTTTAACAGTGTCTCCAAAATCGATCATTCGAAAATTTTACAGTGGTGTCCTCCCTTAACCTGCTGAAGAATTGAAACATCTTTGATATGCAGTCATGTTGCATGCGTTGTTAAAGGACGTTGTTTTACTCTTAGGAATAATGAAAAGGCGCACAATCAACAAAAGTGGTACAGAATGTTTCAGATTTGCTTTAGAGTAATTTGTGTATGAGAGCAACTTTTTGGACAATTTCACAATCAGCCACTGCACCATTGGAATGGAATTGAGGAGGTTGGAGCGTAAGCCACAATCGAAGATTAAATTTAAAGGAAAACATACGTTATTGTCTAGGTTATACTGAGTCTTTTACGAATTTTTAAAAGTTTTTTTCACCACAGAACACCAGAGATAAAAAATAGTTTAATGTATGTAATTTTACGTGCGGGTGGATGGGCAAAACGTTCACGCCACGCGTGATGTAATTTTTCGCCTGTTTAGCACCAAGATAAACTATTTTTAACAACAGATTAAGGCAAACTAAACGTTTATAAACATTTCGAAAAAAAAACCCCCATCTTGCCCATCGTAAACTATATATATACAATATTGAACCATCAAGGTTTGATGAAAGATTACGAATCCAGGCTGGCAATGAAGAGCATTGATTGAATGAGAAAAACACAAAAGTTTTTCTCATTCACGTAATAAAAATGCACAATTTTGCCATCTAATTATAAATATATTTTAGAAAAATAAGCATCTCCAAAATAAATGTATACCTCATTTGCATTTTTTTGAGGTTTATTGAAAAAAATGTCATAAACCGTAATTTGACTCAACTGGACTGCCCTAACCTCCTTAATTGCAATGCACTGAAATTCTGCTTATTTTGTCGTTCGACCAGCCCAAACATCCTCGCCAAACTTTATGGTATCGCTGTAAACAGTTGAGCGGCTCGGAGAATACGCGGTCGTGAGGCGCGGGATATTCACTCTCAAGGGTTTCGCTCTCATTAAGAGGTTAGCCTACTGTGACGACCCGAAAATTGAGGTTATTTAAAAAAATTAGTTTTGAAGGCATAAGCAAGATTGAAAAATTGCTTAGATATTTATTTGTATGTACATTAACAGAGTCGTGTACCAAATTCCATTTAAAAATATTAATAATTAAAGAAGTTATGCACAATCTTGTGACCTTTTAACGTGAGGGGCTCAACGGTGTATTTGAATTTGGCCAACCGGTTGATCTGAAAAAAAAAAACGATTTTTTTTTTCATAAAATAGATAATATTGGCTAAGATTTGACCGAGTTTTTTTGTTAGCGTGTTTCGATCATAAAAAAACAATTCCTCATTTTTTAAATAGATTTCTCTAGAAAAAAGCACATTATTGCTAACTGTCTGTAAACGTTTTTCCGGTACCTTCCACCTGTAAACCTGGGTATTTCCAATCCTGCCGTTTTCTCACCCAGTTAATACATTCGAAAATATTTTTTGTAAAAAACTTGTAAAGCAAGTTGTGCAAATAAAGCTCAATTATTATTATTGCATTCGAAAATATTTGAAAAAATTCATGCTAGTGTTCGAAACATTCAATGTAATACATCAATAATAAAATTATAGGAAAATAAATGTTTTCGTCTATTTTTTGTTAAATAATTGAAGCCACTCAGTAGGGAAGTAGTTTTGGCTCGGACACGAAGTATCCAGGTTTACAGACGAAGTCTTAATAATTAATGAAAAAAAATGTTAAGAAAAACGTCGGTCAAGACTAAATTATTACACTGAGTAAGTGTACCAAATTTCAAATCAATTCGTTCATTCGATTTCGGAAAATCGATTACACCGTTTTGAAAAACATAATTCGGCGAAAAGGGCGGTTAAAATCTTACTAGCAGTAATATGGTTGTAAGCATAAGTTTACCTTAAATCTGCGATTTCTGCACCATATGTACGACCTTCCTCTTCAATTTGAGTTGCCTCAGGCGACGAACGAGTGTCCGTCATTTTCGCAGTAGCCCTTAAATATTAATTGACAATCCAGCACTTAAATATTAACAAATACACATCAATCGTTAAAAAACGCACTCTTAAGGCCTTATATACGCGATTTCGCCGACGCGGTCAAAAAAAATGACGCATATATTGACATTCTTCTACAGATCATTCATACACATGGTTAAGTATATGTAAAGCAAAATCGGAAATATTAACAAATGGCGGAGATATAATAAAGCAAGGTATTTTTTTTTTGCGCGCGCGTTGATGGTGAAAGTTCTCGGCATCGATGTGGGTGTCTGAAAAAAATGAACATATTTATAATTGCATAATGAATGAAATTGCGATTCTAGACGCGGTTAAAAAAAAGTGACGCATATATTGATATTTTTCTACAGATAATTTATACACATGGTTAAGTATATGTAAAGAAAAATCGGAAATATTAACAAATGGCGGAGATATAATAAAGCAAGGTATTTTTTTTGCGCGCGCGTTGATGGTGAAAGTTCTCGGCATCGATGTGGGTGTCTGAAAAAAATGAACATATTTATAATTGCATAATGAATGTATCTTCAGTGTGAACCAACGATATTATTTAAAACAAAATTATAATAAAAATTTGAAACTTAACATTTGTTTACTCAATTTTCGGTCGGTATTTTATTTTTTATATTTATTTGTGTCATTGAAATTTTTCTTTCTGTAGATCACACGTTAGGTGATGATACTAAGAATATGTTGTAAAAATTTCGAAGCGATCTGAACCTTCGTTCAAGGGATAGAATTTTCACAACGTTCAAAAAAGTGAATCGTGGAAAAACGGCTTTGAAGTTGGCGGTAGGGCGCGCCGGGCGGTATCTATTATAAATGCAATCTTACTTAATTTTTGGAATTTTCCAATTCTGTAAAGCTTAAAATATTCCTAACCGTTCAAGCTAATGGAATAAAAAATAAAATAATGATTTTTTTTTGAAATTTTTCGCGTACATAAGCCCTTAACTGGAAACTTGAGGTTTAGTCTACACATGCCACTTACGCCTGATCTTATTTTACATCTAGCACAGATATGTGAGAATTTCAAATTTCTGCTATTTCTGCATGTCATTTTATCTCGATAAAAATCTTCAAAAATGTTGCGATATCGTTACAATTGAATATGTTCAACAGGTTGACAAAAAGTCAAAGCTCACGAATCCTCAGCTGCTCCTCAACAAGTTGGATCTCGACAAATTTTTGACGACGGTTCACGGACCAGCCTGAATTACGCGCGACGAGCAGCGCAACTTTTTATTTTGACTCTCGGCTGGGCACATGCAACGTGGAGAGCCTCGTGACGAGCAAGAAGACTCAGCGGTGCGAGAAGTTCGTTTGGAAAGGAAAAACGCAAATGCTGTGCATTGCTTGTGAACTGTTGTGTGAATTAGAGCTGCGAGAAATGTTTCATCAGTCATATATAGGCCTATCGTTTAATGTCCTCACAAGGGCCTGTACATATATCATTAAGAACGAATGCTGTTAAAATTTGCATGGCTGGAATGCAACGAAAAATCTCCTTTTTTATTTCATTTTTATTACTAGCCAAAAATTCTCAAGAACTTTTGCGCGATTTTCGTAGCCTCAATCGGCCAAGCAAAAATTTGGCTCGTCGAAAGAAAAAAATCGATATCATTGCGTTGCAACGATGTAAATTTCAACAACGCGAAAAAGCGGTGCTTCAAGGGCCCATACCTATTGTCTTTTTTAATTCGTTGACCTCATAGCCGCAGGCTATTCGTGTACAGACGTTGAACAAAAAAATTAATATTTTCCTACCGTGTCTGAGAAATTTATTTTCCCGTCATGCCCGCGCGTCAGTTTTCGTTTAAGGGGGGAAACACTCCATATAGAACGCCAAATTTGAGTCGATTTTCATGATTTTTTTGGGGTGTAGGGAATGTATATATCCTTCCAGGGTGATAGGTACTTTTTATTGCATATAATTCTAGTTTTCGAAACGATTTTTGGTGCTTGAAAAAAGTTAAAAATTGCGGAGATATGACCAGTCGCCGTGATGCTGTCCGGAAGGGAGGCCGAATGCGGTGTACACTCCAGCACCTCATAGGATTACCTAAAACAGTATACGCAAAAAAAATTATTAGTGTATACATGTGGTCACTTGATGAACCATTAATATTGGAAAAATAATGATAATTGGCCAAATGGGAGGCTTTAGAATAAAAAAGTTGATTTTTTTCGGAAAAAAATTCAAACTTTGAGCCAGCCAAAAATATGTTTATTTTGATAACTCTAAGGGGAGATATACACCTAGCAGCCGCAAAAAAGGTCATTTTTGTGAATTTTTTCAAGGAAAACTATTTGAAATTTCGGATTGGGGTTTTAATTATCTAAAAGTATATACATTCAAAAATAAGTTTAATTTTCTTTATTTAAAAATATCAAAAATGTGATTTGTCATGAAAATCAAATATGAAAAATGTGCAAATGTATGATCCTTGGAGCGTCGTAAAAAAATCTGCGTATACGGTACCCACTGGCGTTTTTTCAAAAATCATCTGAAAAACAAACCAAAAAGATTATTAAATTAGATACTATAATCTAGTACTTGTCATAGCCGATTTTGAAAATATCGATTTATGACAAAGTGGCGGACGTTTGAACATAAATAGTGATTTTTGGGCCAAAAATTAGTTATTATTTTGCCTATAAAACAAAAACTAAGTAACGGAAAAAAATCCTATGACAAGTACTAGATAATGGTGTATAGAATAACCACAAAAAACCTCAAGGCAATCAGTTCATTGGTTTTCGAGAAATTTTGGGTACCGATTTGAAAAACGTGGTTTCGAGAAAAACGCGTTTGAAAATTTGGGAATGAATAAATCATGAAATTTGTCGAGTTACATGGAATCATCGATACCAGGCCCATAGTGTAGGTCTTCTACGGTCGATGGAATGTTCATAGCTTCTAATTCCTCGACCTCGACCATCTAGGTGTATATCTCTCCTTAAGTCGAGCTTGGGTCCATCAATGGCACATACGTATCATAAAAATGTGTGCCAAATATGAGCTTGACCGGTCAAATAGTTTTCGAGATAATCGTGTTTAAAGTTTCGGCAAGGGAAAAACGTATGATTCTGTGACTTATCGACTAGTCAGCTATTCCAGCACCATATAAGAGTCCTTCAGCTTCCTCGTAATACTATATTTCTATGAGTATAGAAGCGTTTCTAACAGCTATTATTGAATAGACGACTCATCTGCACACAGTGTGCCTATATCTGCGCGCAGCGTTCCAAACGGAGCAGAGGTGAGTCACGCTCAAAGGCTCTCGGGGCGTCATTTTTGAGAATTTACCAAAATCACTAACTGCATCGTATTCTACAGGTTTCAAAGTATAAATTTAAGCAATAAAAAAATTCATTTTTTGAAGCTTCTATACAGAGATCTAAGGCGAGATATAAATTTAGATAGGAAAAGATAAAGCAATTTTGAGGGATTTTTAGAACTAGGATATCATTATTCTACATTATTCAAACGGTAGGTATACTTTAATAGCTTTAAGTATACAGAATTTTTTTAAATTCATTGATCATCGAAATGGCGGAGCTGTGGAAATGATGGAAATCAACATTTTTTCATTTAGAACATGTATAGTTTCTATTTGACAGGGATGGAAATGAAGAAATTGCAAATTTAAGAAAATAGCACGCGTTTTTTAAAAATCAATATTTTATGCTAAATTTTTGTAAAATATTGATTTAAAAAGTAGTTTTTTAAATGATTTTTCAAGAACAATTCTCGTCAACTAGAAGGTAACAATATTATCAATATTCTACCAAGTTTCAACTCAAGCGGCTCAATAGCTTTTGAGTAACCGGTACGCCAACTTCGAAAATGCAGTTTTGAGAAAAACGCGTTCAAGGGGCTATACCAGTGTAAACGTTGAAAATTTGGGTGATTTTCGGGAATTTTTAGGAAGAAAAGTACTCAATTAAACGTTCCGGAAAATTAAGAATATATTTGGCTATATTTGACCTATATTATATAATTTTTTCATAGAAAAATATTGAGATCCAAGAGACTTATGAGCTGCCTTCGGAGGCGCCACAAAAAAACTTCCTCCACTGCTGACATGATTCCGGCCAATTGAGTAGCTGAAACCGAAAAAGGAAGAAATGTCGTTAAACTAGAAGGTATTTCCTGTACAATGACGTGGGATTTTCGAAAAATATCAAAATCCAACAAAATGGCGTAGTTATGAAAAAAGTCTGTTTTCTTGCCTATAAAATGGTCGTTTTTTTCAATGCCGAATCGTCAATTTTCATCCAATCAAACATATCCTACGTCATTGTAGAGTAAATATATTCAAGAGTACTCAGTTTAAATTTCAAGTCAATCGGATAATTGCTCTTTGAGTTACGTCAACAAATTTGAAAAATCTCATTTCGAAAAAAGAGCGTTTGAAGATTTAACTATCGATTTTTGCAAGATAAAATAATATTGATATAAATGATGATATTCTTGAAAGTATAAACTGTCGAAAAAGGCAAAAAACATCGATTTTTTAAAAGTGTCACTGGTATAGCCCCTTAAAGTTTACATGGAATTTGAATTAAATGCCACGAGATACTTGTGGTAAGTACTTACTTGAGCAATCTGTTACAAAGTAATTAAATTATCAATTACAATTGTAATTGGTAAATATCAATTTCATTTAAAAAATGCAGTTTTGAGAAAAAAAACGCACTTAAAGTTTACATAGAATTTGAATTAAATTCCACGAGGTACTTGTGGTAACCAAGCACTTGAGTAATTGTTACAAAGTAATTGAATTATAAATTACAGTTGTAATTGTTAATTTCATTTCTGCCTGCCCCTCCGCGCTCGCTCCGAATTCGAGCGGCGAGGCACAGCGTTGCCTGCAACGTTTGAAGTCTTTCGAATTTAACTTTGAAACTTTAGGAAAACGTTCTACATACATAATTGTATCGTTAAAAAGAATAGATTTTTTTTATTGTTGTAAATATATATTGAGACAAGAGATATTTTTCGTTAAATACTCCTTCACCTACCGCGGCCGTGGTCCATCGGGTAGTAGGGCTCATGGGCTAAATTTCATAAATACATTGAAATGTTGGACGCCAGACAGTTTTATGAAACTGACAAATATGACTTTACGGATTTAAACAGTAATTGATATTTTATAAACTTGAAAATTTACCCGTGCTGAGACAAAAGTCCAGGGTGGGACGTTGGAGGACCAGAAGAAATTGCAGAAAATTATAGAAGATGCTGGCCGATATATAAATGTATTCTTACTTATTTATTTCTCGTCAAACGGAAGACTCCCGACTTTGACGATTGGTGTACATATATCTTTCTCGGAGACTTTGACGAATTAACGGATACTTTGACAATTAGGTATATTCCTTTTCGCTCGCGCGTACGAATTTTACGTTCTGGAGAAATACAACGGCTCCATCTCCTCGTCAAGGCGCGAGCCCGCTCACAGACGGAGGCAGACTCTCGACTTTTACCAATCAGGTCGGGCTGAACGCAGCGACAAGACCAGAAAACAGTCGGAGACCGAGCGCACGCAAGCAAGAGTTCGTCCAATTTATAGGCGAATTTTGCGGGGTTGACAATTCGTCGCTTGCTTTCTATCGGCACGGTGCTGCCGCAATAATCGAGGATCGACCGCTCGGATATTGATCGAGATCGATCATTGGTTCTATGTCGATTTGGGCAAACTTTCCTCTTTGGCCGCGTGTCGAGATGTGACGTCAAGGAAATCTTTAGTTAAATTATTTTCCTGTCACAATATATGCCGCCCTAATTTTTCATTTTTTGATGTTTGAGTCACCGAGAATAATTCCGGTACAAAGTAATCATGAATTCGAAGGAACGTTGGGCAAAGATCTCTGTGGGAGTAGAAGGCTAGGAAGTTTTGCGGCTTCGCTTTCCTCAACAAGGATACAGATGAAAAAGAACGAGACATGTACAAATATGATTTATTTCGCAGTTTTACAGTAATCCAGGTTACACACTGGGGTATTTAATTTATACCGGTTATAGTTAGCCTGCTCGTAATGAGGACACATAAATATGATATATGGGAAAAAATAAATGAATGGACTGGGAATTTTACTTTGTAAAATATCCGCGCCCGGCTGTACACACCCTCAACACTTTGCTTTGGCAACTTTGTCGATCTCCTCCACCTGATCCATGAACTTTCTCCATTGTAGCATATTCATCGAAATGCCTGCGTGGGAGAAAAAAATCACGGAATCAACAATTATTTCAACACTTTGAACGAGTGGGGAATGAAAATCGACTTCGTAGGCGCGTGTCGAGCTGGACTGCTTTTCTGTTACGTACAATTCTTTGGAATAGTTTGGGAGCACCACTACCAGGCTATGCCGAAAACTGGTATCGGGACTTTGATGTTGGTTTGTAAAAAATTAATGCACGTTTTGGAAAATGTAAATTGGTTTCTTAAACTATGCAGGAAAAAATATTTTTGCGATTAACGTTTTACTTGAAAAAAAAAAATCGAGAACATGTAAATGTTCATGATTTTTTGAGTCAATATTTTGTTTACTGGTACTCCGGTATTTATATCTCCATTTTAGAAAACTTGTACATTGCTCTAGGTTCAATCCTAAGAATTGGAAACCTTGGAGATTGATTAAGATGCTTTTCTAAAGTCTGCCACTGTGCCAATGTTTTGCATCAAGGGCTTACACCTAGTTGAAGTTTTTGAAAATATCGAATTTTGGTTTTCGACTGACCCTCAAAATATGCCGTTTCAAAAAAAATGATCTGAAAATTTCAATTCGATCCGTTCAAAATTGAGGGAGTTATGGGCGTTTATGATCGCGAACTGGCGAACTTTAAACGCGTTTTTTCTCAAAATGACTTCATCAAAATCGGTGACCACAATATCTTAAAAAGCTGCACTGATCAACTGCAAATTTTACAAGCTTCCTTTACATATAAAAGAAATGCTTGAACGAGGGAATTATTTTTTCTATAGTGTTTCTACCAACGAAAATAGCGGGTTTTTTACATCGAAAATCGATACTTTCACTTTCAACTGCGGCAATTTTTTCAAAAATCAATATTTTATTAAATACTTTCTTCAAGCACTCGATAATTTCATGCAAAAACTAAATGCGTTTGATTTCTTTTATTTCGGATAATTTATTTCCGAGCAACAGCGCTCATCGTTTGTCTGCACGAACCATCCTATCTACCATGTTTACAAATATTTTTCAATATTAACATCGCAAAAGATACTAACATACTCTTCAATGTAAGAATAAAAATTTGCAAACCTGCACGTTTTTTCCCAGACAAAAATTACGAAAATTGATTTTTTTTTGCCAGCACAGGCTAAGCGGTTGAAGTAAATCTTGCAATAATTATTTTCCCTCTTTTCTTATCAAGATTTTCAGAAAACCATTAAAAAATTTCAATAAACTTCGTTTAAAATGAACTTCAAATTTTCCGTATCAGTTTTAGTCCAACATCGTTGTGGTTAGGACAAAGGTAAGGCTATAAGGCTATAAGGAACGTGAAATATGAGTATGAGTAAAATAGCTGAAAGTTTCGCACGGAGATACCTCGGAAATAAATCATTTTTAGGACAACAAAAATCATCATTCTCGGGCTCTACAAATCTTGATGCCCGGTCCCACAAACTTCTATAGAATAAAAATAAAAATCTATAATAATTTTTTTTAATTCAAAATAAAAAAAACAATTAAAAAATTGCGATGTTGGACTGCAACAAGTTTTTGTTTGTTTTTCGGTATTTTTATCATCGTTAATCTTTTAACGCAGATCTCCTATAAGAATCCTAAAAAGCGCGTAAGTTATTTTCAACAAATTGAAAATAACTTGCGCTGTATTTTTAAATAGCACAAGTTATTTTCGCGCTGCTCCGTTGTGAAAAGTTTGTACGAGCGGAAAATCGAGTCGATACCGAAAGATACAAATAAGTTAAAAGATTACCCTTCTTGCCGGGTTTCATGTCGCCGTCTTTGTCCATGTACATTTCCCTGATGTCGACGTACATTTTGCCCTTGAACTCGCGAACCTTAACGAAACGATTGTTGCCGATTTCCCAGGAAGGTTCCTCCTCTTCCTCCTTGGAGACTTTCTTCGCTTTTTTGCTGGATTCTGCTTTTTCGGCTTTCTCTTCCTTGTGCTTTCGCTTCGGAGCAGCGTCCTCCTTGATATTGCCGGAAAGAAAAAAAAAATCGTAAGTTCAATTTTTCGGAAAGACGCGGCGCCAGCGAGCGTGAATAAATGAAAATACCTCGCTTCCGCTGTTGTCGCTCGAAACGTATTCCTTCGATTTCGGCATTTCTTCGTAGAATACGATGGGTCGCGGAGTAACACGAGAAAACTCTTTCCTCAACGTCGTATGGATAAGGATATACCTGAATAACGGAAAATTTCGATGTAACAGCATAGGACGTGTGATGCCCGTTGGCCGCTAGTCTCCGTTTTTTTTTGTTCGTCTTCGGTAACGGCTGTTGCGCTCGATATTTGGAGGTTATGGGGACCGAGTGTGGCCGGCGTGCGCCAGATGGCGTATGCGCGCCTCGTCAAATTTGCGGCAAATTTTCAATCTCGACGAGCCCGATCGATTCAAAGAACCGTACTCACGTTGATAGCTCGGAAAAATGTTGATTTTCCGATTTTCGTGGATCGAACGATTGATGATACTCAACGGTACTCGGTTGCGACGGCGAAGAACTAAAATGGACGAGCAACTTTGACGAGGTTCGATCCTTCGCCGCTGCGCGTTTCGTTTCCGGTTAATCACTGACGCGCATGCGCAAGAGACGGCTAAAACAAAAATGTCGGTTGAAATGCCCGAACGAAAAGAACCGCGATGTAATATAAACGCAAAATATAAAATAAGTATTTAACATAAAATGAAAATAAACGAACCATTTAAAAATCACAAATTACAAATAAATCGGTCATTGCCAAAAAATGACCACTTAGGGGGGGTACAAAAAATTGCGACGCGAAAAAAAAGACACGATGATCGAACGTAGTTGGGATATAAAATCGGAAGCTCTAGTTGTGTTATTAAGTCTTTATTAAGTAGAAACAATAGTCTTTAATAAGTAGAAACAATAGTCCTTAATAAGTAGAAACAATAATACGTGTGGGTGTGTGTATCGTAGCAATCGAATTCGGCGTTTTTGTAATATCAATTAGCCGCTTCGCCAAAAGTCCCACATCGAGATTCTTTAAATATTTTCCGTATATATATTTACACATTTCTATGATCATAGCGCGTCGATTAAATCGCAGTTGGTAATACTTGTAAATAACGCCTCAGTGCCCGTATATATAATGCATATACGGTAAGAAAATTCACCGGTTTTTTTTTTTTATCGCGGAGAACGAAAGTAGTACAACTATGATAGCTCGCTCGATCGTCAACGAGGACGACAAACGTTTATCGACTCTCTTCTAATTAATTACCTCGTATATACTTTTTCCGCCATCTTGTTGCAATTCCGCTTTATTCGTACCCGTAAAAAGCGCAAAATCCTGCGACGTCCCGCCGTAATTTTTACGTTTTACTATGTCGCGGAAAAAATTCAGTCGTTTCTTCGCAAAAGAGAACTCTCTCTCGCTCTCTTTCTCTTAGCCTCTATCACGATATTGTTGCGAATTTATCGAGCGCTGTACAAAGATCTCATCTTGTACAACACGTTACCGGGAATACGAAAAAAGGTGTATATATTTAGGAAACAAAAAGTGACATGTAAATTCGTCGCTAGGTAAAAATTTCGTCGAGATTTCATTTTTCTCAATCACTATCGTCGGTATTTCGTTGGGCTCGTGTCAAGGGCCGCCGGCTATCGTCATCCGATCCGTAAATCACTTCCTCGTCGGAATCGTTTATCATCGAGAATGCCGGATTGTCTTTTGTTATGGAAGAATCTGGAAACGGTAGCGAATATTATGGTAAATTATTATTTAACAATTATCATCGTTATTTTTATTGCGATATTTTGCCGTAATTGAGAATCGACGTAAAAAAATTGACAAAACTTCCTCATAATTTTAACTTTAAGGGGTTAGGCCACAGTTACGGGTATATAATCATGTGCGAATTTAACCATTTTTTTGGTTTGAAAAAATGATTCACTCATAAAATTAATTACACATCTATTTAGTATGAATATCAAGCTGTTCGAATTTGTTTTGTTTCGATGTACAAAATGGCCGACTACTCGAAACTTCTTGAAACAGCTTTTTCCAATTGGCGTGACAAATAACTTTAACAATTTTCACTCGATTTACTTCAAATTTAAAAGCTATGTTCCTAATTGCATTTCGCAGAGAAGTACGTACGGAATTTCTGATTAATCGAAAACTTTTCATTTCATGAGCAGTTATAACGAAACTGTTCACTGAAAATTCATTTCTTAAATTCAAATACCTACAACTTTTGAATAAAACAATATTTTTTAAATTCCGCACGTACTTCTATAGATATTTTAATGTAGATTGACGAGAATTTCAGTTTTTTGTTCTAGGTAAAAAATTGTGGATGCTAAATGTCACGCCGCGGAGCGCCTAAAAAAAGAAAATATCAGTAGTCGGCCATTTTGTACATCGAAAGAAAAAATATATATTTTCTGACAGCTTGATATTCATACTAAGTAGATGTGTAATTCACTTAATGAGTGAATCACTTTTGCATACGAAAAAAAAATTGTTAAATTCGCCCATGATTTTATACCCGTTGGGCCTAACCCCTTAATGCATCGTAAATTGAATTTAATAATTTAAATAATTTTTCAGTTGACATATCCTCATAATTTCAACCTTAATCATTTTTAAATTGACATACAACTTGCTCATAATTGATAAAATGTTTCATACCATTTCAAAATTATTATTATTATTGTTATTATGATTATTTTCCCAATATGGCGAATCGGCGTATAAAAAACCGACGTACAACATTCTCATCATTTTTATTATTTAAAAATTATCATTCTTATTATTGTTCTTATTGTTATGATAATTTTTCCATCGTTGCGAATAGGCGAAAAAAAATTGACGTACAACTTCCTCATCATTTTAACCTTAATAATTTTCAAATTAACTTTGATCATTTTCATAATTTTTAAATTGACATACAACTTCCACAAAATTTCAAATTTTTCAATTATTAAAAAATTATTATCATTATTGTTGTTATTATAATTTATTTGTCTATTACTGCGAATGAGCGTCTTGAATTTTACACACAACTTCCTCATCATTTCAACATTTCCGTTTCGCGCGGACGAAACTCGATTTATTTCGAAGTAAATTTATCCTGGTAATAAATAAAAAATTCAATATTACGTGTCTTTTAAAATGGACTTATTTGCTCACTCACGTTGACCATAAACTCGCTGAAGTCCTGGCGAGTACACGTAAGCCATTGTGTACAAATAAAAGTTCAACAGTCCGTAGAGCGCCATGAATTGCGCCGAGGTTTTGTAGTAGGTCGAGAGACGCGAGGCGAAACTGTCCTCGAGAACGCCGGCCCCGAATTGTCTCGCAGTTACGATCGAGCACACTATCGCCACGATGCCGGCCAGTAAAGTCAGAAATCGTAAACGCAAATCTGAAAATCCCAATGCGACGAATCTTCGATGCAATCAAACGTGGACCGCAATCTTGGGCCCCATTAGGCAACAATGCCAAAGTTTTGTCGGAACACAATGACAATTCAATTTTTTAAGTTGAAACTTTCAACAAAACTTTTTTTGGCCGCAACTGAGGTTACGAAAATGATTCGAACGTTTTTTTTAGACTGGCGGACGACGACGGTGTGCAGCCAAAAAAAAAGAGTTTGGATAATAAAAATAAAGAAATGCAAAAATATAAGATAATTTTCGTCGCATTCCAACTGATGGAAACTTAAATAGCATTATTTTGAATGTACCCGGGAAAAAATGGACATATATAGACATAAATAATCATGTATGATCATAAATGATCATGAACGAAATTTGTCTATAATCATATATAGCAATATATAGCCATATATGATCACATGTGATCATATATGGCTATATATTACTATATATGATTATATAGAGACAAATTTCGTTCATGATCAGTTATGATCATACATGATTATTTATGTTTAATGTCCATGTTTTCCCGGCTAGGCAGGTTCCCTGGTAGAAAGAGACTTACCGAAAAAAGGCATTGAGCGTAGCTCGCTGTATGCCCGAAGAATCAGGAGTAAGAGATAAGCGATGTAAACACCACCGACCGTGAAGAAAAACACCTTGAAGCCCTGCGGAATCAAAATAAAACGATGGTGGTTTTTTTATTTTTGAATACTATTTTACGTTACATGCAGAGAACGAGTTCGGGGAATCACGAAAGAAGCCGTGTCTAAACTAGCCCAGTCGCCTCGCGAGGCAGCCTCGGGCGCGGCAGCCTCGGGCACGCGGTAAATTGCCATGAGGCTTCCTCGCGCGGCAAGTGCGATCCATAAATTATCCGAGGCATATCAGTATCCTCAAAAGCCAAAATGGCACCACACATACGCGTTCCACAAGGAACATTACTTAAGGGTCCGCCTTCGGTTTTGTTGTAACACATATATATGTGGTGAAGCATTGAAAACTGTTAGGCACGTATTTTTTTATCTGCCGAAACGTTTTTTAAAGGGCAAAACGAGCCCTTAAAGAAAGGCATGTCACCCTTTAATTAAATTTGTTTGAAATTATTCTATAGTGGATTTTTCATCGCTTTACATTAGAAGAATTTTGGTTTTTGTTTCGTTCAGATCGATGGATTGCTTGTTGGTTAAGCTGCGAAACCACCCCTCGACACACATTTCTTTGAGGGGTGGTTCCGTCCCTTAAAACCGTTTTTCCGCAGATGAAAAAATCCGTGGCTAGCAGTTTTTAATGCTTTATTCCATATATGAGTTTCAACAAAATCGAAGGCGGACACTTAAGGTAGAACGAGCGCGCGCTCTTGATTTCTATAGATTTTGTTCAAATTAAAATTTAATGTCTTCAAATTAAAGTTTAATGTCAAATTTAAATTTAATTAATAATGTCTGGTTAAAACCAGACATTGTTCATATCATTATGCATGTTTGAGTGAAATTTCAGAACAGTCGACTATTTAGATTGGGAGATAATGGGATTAAAAATTGCAAGTTTTAACACTGCAGGGTCTGCATTTATTTGCATTTACTGTAATCTTACAGATGGTTATCGTCGAACATGTTTGAAAAATCTTGCTGATGTTCGATTGGAATTAAACCTCTGTCAAGCATGACCTGTAAATTTTTTTTTCTTGGTGCAAGCGGAAATGTTTCATCTGACGTTTGTTTTAATTGGAACATTCGAAAATCATCCGTTTTTTTTTTTAAGTTCTTCATTTCTCGTCCTTCTTGGTCAAAATCATATTTAACGTGGATTGTATCGACGTAAGATTGAATTGATATTTCCCGAATACTTGCAATTTTGATGGAAGTCCAATAAGTTTTTTTTGCGAGTTCTAAAAAATCGTAAATTTCCCATTGCGGTCAAAGGAATTGAAGTAAAAAAATAGAGGCAAGGCGTAAAACAGCATGGAAGAAAAGTCGGAAACAATTCCAGTGTTACTGAAACATGTTAATTTCCGCGGTGAATATCGAAATTTGCTTCTTTTTATGATGAACGCCGAAACGTGCTGGTTTTTGCGTTAAATATCGATAGGTGCCAGTTTTCATGGCGAAAACAGAAACTGCTAGTTTTCGCGGTGATATCAAACGTGCTTGTTTTCATAAGAATTCTGAAAAATGCTACTTTTCGTAAGCAGCGTCGATATGGCACAGGGATCGTAGATTTACGGTAAATATATCATTACGATAGAACTGCTAGTAAAACTTCAGCCTTTTTCTCGAAACTAAGTTTTGAAAAACGGTGTACACGATTTTTCGACATCTAGGGAACGAATTGACTTGAAATTTGGTACACTTATTCAGTGTAATAGTAGTTTAGTCTTGACCGACGCTTTGGTTCTCGGCGTTTTTAAAAATTAGTTGTTAACAATAATGATGTCACTTTTCTTTAAAAAAAAAAAACGAAAATTAGATAATTGTTTTTTTATTAAAACACAATTTTTTAAAATCAGTTGAGTCATAGCAAATATCTATTTTAAGAAAAAGCTCGTTTTGTTTCGGTTCAGATCAACCGGGTAACCAAAATCAAGTACACCGTTGAGCTCCTCACGTTCAAAAGTCCTTCCCGAGATTGTTTATATCTTCTTTAATTATTAACCTCTTTTAATGAAATTTTCTACAAAACTTAATTGAGGGGTTAGGCCACCGTAACGGGTATAAAATTATGAGCGAATTTAACAATTTTTTTTCGTATGAAAAAGTAATTCACTTATAAAATGATTACACATCTATTCAGTATGAATATCAAGTTGTTAGAAAATATTTTTTTTTTTTCGATGTACAAAATGGGCGACTAGTCGAAACTTCTCGAAACAGCTTTTTTCCAATTGGCGTGACAAATAACTTTAACAATTTTCACTCGATTTACTTCAAATTCAAAAGTTATGTTCCTAATTGCATTTCGCAGAGAAGTACGTACGGAATTTCTGATTAATCGATAATTTTTCATTTTGAGAGCAGTTTATGAGCAGTTATAACGAAATTTTTCACTGAAAATTCATTTATTATATTCAAAGACCTACAACTTTTGAATAAAACAATATTTGTTAAATTCCGTACGTACTTCTCTAGGTATTTTAATGTAGATTGACGAGTGTTTGTTGTTCTTTGACAATTTTTTGTTCTTCAAATTTTACTTGAAGTGAAATTTTACTTGTACTTCAAATTTAAAAGTTATGCTCCTAATTGCATTTCACGGAGAAAAATACGGCCTCAACTTCTAGCACTGATTGCCACAATTCTAATATTCAGTGCTAGAAAAGTATAGCAGTTCACTGCCAGTTCGCAATTCTAAGACTTGTTATAGAAGTGTAAAAATGATTCTCACACCGTATAGTGAAAATGATGCGTGCATATTATATTTGAAACTATTCTCGCATAAGCGCGAGTCCTATATGCTGTATAGTAAAAATAATGCGTGCATATTACATTTGAAACTATTCTCGCATAGGCGCGAGTCCTATATGCTGAGTCCTATGTGCTATATTTTCATATGGATTTTACTATATGTATAGCATGAATCTTCGTGTATGTATAGATTTCACTATACGCATAGCATAAATCTTCGGCGTATGGCGAAAAATATTACGAAGTTATTAGTAGAATGTGACTCTTTATACCGTACTTTTTGTACAATACGCCGAATAAAATGTATTATTTGTATCAGTCTACGTGCCATATCCCAGGTTAAAACTTAAATTTCTTCATTATTACTATACCATAATTACAATTTTTATCTTCCATTCAATACTTTTTTATATTTAATGATATTTCTTTAGAAGCATAGTATTAATTCTAAACTTCGAGGCCCCTGTTTTCTCCGTGTACGTACGGAATTTCTGATTAGTCGAAAACTTTTCATTTTATGAGCAGTTATAATGAAATTTTTCACTAAAAATTCATTTCTTAAGTTCAAATACCTACAACTTTTGAATAAAACAAAAATTTCGAAATTCGGTAGGTACTTCTCTAGGTATTCTAATGTAGATTGTCGAGAATTTTTGTTTTTTGTTCTGGGTCAAAAATTGTGGATGCTAAATGTTACGCTGCGGAGCGCCTAAAAAAAGGTAACAAAAGAAAATATTAGTAGTCGACCATTTTGTACAACAAAAAAAAATATATAATTTTTAACAGCTTGATATTCATACTAAATAGATGTGTAATTAATTTTATGAGTAATACACTTTTTCATACGAAAAAAATTTGTTAAATTCGCCCATGATTTTATACCCGTTACTGTGGCCTAACCCCTCAATGTACATACAAATAAATGTCCAAACGATTTTTCAATCATCCTACTTATTCTCTCAATTTTTTTTCTTCTAACAACCCTAATTTTCGGTTTGTCATAGTAGCCTAACCCCCTTAACTCGAAATACAGCCGAAGTCAAATCGCTTCCCGTTTGTTTATTTTCTTTAGTATCCAAAAACATTTTGTGCAGATTCTGGCAGTCAATCTCCCATAATGATCCCAAATAAACATTTGACTCATTTTTGTATGGTTTGCAAAAAAATATAAGCAATTAACACGCTACATCTACCTAGGTGGGTCAAAAAAATTGCATTTTCCAAAAATATTTGTATTTGATAGTATGACCTTTTAGTTGTGTTCCCTGAAAATTTAATTGAAATATCCGAACTTTTTTTTTTAAAAAGCAACGCATTTTTGGAAGAAAAAAAAATTCCGAATTTGGCTATCTTTTTGGGCCTCTAGGTAGATGCAGCCCCTTAAAGAAAAGTAAATTTTTATTGAATGTCAATGAAACAAACTTCGAGATCGTGTGTTTTCTGGGGATTATTTTTGCGAACCATACATCCGATATCCCAAGCGAGATTGTATGGGATCCCAACAAGTGAGATTGCTCGGGTTTTATTGCTCGTTTTCTCTGTGACGAGCGTCGGGGACCTTGAGAACTCGGTGCGGCGGTCGCCTGACAATAATACCCATTTTTATCCTTTTTTCGCACATTTGTCGAGAACCGTTTCGTTTTCTGTACAACTTTCCACGATTCTTCTCCTAATATAGATAGCCGGCAATTACCGGACGAGAAGTACCCGCGTCGCCGTACTCTCGCCGGGCAAGTCGATATGTAACTCGTTTTACGTCTCCTTTTCCTCGTTCTTTTTTTTCCAAACTCACTTTTGCGGAGATGCTTGACGGATGTATGCGCTTCAAGGTGTAACAACCTTGCTCTCGCAGCACTCTCGCAATACGAGTCGTCGCGTCTCAGAAGCGATTCAAAGTTCGTCGAGCTTGAACCATTTCAAATCGCGCACGCTCGATCGATAATTGAGCCATTTTCTTTCCGTGCCCCGAGTGACGTTATGCAAATTTGTTAAATTCTTCTTTACCATCTGTCGAGAATGATTTACATACGTGAGTGAAGATTTGTTTCCTTTGGCCTCTTCTCGAACGTTCGTTTGGAAATATTGACTTTTTCGCAAAAAGAACAATTACAAGTTCTCCCGTTATTTTAATTTACGATGGGACGTGAATATTTTTTTCAGCCAGTCTCGTGTGGCTCCTGACACACATTGGAGGCTCAACAGCCATTTTTTCCACCGTCGAGTGTCCCTCATATACGTCGCCTGATTATCCATGGATCCACGAATATTATCCGTCCGACTACTGCACTCTACGAGCATCATCCAAGGATCCGCTTCGCATTTACTCGAGGAATTTTCATACCGAGTCCGGATGTTCGAAGGCGAGCAAACTTCCCAACGACGATTTGACGTTCGAGTGTTTTTCGGACGACGAGCGCCCTTGTTTCGTGACGCCCAAGATCGCGTTGATAAAGAACGTAAACGCGGAATCCTCGGTGGAGCTTCCTTGTCCGAACTTTCAGGACCCATGGACGCCTACTCTTTTGCCCGTTACCGGCAATTGCTCTTTGGTACATTGCAATCATACGTTTGCCCGTTCTTTTGTCATAAACGATACTTTATGAGCATGCGCCGTGAATTGAGGCGGGATATTCAGTCGGGAAAAAATTGAGCAATTTTGAGGGATTTTGTGAACCGAAAAAAAAGTATTCTCCATTCATTAAGGCCTTAGGCCACAGTAACGAGTATAAAATAATGTGCGAATTTAACAATTTTTTTTCGTATGAAAAAGTGATTCACTCATGAAATTAATTACACATCTATTTAGTATGAATATCAAGCTGTTGGAAAATATATTTTTCGATGTACAAAATGGCCGACTACTCGAAACTTCTCGAACCAGCTTTTTTCCAATCGGCGTGACAAATAACTTCAACAATTTTCACTCGATTTACTTCAAATTTGAAAGTTATGTTCCTAATAGCTTTTCGCAGAGAAGTACGTACGGAATTTCTGATTAATCGAAAACTTTTCATTTTATGAGCATTTTACGAGCAGTTATAACAAAATTTTTCACTGAAAATTCATTTCTTAAGTTCAAATACCTACAACTTTTGTATAAAACAATATTTTTGAATTATGTACGTACTTCTCTAGGTATTCTAATGTAGATTGACGAGAATTTTTGTTTTTTGTTCTAGGTAAAAAATTGTGTATGCTAAATGACACGCCGCGGAGCGCCAAAAAAAGATAACAAAAGACAATATTAGTAGTCGGCCATTTTGTGCATCAAAAAAAAAATATATATTTTTTCTAACAGCTTGATATTGATACTAGATAGATGTGTAATTAATTTTATGAATGAATCACTTTTTCGAACGAAAAAAAATCGTTAAATTCGCAAAGGAATTTAATGGGCCTTAATTACTTTTTGCCCATCTCTGCCTGCCCCGCTGCGGGCTGTGACGTTTGAAGTCTTTCGAAATGAGCTTTAAAACTTTGAGAACATATTCTACCGTTTATCCCTTCTTTGACACACTGGGTCACTTTGACCCGGACGAATTTGAAACAAAATGCTCATTTTCCAAAAATTTAAAGTTTTTAATAATTTTTTTACAACAATTCAATTTTACATTTCCCGAATTTCAATTATGCAGACATATTGAGAAATGTTTAAAGTGTATCGCGGATTTTTTTTTAAGGAAGCGTGTCGAGGAAGGGTTAAAGAAAAGAAAAGAAGTCATGGATTTTTTAATCGTTGTAAGTGTATATCCCGCCTCAAATTGAAAAAAGTTCTTCCCCGATAGAGCACCATTAATAAATATTATAATTTCGGCTCAAATTAACGATGGTCCATGGGGGGAGAGCTTTTTTTAAATTCAATTTCCGGTTTCAAGTTGTCGTGGTCCGAGAAAACGATCGTTTATCGATTTATCCATGCAATTCAAAACGGCGAATGATTTTCCAGTTCTACAAGTGCAATTGGGGATCAGCGATTTTGTTCGAATGCCCGTCGGAGCTGCACTTCAACGCTGAGCTCCAAGTTTGCGACTGGCCGTGGCGAGCCCACTGCGATTTTTCATGGAGCGATTGCCCGCGACCACATCCAAGTTGTCCGGTCAATTATCCGCGAACACTCTATCTACCACATCCGCACGTGTGCGACAAGTTTTATCAGTGCGATTGGGGCACGTCGCATCTTCAATCCTGCCCGAACGGACTTCACTTTAACCCTAAACTCAACATTTGCGATTGGCCTTACAAAGCCAATTGTCGCGAGTGCTGAATAATTTTGTTCATCGAAAGAAAAACGATTTTTCGTCGAATGAGATTGGGAACTTTTATGTTCGCGTCTTGCCGATTCTCGGTTGTGTGTTTTTATGTAAATAGAGAATTTTTCAGCGAAGGTTCAGGGGACTGTACGAAATTCATACTGAAGACAATCATCACTATGGACATTCCGTAATGCTCTGTATAAAGTGATAGTGAAGTTTGCATCGTTGGAGCGCAACGAAAATTAACTCTTTTTATTGCTTACATTTCTTTCGGCCGATGTAGGCTGTTGGAGTCACTTAAGGGGAGGTACCTGAGTAAACGGCGAGAAAAACAGGTAAACTTCGGGAATTTTTATCTCACAAACAAATGTTGCGATTGGATCCGGGTTTTTTTATTGGAAAGTATGTTACATTGAGGTATGTTTAGGAATTTTTTAAAATAAATTCGTTGACTGTAAGCGATTCGTACGCGATTATCTCGAAACATAGTTTTCAAAGTCGGTGCCGGATGTATCTCGAAAACGGCTTGTCCGATTTTGTCCAAATTTGGATACAATATTCTTCGATAGTTTATCTCGTTCGCCACGTAGGATTTTTTTGAAATTTTCGTTTTTGACGGAATTGTGACCGTTTTAATTTAACATTCGTTTTTCGTTCGCAATTTCCGACGATTTTGGATTCCATACACATTGCATAAAAAAATCAATGGTTCAATCAAATGAAAAAGCCCCACGTGGCGAATGGGAAAAACTATCGAAGAATATTGTATCCAAATTTGGACAAAATCGGACAAGCCGTTTTCGAGATACATCTGGCACCGACTTTGAAAACTATGTTTCGAGATAATCGCGTTTGAATCGCTTCCAGTCAACGAATTTATTTTTGAAAATTCCTAAACATACCTCAATGTACATATTTTCCAATGAAAAAAACCCGGATCCAATCGAAACATTAGTTTTTCAGATAAAAATTCCCGAAGTTTACCTGTTTTTCTCGCCGTTTACTCAGGTACCTCCCCTTGAACGTTTTTACGAATTCTTGTTCGAGATTGATGACTTTGATTTGCAAAAAAAGACTTACGGTTAATGATAATAATAAGAAATTGAAAAATTAACAAAAAAACGTTACGTTGCAACGATGCAAACTTCAACGTCGCAGTAAAAATCGATTTTTTCCTACTTTAAAAAAGTTGATTTACGTTTATGAAAATGGTTCTGACCCTTTTTAGTGCGATATTTTTACCGAAAATTACGCATCCCCGAGGCGACTTTTATTTATTTTTCCATATTCGAAATGTTCGCACTTACGTAGTAATTCGACGTGTCCAGGAGGTAGTTGTAAGTCGGGTCCTCGAGCTCGGTGCAACGCAGCCAAGTGGCGAGCGTTAGTGCAGATCCCCAGAGGCAACCAACGACGACAATTTTCGGCAGATAAAATGTCAGCAAACGTCTCTCGTTCTGTGTACGAATTGACAACAAAAAAAAAGTTCACCTCATCAAGACACAAATTTTGACATCACATGGTAATTTAAGTACATATTAGTAAAAATATAATTCAATTAGTGACGGAGATCAATAAAGTAAGTTATGGGAACAAATATGACGTTTTCATCGTTGCCATTCAATGAAAATTGTTTCTATTCAATTGCATGGATATTTTTTTGCCCGATTTGGGCTACGAAAATTCCCCCAAAGTTTTTACGAGATCTTCATTCTAATGGGCTGAACAATCGCTTTTAAAGTTTATGCGAGAAAGAAGCTTTTTCGGCCCGGTGGAATTAAGGGGTTAGGCTACTGTGCAAATTTCCAAAAATCGATGGTCGTTTGTGCCAATTCGAAATGAAAAGGAAGGTCAAATATACGGTGTAGAAATCGCAAATTGAAGGTAAACTTATTATTACAATGATAGAACTGCTAGTAAATATTTAACGGCGGGGTAAAGTTAATTCGGCGAAAAAAAGGCATGTTTTTAAGATTTTTTTTTGGCGTCACGAATAATGTTCGTTTATTGAAAAATTTACATATAATAAAGTAACATTTGAACAACATTCTCCTAAATTTGCATTGCAAAATATTCAAAATTGAGCGAGTGAAAATTAAACCCCGGAGGCGCCTCGAAAAAAAGTTGGTTTGCGGTGTGCACCATAACTCGCAACAGAATCATTTGAAACAAAAAATCAAAATGCATTTGTTAAAGGAGATGTTTCTCGAGGTAATGACGGGAGGATTTTTTTTCGATTTTTCGTAGCACTTGGAAGCCAAAAACCCGATTTTCGCTAAAAAAATCGGCTAATTTGTTGTTGAAAAATTAGTAATTATTAAAAAAAAAAAAAAAAAAGCTCTCGACAATACCTGGTGAATTATGTGAAGAAGTACTGTGCAAAATTTCAAAGCGATTGGTCCAGTAGATTTTGAGTTATCGTGCACACGGACTTCAAATATGACAAGTCTCAGAAAAACGGTTTGAAAAACGCAGAAGAGAAGAGAACGGCATGGAGCAATAGACGCTCAAATACTCATAACTTCGTCAATTTTACTCCGATCGACTTGAAATTTTAACACAATATTCTTGATATATTATGCATTCATTTAAAAAAAAATTTAAATGAAAAAAAAAATTTAAATACCTGCCCTTAAACGCGTTTTTCTCGCAACTTTGTTTTTCAAAACGGTGTACACGATTTCTCGACATCTAATGAACGGATTGACTTGAAATTTTGTACACTTATTCAGTGTAATAGTAGTTTAGTATTGACCGACGTTTTTTTTCTTAACATTTCTTTTCATTGGTTATTAACAATGTCATTTTTCTTGGAAATTTTTTTTTTCAAATTCAAAATTTTTTTTTAATCATCGAAACACGATAACAAAAACCTCGCTCAAGTCTTAACCAATCGTATCTGAGGAGCTCGCGAATAAAAATGGACTTGTCTACACTATGTACAAGATTTTTTATCATTTCTTTCATTTTTGTTGTGCCTGAAAACTGACTTTTCGCTTGAAAAGGTAGTTTTCAACAAATTTTGAGGTGTTTAGGGTCGGATTTGATTCAAAATATTTCCGAAGTTAATAAACGTGTGCTTGAAAAACACGAAAAATTGAAATTGAAACATTTTTCCGTATCGTGGACAAGTCCGGTTTTGTTCCTCAGCTCCTACTCTATTTGATGAAAAAAGACTCGTTTTTTTTTCAGATCAACCGGATGGCCAAAATAAAGTACACCGTTGAGTCCCTCACGTTCAAAGGTTCTTCGCCCTATTGTTTATAACTTCTTTAATTATTAACACGTTTTGATGAAACTTGGTACAGTACTTTGTTAATGTACATACAAATAAATGTCAAAACGACTTTTCACTCATCTTACTTATTTCTTCAAAATTAATTCCAGCATTGAAAATGCTTTTAAAACTGTATATGTTTGTTGAGGTAGGCTGGGCATAGGGATGTTAGTTGGCTGGATGTCACACGAAATTAACGCAACCCTCACTCCACTGCGACTGTGTTGTACACTGAGAAAAAAATTCAGTTGGTTTAACAAAATGTATCTTTAAATACGTTCAACTTGATTTTTGATTGGCATAACAAACATTTTGTTAATCTAACGATAGTTTTAGTGGTGTGAACTGTAGCTTATTTAGCTACAGTTCACACCACTAAAACTATCGTTAGATTAACAAAATGTTTGTTATGCCAATCAAAAATCAAGTTGAACGTATTTAAAGATACATTTTGTTAAACCAACTGAATTTTTTTCTCAGTGTAGTAGAGTGGAGCTGCGACGTGCTGAATGCCTGTGATTGGTTGAAAAATGCCCTCTCCCCACCCAATTCTAATCTTGTTGTTAATTAGAAAATTATATTACAACTTATATTAAAATATGTTACAAACCCAAACGAACCCAATTATATAACATAATGTATCAATATTTTAAAAAAAATAATAAAACCCAACTTATTTCACTTACATGTACGTTTTTTTATTACCCGAAAAGTCTGATTACATTTTCAATGCCATGAAATAGTTTCACTTTGTGTAATATCTGTAGATTTTTTAAAATAACCCTGATTTTCGGGTCGTCGCAGTAGCCTAACCCGTTAAGGAGGGAGCCTGAATTAGACGGTCCCAAAAATCTTCTTTTTTTTATTGCTCAATTCGATAGATAAACTATTCAAGAATATATTTACAAAGTTACTGAGGCCAATTGTAAATATTTTCGAAGATACAAGGCCAAAAGCAGAGAAGCGATTGATATTTGATATTGACACTTCCTCCTATTGGAAACTGAAGTGCGTTATCTCTAGTTTTCATTTTCACGATTTTTCCAAATTGGTGGGCGTGATAGCAAAAAAAATTAAACGACCTATCGAATCAAACCAAGGTTTATTTTCTTCAGTATGAAAATCTCTTCTAAGTGAATTACAAAAGTCGTTGAAAAAGTCTTTTTAAATAATTTTTATAGCACGTTAAAGTGTTTTTTTAAACACATTTTTTCTTTCAAACCTGAGAAATGTTATAATTGCACGGGTTTTCAGCTTTTTCTTAATTCACCCAGAAGCAAAATATATGACAATTGAAAATTTAATTGGTTTATTTGGTTCAGTCAAGAATTATGTGCTGCATCTTTCCCGCCGATTGGGGACTGCAGTGGCAAGACGTACATGGCTGTTAAATCTGCAGTCATTTGTTGTTTCATGTTGAAATATATTTTTTTATACATTTCAAATATACATGTTTACTGGGCTCACTTGCTTTTTTCCCTTCTAAAAAAATCCCTGAAAAAAATGCTTTTTGGAACGTCTAGTTCAGACTCCCGTCTTAAATGTTCGTACAGAAACAGCAAATCGTACCTGTCGAAGTCCGTGATAAACGCACAGCCAAAACATGAGAATTGCACAGAGAAACGTCGTCTGCATTATGGCATCGAGCATTCCCGGCACCCACGAATTCACGAGAAACGTCATAGGGAACATTGGATCTTCGAGAAGGACAACGAATTAAAAAAACATCAATTCTATTAATCGCCAATCTTCGAATATAGGAGAAAAAAGAATCTTACTGTTATAAAAGATGAGTAGAGGCAGGAGCAGCGCGACCCATTTTTGCTCGATGGACCAATCCTGCATGGGATATTTCCTCAACGAGTGTCCGAACCAGCACTGTAGGATTAAAGTTTCCTTTCGTTTCACACTTCGAATAATTTGCCAAACGAGGATCTTGAAAATGCGATAAAATAACGAGTTACCGTGACGATGAAGGTGGACAGTAGAAAAATAAGTCTGAACCATATCTCGATTTGAGTGAAGCCCGGATTGTAATTTTTAAACTGCAAAGCAAAGAATATTATCGTTGATCGTAGAATACTCGTGGAGGTTTTTTTTTCTTCTTTTGCCTGCGCGGTTAACAATTCGTTCGCTACTTCGCGCGATTATTGCTTACTGACGTAGAATGTGAGATCACGTATCAAATAACGTTGATGGAAGCTCTCGAGACCGTGAAAACGAACGGTTATTATGTAGTGGCTGTAATCGAGTGATCCCAAATGTGCCACGACGAGTTCCTCGCACGATTGTCTCTCACACTTGAGATGTCTCGTTCTGCAACAAGAACAACATTTAGCTTCTCCATACATGTATTTTTATATTTATATTTCATAGAATTTCATTTTTCATATTTCTTTTTTTATATTTATATTATTATATTATATTTTTTTATATTTTATAGAATTTATATTTCATAGAATAATTAAGGGGTTAGGCTACTGTGGAAATGACGAACGCTCGTTTGTCGCTTGAGGCAACTCAAATTGAAGAGGAAGGTGCAAGATATGGCGTAGGAATCGCAGATTGAAGGCCAACTTATCATTACGATAGAGCTGCTGGTGAAACCTTAAACGCGTTTTTTCTCGAAACTGTTTATTTAAACAACTTTATAAACATAAAAATGTAGAAAAATTAATAAGCATAAACAGTTATGAAAATGTGTAAACGTAAAAATTTATAAACATTTATAAACATATAAATTTACATTTTTATAAAAATAGTTTATTAAACTATTTTTCAAAATAGTGTACATGATTTCTCGATATCTAATAAACGGATTCACTTGAAATTTCGCACACTTATTCAGTGTAATAGTAGTTTACTCTTGACCGACGTTTTTATTCTTAACATTTTTTCATTAGACGTTAACAATAGTATTTTTCCGAGAAAAATCGAAAAAAAAATTACAAATGTTTGACGATTGAAACACGATAACATAAAAAGCTCGGTCAAGTCTTAGCCATTATTATCTATTTTAATAAAATACTCGTTGTCTTTTGTTTCAGATCAACCGGATGGCCAAAATCAAGTACACCGTTGAGCCCCTCACGTTGAAAGGTCCTTAACGAGATTGTTTATAACTTCTTCAATTATTAGTATTTTTTAATGAAATCTGGTACACAACTTTGTTAATGTAAATGCAAATAAATATCCAAATGATTTTTCAATCATCTTACTTACTCCTTGAATATTCATTTTTTTTAATAACCCTCGATTTCGGGTCGTCACAGTAGACTAACGCCTTAAGGGGTCTTTGTCCTCACCTAAAGATACCTTTAGGTGAGATTCAAAATTTGCTCATCTTCGTGATTTATTTTCAAAAGGAAAGATTTCTTCACCCTTTTTGAGACTTAGGGTATGTTTTATTACTACTTTTGGCTGTCACATCGTATTTTTTACTTCATTAATCTTTAAAAATGGCGGAGCTATTTCACGGTATTCTAAACCGCATTTTCAAAACTGGTGTGACGTATAGTAAAAAACTAATCGACCGAATCTTGTGAAATTTGGTATAAATCTTTCTAACTTTATTGTCTAAAACATGTCCCTAAATGTTTTTGAAAATGATATAAAAAAGTATGTTTTATTGCAAAATTTAACCATTTTTCGGAAAATTCAATCTTTTTATTTCGAAGTGTACCATTTCATTGATTATCAAAATTTCTCACCTTCTCTTGGTTCATATTTTGCGTATGAGTGTCAATGAAAAAAAATGTTCGTCGGTTTTTTTTTAAGATTAATCCCGCCGTCAGATAACATCCGCCGCAACAAGAGAAAAACCATGTAACAGCCAAAGCAGTAATAAAATATAACCTAACATTAAGTCTCGTATAGTGGAGAAATCTTTTCTTTAAAAAAAAAATCATGAAAAACAGCCATTTTTTTCTCGCCTAAAGATATCTCCCCCCTTAATAAAATATTTATTAATTTTCAGAGTTTCTAACATTTAAATGTCTAACTCCAAACCAAGGAATTTTTTTTCTTCCTAATCAGCTATCAAACAAATGAGAAAATCGAAAATGAGAAAATATCGCGTTTCGAATTCCTTTTTCTCAGATCCTTACCGATTGTGGCCGGTCTCCGAGGATAAAACGGGCGAGAGTCTGTCCTCGGGAGTAACACCGTCGATAGCGACACTCACTTGAAAAGTTTTGTCATATCGCTCGTCTGCAATGGACGTACGGAATATCAATCTATATATCCATACATACGTGTGCATTCGTATGTTTAATTGCACATTGTTGATTCCCCATTACCGTCGGTGTTCGCAGTCGAAAATTTGGCGATTACCCACAACTGTTGACTGTAAGTCGAGAGTGCCGGTGTCTTCATGATGAATGGTCCGGTTGCCATTTCGCTGCCATTCAAATGTGCTTTCTGCTCGCTCGTCAACGTTATCGGAGGTCCTTAGAAAATCGGTAACGTTATTGCTTATTGAAATTTTTGTTCGGCTTATCAAGGAAAAAGTCGAAGGAAAAACATGGTTGTTACGCATTAATGATTCAGAAATTCCCTGACTTTTCCCGGTTTTGCAAATATTCCAGAGAGATTGGGGTCAACAGTTTGGGATATAATTTTTTTTAAGATCAAATATATGAAAATGTTGAATATTAAAATAAAAAGGAAAAAATAACTGAAATACGAAAAATTATTTGAACACTGTAATATATATATATATATATATATATATATATATTTACACAGCAAAAACAGAACCTGTTCTTTATTATAAACAGAAATTTTCATGTCTGTGCCAATAGATGAAAAATAAATATAAACACATATATACAATAATAATCGTGTGATTGTGTGTCGATAAACCAAATGCAACGACGTTGAAGTTTGCATCGTTGAATCGCAACGAAAATGATTTTCTCTTAATTTCCCACACTTCCTTTGACGGATTCGAGCTACGAGAATCACGCAAACATTTTTTAAGATTCTTTCTTATTTAGCAATTGACAAAAAAAATTCCAAAATATTATTTTGGATATTGCTGAAAATGTGAAATTGAAAAGAATTTTCTTTGCATGCCAACGATGCAAACTTCACACCATTAAATGCAAATGTATAGAGCTTCAGAGTAAATCAGTTTTAGTTTTTGAAATTCTCAATGTTTGGCACTGGAATAATTTTTTAGGTATATATCATGAAAAATAATATAAATCCTAAAAATATACAAAAATATTTATTTTTATACTTTTCCGTTTTTTTTTTTCAAGTCGGTTTAACTTTTCGTAGTTCTTGCAAAAAGGAAATTCTGGCAAAATTCTGGAGGATTTTCAAAATTTCCTGACTTTTTCCTGATTATTCCAGGAGGAAAGAAATTCTCTGTTTTCCGCATGCGTAACAGCCATGAAAAATTACCCGCAAGTCCGATGAATACTGCTAGCCCGAAGCAAGCGAAAAATGCGACGAACACCATGACGAATTCACGTTTGTGCATCGAGTACAAACGCATTTGTACCGACCTAATATTTTTTTTAATGGAGAAAGAAAGTTAGAGGCAATTTTCTTATGCATAGAACAGGTAAACAGATTTGTTTTTGCGAATTATCCAACATTTTCGTGCTGATTTTTATAAATCATAATTTTCGGCTCTTTTTCGGGAGTTTTTTTTAATGATGAATTCGAAACACGAAAATATGTAGTTGAATCTTTTTCGAAAAGTTCAAGAAAGAATATAACTGGCTTTGTTTACAGAATATTCTCACGATGCCCAAGTTTGCATCGTTGAAGTGCAATGAAAATTAAAAAGTTTCATCTGGCCAATTTTTTTAGCAACCTGAACGATTCAGCCTGGTCTTACTCGAAGTATTTTTCTTAGCATTTTTTAAGGGACCTACAACATAACTCTGCAAAGATACGAATTTACGTACTCATAAATCAATAAAAAAATGTAAATAATAAGTTTAATAACGTTAAGATAAATAATAGAACAAATAATAAAGAATAAGAAAGAAATGGGAGAGTACTGAAAAGAGAAGAGCATAGAGGGAAGAACTAAAGAAACATGGGCCAGGTTAAAATGCGGAAACGTAGGAATAGGAGGTAAAAAGGGATGAGCAGATATTCTTGCCGGCGTTTTATGAAGGAAGAAGAAAGTTTCGAGCACGTACTTGAATGCAGGAAAATAAAAGAAACAATGAATAAGGAAGTGGTAGATGGTTTGCAAAAGTGGCGAAAAGGCTACAAAGGGGAGGCACTAAAAGGAAAAATTAATAAAGATATGAAAGGAAAACCGATCGAAGAATTGTGCAAGTATGTGAGAGCCTTCGAATGCATGGTAAGAAAGGAAGCATAGAGAAATGAACGGAAGATAAATGTTAACAAAAAAAGAAGGAAACGTGTAAAAGTGTATGATATTGAAGTTTGCAACGCTTGAGAGCAACGAAACTTCCATAGCCCAATTTTTTTTAGCTAATTCAGACCTCCAAAATCACTCAACCGTTTTCAGCATTCTTTTTAATGATTTTCAGCCCAAGTACGTAAGAAACATTTTTGGATGATGTTGGCACGATCCAAAATGTTGGAATGAGGAAAAAAAATAAAAATGAATTTGCGTTGCATTCCAACGATGCAAACTTCAACATCGGAAAAGTGTATCAATGTACAGAAGGGGAAACTGTCTGAAAATCCGCAAGGGTATATTTTGAGATAAAGAACTATAGTACACTAATAAATAATACCAATGAAAATAATAAAATAAAATAATAAAGGATAAAATAACTGGTCAATAATAATCGCAAGGTGAGGAAAATGGAAATGGAATAAGGTGTGCACGTGAAAGAGGAAGGACTCCGTACGATGGGATTATAAAGGTTAATAAATAATATAAATAATAAAACAAATGATAAGAATAAAAATAATAAACATAAATTATCACAAAAATAATAAACACAAATTATCACAAAAATAATAAACACAAATTATCACAAAAATAATAAACACAAATTATCACAAAAATAATAAACACACATATTATTTGACTATCAAAGAGACACGAGCCATAAATATTGCAATAATTTAAGGGATCATCACAGTGCAAATTTCCAAAAAAAAACGATTTTTTTTGCATCATTCGATAGTATACAAGGTTATAAACATGGACCTGGCATCGCTGATTGATCATAAGTTGACAATTTATATGAAAATTCCACACTTGAAACTTTAAACGCGTTTTTCTCGAAATGTCATTTTCCAAAACGGTGTACACTCTCAAAGGAAGAGTTTTCGAGGTATCCATCTCAAATTTTGACACAACATTCTTCACGCCATTTTTTATCTTGCTATGGAAGCTTTTTGTTAAATCTTCATATTTTTTTTAACGAAAAACTGTCCAAAAAATAGACTAAACACGATACTTTTAACAAAGCGCTGCCAATTTGTCATCTTTTATTTTAAAAAAACCTCCATAGCAAAATAGCGGCTATTAAACTGATTATTTATCTTTTTACAAACTTTATTTCAGATATTTACTGCCTCAATCGTGTATACCGTGAGGACTTCTGTTTTCGAAGACTTTTTGAACCCTTAAACAAAATGTAACAAAAATATAAAATAAACGTTTGAAAGTTGATTTTCTGTTCTTCATGAGTGCTTTGATTTGACATTAAAAAAATTAAACTGATTGATGTACTTCAACCATCGAAAAAAAAAAATCGCGATATTTTTCGACCCGTTACACTGTGATGATCCCTTAACAAGTTTGACTTTCATCAGACTATATGTGGATAAGTAAAGATAACGTAAAGATAAAGTAAAGATAAAAAGTAAAGATAAAGTAAAGATTAAAAGAAAAAGATACGTGTAAAGATTACAAAATCGAGTATTTTCAACATTTCGATGATTAATTTTCCAAATACTTTTTTCGAAACTAACTCCTTGTCCCAATTATCCGCAATTGTTTTCGTGCGAACTTGTCAATGACGTACATTTATCACTCCAATATCCATTGATTTTTGTCATCGTTGTATATGTATACGTAAGTACGCATGTACTATTTTCGACTTGCCTCTCGCATCTGTCATGATGATAAGCCGGCGCTATGTATTTGTTGAATTCGCTGAACAGATCACTGAACTGCGTCAGAGCGTTTCTAACCTTGAGGTTCCATCCTGCGGATGGTAGGTGGTAGGAATAGCCGAGACCGGGTCCTTCCATTCTGGTCCCTCGGACTGGACGTTATCCTGATCATAATATCAGCCAAATGAATATTCTTTTCTACAAAACTTTCGAACTATTACGCGAAAACTGTCTCTTTCTCGATTCACTCCAAAAAAAAATGGACGAAATCGCCGAATCCACGAAAAATCTCAAATTCAGATCCATGGAACGTTCATTTGACGAGGCCTCGTTTGTTTTATATTTTTCTCGCGCGAGTCGCAATATAACAGGAGAGCAAAAAACATATCGTTCGGACTAAAACCGAACAGTTACCTTATTTGTTCGTTATTTTGTGAACTACGTTATTCCGCATGAATAATTTATGTTTGACATAAGACTAATATTGTATATCGTCGTGTCACGTTTTAACTTTTCGCGTTGCGTTTCGAAGCGCACGTAAACGTCGGACGGAGGTGTGAAGCGAACAAAAAGGATACTAGACGATTTGGTTCGGGCTACGCGAACCCTAGAGTCATCGCGTTGTATCCCACGTAGCGTTATTGATTTTAGTCCAACGAGCGACGTCCCGCGTCGAGTCTTCCGCGCTCAGCCACCCCCCGCCCCCAACGCGTTCTCCCTCCACCGCGGCGCTGAGCGACAAATTCGAACGGTTCTCGCTTTTCTAAATTTATCTCTCGATGATGGTTCGTCAATCGTTTAACGGAAATTGAAAATCGGCTCCTGGAACAAAGTGTTACGCATTTTTTGTTTGCCATTCGATTTTCAACCCCCGGAAATAATGTTGCTCGGAGTCGAAAATAAAATGTGTCGCTTTTTGTAGAATTGATTGAGCGCCCACAATTTTCTCGGCAATGTACGCGTAGAATTTTTCGCTCTTGGGGCAATTTCGCGGGTGGCCCTGCGAGAATCCCTCAACGGGTCGATCCCTTAAAAGTTTAATTACCTATTAATTATCATTATTTCGTAACGCAGTTGGTTACGAAATAATTAAGGGGCCAGTCCACGTTGAAAATTTCAAAAAATCGAAAGCAAGCAAGTCGTGAAGAAATCGACGATGATGAGCAATCGGAAGGGATTTTGTACGGTGCGGAATTGCCGATTGAATTTAGGTAAGAGTTTTTCATAGTATAAACTTCAAACGCGTTTTTTCTCGAAACAACGTTTTCAAAATCTAACTCCATCGTATCTCTGAAACTGATAAACCGATTCTCTTGAAATTTGAACCACATATTGTAAACATGATTCGCAACGAGATGACCCTCGATGGTTTAGAATTTTTTATTTTTACTCTTTTTCTTGCGAAAAACTGCGAAAAACGCGTTTTTGTTACTTTTTTCGTTTTTTATCTGCCATTTTTTAATTTTTCGTTAAAACTTTATATCCGAGGGACATTTTGTAGCTGGTGTTATACTGAATCTAATGGACTTTTGATTTTTTTGTTTCAGACAAGCCGTTGCCGAGTTGTGATGGAGCTACCTAGCCCACCTATTTTTGAGGCGTTACGTAAAACTATAGTTTTTGTACATAAAAATGAATAAAAATGAATTAATTTTTTTTTTATATGTGTTTCAAGACTTTATTTATCAAGCCCAACCATTTTTATATTCATCTTTTATAAAATCCTCAAAAAAAAAACGCGAAAATAGCCTTTTTTGTGGCTCCAAAGTGGACTGGCCCCTTAATACGCGGACGTCAAGCGACAGAAGAAGGATTGAACACGTTGTACAAAGGGAAATTGTCTATATTTCTTTTCGTTTCTTTTTGTTTTTCAAGAAATTGAAAAATAATCGTCGAAATACGTCGTCTCTTAGAAAATAACGAGCTTAACGGTACACAAAGCGGGTTAGGCGTATGTACAAATGTCCCTGTAGTTACACAATGTACACGGTAGACTCGTAGCGAAGGCGACAGGTTTCAATCCCAATACTTGATCTTGCCGTCCCAACCGGCGGTCGCGAGCCGCGACGGCTCGTGCGGGTGCCATAGTGCCGATATGCAAACACCGTCGTGTGCTTTCCACTTTTTGTAAAGCTTCGTCGTTTTCCAGTCCCATACGTAACACTTGCCGTCCGCGTCGCCCGACACGAGATAGCTGTGTCGAAAAAATCAAGTTTCATCAGTATTCGTAATTTACGAATTCAAGGCCGAATTTGAAAACAAAAACCTCCCCAAATAGGTCGAACGTTACTTTCGTCTTTGTAATTTTCCGACCGTGTTATTGGAGTTAGAAAAATTGCGCAATCGATTTATCAAGAGTAGGGTATGCAATATCGGTGGGTTTTCAATTTCGAAATTTAATTGCGATATTAGGCCCCGGATATCGGATTAGGAAATTTTAATCAAAATTGAATCTCATAGAAAAAAGGACATTTTCAATCCAATTTTTAATTGATTAAAGTAATTAAGAAAACAAATTACAGCTCGCTACGCTACAACGATTAGAAAATCGTCTTATAAATCATAGTCTTTATAAATCTACAATCTTTTCATAAATACTTAAGGTAGTCCTATCGCTTCACACTAGTCATACCACTGATCATACTTGAGACTTGTACAATTTATATTTGTAACATATGCAAAAAAATGTGTAATAACTAAATTTTCCATGTGTAAACTGTTTAATTAATGTTCATATTTGATTGGAAAAATGAAAAAATAGTTATTCCAACGATTCGCGCAGTATTTGTAGGTTTGATATTTGGCAATATTGGTTCTATCTCCGTCTCTTTTTACTCAACCAGGCGAGTTTAATCTCCATGCTTTTCAACGTCGATCTGTCAAAACAATGTCAGGTGCGGGAAATATAAAGCATTGTATTCGGGCCACGACTGGTAAAAAGCGTGGAAAATTTGTGTCGGCGAAATATGTAGGTTAAAAATGAAATATGTGTGGAAATTCGAATGAGTGAAATGAGGTTAGGACTACAGTCAGCTGTTGCCTTGCTGTCACGTCTCTTCATCGTAGCAAGTGGTAATAAATCCAATACCGGAAGTTCAAATTAAACTTGACATTACATAAAAATCAGGTCAATAAGCGTAATTTTGTTCTGAGAATACTGGATTACTACAAGTGTTGAGTATGTAAATCTGATTATTTTTAAGAATCTGACGGATTCCCACTATTATATACACTCTTGTAGCGACCGGAAATTAGGTTTTTGTATGTCGTCTCGAAATTCCTTCACAAAAATACGCAATTTTAATATTTCTTCTCTCTGTAATTAGATCGATAAACAATCCTGAAATTTTACAGAGACGATTATTAATATATTTAGTGAAGCTCAAAAAAAATTATGAAAATCCTATGGATTGAAGCCTGGTGATAGGACGACCTTAAATTTGTTTTTTTTTTAAATTATTAAAGGAATTGACAAAACAAGTCATAACCTTTACAGGTCGCTGCGATAATTACAAAATCACAGTCATTTGGTCTGCATTAATCTAAAATATTCTTTCTAAAGTTTACAAATCACATATTTGTATTATTAAAATAATTGAAAAATAAAGCAACACCTTTAACAACTTGTAACAACGGCTAGAAAATTAGTCATTAATTCATAATTTGTTAATTAGTCAGTCTGTGTCTCAGTGTTCTCAATGATAGATTTTTTCTTACTCCTATTCCAAAAAACAAAATAAAACTATAGAAAAAGTTTAAGAAACTTTAAAATCGAATAAAATTGAGAATTGGCAAGAAGGGCACTAAAGGACACTAAAAAAAACTACTTCTTAGCGAGAGAACTTTTTTTTCTCGCTAATTCCGATATTACGATATTGGACTACTCAATATCGGAATTTAAATACCGGAAAAATCCTTCCGAGATGCCGATATTCAGACTCTAATCAAGAGGCACTGACAGTTTGAGAAACATTTTGAAAAAAGACAAGCGATTGTTTTTCTCCGTACCTCATATCCGGTGAGAAGTCCAAACCGCACGCGTAACCGGCAACCATGTGACCGGTGAAAGTCTTCTTGCGGTTCATCTTGAATCGATTGAGCGCCGAGAAAATAACGATCTTGTTGTCCATCGATTGGCAAGCGAGCCACTTTTGATTGGGAGACGGCGTGACCGCGGGCATCGAGTGCATCGTAGGATCAGCGATGTATTTCATGTCCACCGGTATGTCCCTTCAAGAATGTGGAACAAAAATGCATTCGAAACTGCGCCTAATAACAGGTGACTTTTGTCACGACGGAGATTTGCGTCGTTGGAATGCAATGCAAGTTTTTCTTGGCATATCTAGGCTACGATCATCGGCCAGGTCTTCTCTTGGGATGTTTATCAGAGACCCACAGCGAAAATCAGCGAATAGACATTTTGGATAGTAACGAAAATGAAGAATTGAAAACGAAGATCGGTTTTTAAGGTATTCCTTTCACGAACCCGAATATTCAACAATTAACTCATTTTCGCCTATAATCAAGTAACAAAATATTCCAGTATACTAGTAAAATTTCAAGCCAAGTTCCCGAACTTTTAACGAAAAATTACGACTCTAAAAATCGTCTCATTTATACGACTTTATGGAGCCAATAATTTTTACACGAAGCAACTCTAGATGCCTGATATAAACTGCTCAAGCATACAAAAAAGTCTAACGATTCCGTAACGACAATAAACATAGAGGGTCACCGAATGTTTCAAGAAAATATCAATGATGAAACTTAGAAAAATGTGACTAGGAGAATTTTCGTAGCCGCGACTTTTCAGCAAAAATGTCTAAATCTACTATCATTGCGCGAAATTGTCTTATTCGATTTATCGTTGGATATAATAATTCATTGGGACTTATTTTTTATTAAGCGCCACTGTAATTGACCAATGATTCCGAAGGGCCCTCCTTGTGTCTCCACAAAATACGGCCCTCCGCGAAACGGATACCTTAAGCAAGACGATTAATCGCGAGAGAAAATAAATATTTTACCATTCCCAGACTCGAAGACTCTTGTCATCCGACGTGGTGACGAATCTTCGATTCTCATCGACGAACGTAATCGTGTTAACGGCACCCAAATGGCGATCGTACTCTTGAGTTATTTCGCCAGATCTTATGTCCCACTGCAAACGAAGATAGCGCGAATCAGCAAATATTTCTATACTATTAAAGCGCATCCTAACTTTAAGGCGGTGCATACATTTAGACAGGAAAAAAATAAGCAATATTGAGGGATTTTTTAAAGTAAGAAATAATTATTCTACTGTTATCAAACTTTAGGTATACTCTAATAGTATATGGAAGTATAAAAAAAAAACAATTTTTTTAAAAGTAATTCATCATCAAAATGCTGGAGCTGTGGCAAATTGGTACAGCAAGCTCGCCGTGGGAATTGCGCATCGGCGTGCAGTCTAGCTTCGCGTAGACTTTGATTTGCAAAAAAGTACAAACATTTTTTAAGTTAGAATATGTATAGTTTCTATGTGACGGTATTAAAAATGGAGAAAATGCAAATTTGAAAAAATGGCACGCATTTACAAAAAAAATCAACATTTGGGGCAACATTTCTGTAAAATGTGGATGAAAAAAGTAGTTTTTTTTTTTCAATTTTTCACAAACAATTCTCGTCAAGTAGAAGGTACCAATATTATCAATATTTCTACCAAGTTCCAAATCAATCGGCTTAAGGGGAGGGTAGGGGTTTCAGCGTGAAAAAAAAACACTTTTTTTGCGATTTTTTTTCATCTATATGGAAATAGTACATTTATTGAAACCATTTGTACATTGTTAAGTGTCATTTTAAGAACATTCCGTGAAATTTGTACGCGAAAATATCCACAAACAAGCCGGTGCCGCGTTTTTCTCGAAACCACTTTTTCAAAGTCCGTGTTCACTGCCATTTGAAAACTACATGACCGATTTATTTCAAACTTGGTACACACTTTCTACATATAAAATACCTCCCCCCCCCCCCCACGGTTAGTTTGAGATTTTTTTTACATTCTGGGAGTTTTCCACCCCCAAAATGGCGGAATTTTTCGTGAAAAATAGTACTTTTCACTTTACATGACCACCAAAAATTTAGAAATGAAAAAAAAAAAAAAATTATCAAAGACCGTTGGGGGGGGGATTTGATGATACTTTGACTAAATTCTAATGGTACTTGATTTCAGATAATTTCTAGCTGAGATACAGTGAACACCGCAAATCGTGTTTTTCCAAAGGCGTTCTTGGAAAAGCTTTGTCACCGGCTTGTTTGTGGATATTTTCGCGTACAAATTTCACGGAATTTTCTTGAAATGACACTTAACAATGTACAAAAGGTTTCAATAAATTTACTCTATCCATATAGATGAAAAAAAATCGCAAAAAAGTGTTTTTTTTTTCACGCTGAAACCGCTACCCTCCCGTTAAAAAAAAAATAATCGATTTTCCGATCGTTGTAAATGTATATCCCGCCTTGAATGATCTCTTCAAGTACTCACGCATATAATTTTCTTGTCGCTCGTGCCCGCAACGAATAGATGTTGCTTGTCCGGATCGGGATTGAATTTAACGCAGTATGGAATTTTCCGGCTGGTGAATCGACTGATGCATTCGCCGGTTTCCGTGTCCCACAATTTAACGTAGCGATCATAGCCGGCTGATAAAAATGTCTTGCCGTCGTTGTCGAAGCTGATGTCTCGAACGGCTTGCCGATGACCGTAGTACGTGCGGACGCATCTTCTTTCCTTGTAAACCTCCCACAGCTAGGCGAAAAAATAGGAAAATGATAAATACGAGTATCTCGAGTGGCACTGTAGGGGGTCTAAAAAATTGGCGCGGACTAGGAGGACCAGAAGGAGAGGAACGGAAAATCGTCCATTAAAAAAAAGGAAAATAAACGGGGGACTAAAAAGCGGATGGAACACGATCAGGAGATCGGTACGGGACGAGAGAATGTACGAATGGAAAAATAGCCCGCAAGGGTGAACAAGATTAAGGGGCTATATCTACCTAGGGGCCCGAAAGAAATGGCCAGATTCCGAATTTATTTCTGCGAATCGATTAGTGAAAAACAAACGCCTTTTTTTCAACACAAAGGTACATACACTACGGATTAAAGTTTTCGGACACTTCAGATAGTTTCAAAATTTTCTATCACCGAATAATTGCCAAATAATGTTAGAATAATATAATAAATTTCATTGATTATTTTACGAAGATGTTATACTGCTTTATATAATGAATTATATTATTCTAATATAATTTTGAAATTATCCAGTGATCGAAAGTTCTGCAATTATCTGAAGTGTCCGAAAAATTTTAACCGGTAGTGTATATTCAGAGCCTTTAAAATAAATCACCAAAAATACAGAAAAACAACGAAAACATGGCAGCCGGCATATAAAACTGTTTTCAAAGTCCGACTAAGTCAGTGGACACGATATCTCGAGAACCATTTGATGGATTGTTTCCAAATTTACATTAGATGCGATGAGAAACATTTAAAGGTCGTTGAAAAGCTCCCTCTATGAAAATCGATCTTCATTTTTTGATGGTACGTAAAAATGACGACTGTGTTCATAGATTTTGGATGCTCGAGTTTCAAATCGTCGCTGCTTTGTTAAAAAAAAATGATTTCCAAATCCACGATCGTCAACGACTCGTATTTATTGTTAACTCGAAACACTCGTTTGATTTTTAGATTTCAGATGGACCGTTTAAACAATATTGTCCATTGCCAAACATCGCGAAAAAAATGTTATCTACCGGCAGCCATGTTTTTTGTTTGTTTTTTTTGTGATTTTTTTAAAAAGGCTCTCAATATATCTTCCTTTGTGTCAAAAAGAATGCGTTTCTTTGTCACCAACCGTATCTCAGAGAAAAAAATCGGAATTTGGTCATTTTTTCGGATCTCTAGCTAGAGCTAGCCCGTTAATATACCGCCCTTGTACGAACATTCCACCGCAGAACTAATGGACGTTACAACTCTAGATGCGAAACTTACTTTCACGCGACAATCCATACTGCAAGACAGCAATAAATGTGCTGTACGAGGAAACCATTTGATTTGCGAAATTCCCTTCGTGTGCCCTTCCCACGTGTGAATTTGGGCCTTGGGCAGGAAGCACCGCTCGGGCGGCGATTCCGATCGTAAATTAACCCCGACATCCTGGGGTGCGTGTAAAAATGTCCGACCTTGATAATCCACGCTGTCCTTGACTGTAAAATTATGAAAATGTATCAGATAAAGTTCTAGAAAAGTAGCAGATAAAGTTCTAGTAAAGTATGAGATAAAGTAGATAAGGTTTTAGAAAAGTTTCAGATAAAGTTCCAGAAAACAAGTGCGAGATTATTTGCTGGAGGAATTCTCACTGTGCAGCACGGTTTTCTCCTCCAATGGCTTCTCCTCCGTGGTTTTTCCCCTCTTGTTTCGCTTGGCCAAAATTTCCTCGAGTTCAGCGGCTTCCTCCTCGTTTGGCTTCATCACGCGCTTTTCGTCGATGTAGCCGCCCCAAGGGCCGAGAAAACCCTCGATGTCCGCAGCGTCGTCGTTTTTCTTTCTCTTCCTTTTGTCAGCGTCCCTCAGTGCCGTGCTCTCGAAGACCGTCTTCGCGCCGGTCTCTTTCGCCGCCTCTTTAGCACCTATCAGGTTTTTTCCCTCTTCCGCTGACCCATCGACGGTGGGATCCAGAGCATATCCTGATTGTACGACGAAAATCGTGAACGTGCTGTTCATAAGCGATATTTTCAACTAATTCACCCCGTTTTAAGCAGAAAACGAATGACGTTGAAGTTTACGTCGTTGGAACGCAACGAAAATTAGTTCTTTTCGATTACTCAAATTTTGATTCGACGATTTAGGCTGTGAAATCGCTCAAACGTTTCTGCGTATTCTTATGAGAAATTTACGACCTCAATTTGCACAAAAGCTTTCGATAATGGTAAAAATGAAGAAAAAGAATAAAAGAACATATCATTGCATATCAACAATGTAAACTTCGTCATGAAAAAGATGCGTTTTAAATATTTTTTCTTACACTTGAATTTGGAGCACAATTTCAAAGCTGAAGTTCTAATGTAGGGATAAAACACGAGGGAGGCACCCCAGATTTTTGTGAAATATTTGAAAAGCTTTTTGCAATTGAAATGTTTATAAAAATATTTTTTTTTAAATATGGACGTGAATAATTTCTTCGAAAATTAATATTTAGAAATTCTTTGAGACTCCTGTAAAGCTTCACATCTATATTTGAAGCAGTCTGGTGTATATTTTGCTTCAAGATGATATTTAAAAATTGGAAAAATGCATGGGTTTGAAGTTTGCAACGTTCAAGTTCAACGAAAATTCTTTTTAATTCATTTTCTTTATTATCTGGAATAATATTTTGTAGATTTAGGTTGTATTTTAGGATTAATAATTAGTAATTAGTAATATAGCAATATTACAATTAGTAATTAGTAATATAGTAATATTACATATAGTAATATTAAATATAAAAATAATTAGTCATTTTAGGATTTAGGTGATATTTTGGGATTATGGTTGTATTTTAGTATTTAGGTTTAACAGCTTAAATCTGCCAAAAGAAATTTGGGATATTAAAAAGTCGTTGCACTCCAATGATGCAAACTTTAACGCCATGAAAATTCCACCACTGAGGCTATCAAAGAAAAATACTGCTCGAACCCGCCTGCTGGTGTGCTATGATTTCGTACTGTAAAGACTTTTAAAAACTATTGGTATTCTTTTTTCTGTATACTTCGAGGATCCCATTGTGAACTTCAAATAAAGATGATGAATTTTTGGAAAATCAATTTCACTTTTTCGATACAAGTTTCCACTGCAAGCTGGTGGTACGTAGATGGTAGATTTTGTCTTGACTTAGACTTAGATGCACGAAGATGCAACAGTGGCCCAAACAATCACACTTGGATTTAAAAAATTTAATGCAATCGAAAGATCTTGATTAGCTGTGGAATTCTCACCGTAACTGGTGAACGTCCTCCTCTGATTTTCAAACTGAAATTCACTGATGTGCGCCTTTTCCACATATCCGGAGAGCATATTCTTCGCTGCTCTTTGTTGCTGAGTTCTGAATGGATTTTCAGGTCCTACATCAGGTGCAAAGAGTTCGTCGAACTTTGGATTGTGCGTTATTTCCTTGCTGGTCGAATCGATGTGGCGTCTGCACAGTTCCGAACCCTAAACAACATTCGGTGATATCGAGTGATTACGTATCGCTCTGGAAGTTATGAAAAGTTTGTTACTCGCGAGCTGTCGGTAACAAGAAAACGGACTCACCATAGGTACGACTTCGGGAGCAGCACATATTTGTAGTGCGAGGGTCGTCACGAATTTCCCACGAATGCCAGGATTTGTATTCCCGTCAGTGGCAACGAAGCTCGCATCTTTCACATGTTTAACCTCTTTCGTTGTTGACTTTGATTCTCCGTCGGATTCGCCATTATCGTCGCTACTACCGTAGTCCCTCAACGCAAGCATGTTTTTTATCGAATCGAACGCTCGGACCCGCGTTCATTTATTTTTTATCTACACATTAATCATTACGATCGTACGTTGCAAACGCTTTTTTCACTTCGATGTTTCTCTGTCGTTTTCGCTGATACATAAATATATAAATATGTAAATGTCGCATGTCGACATACATGCGCTAGAATCGCGCATATGTGGCGACAGCAACCGAAAACTCCAATAGATGGCGCTGAGGTTTGCAGCGCCGGTAAGACAGAGCCCGCGGTTGCACGTTGATGGCACAGGGAAAGTGCAAAATTGATAGAGGGCAGGTCGAACGTACGTATACCGTTATAAATCAAAAGTTTTTCTAGGTTGTGAAAAGCCCTAGAATCCCGCATTAGAAGCCATAGAAGCCCTAGAATTCGAGCCCGGGCACGGTCTTACATACAGGTCTTGCAACGAAGCTAAATTTTCGTGGTGGGGGTAGGCACTCTTATATGTTTTAATTTTCGATTCACTAGGCGCCGCTACGCGTCGCTACTAGCGAGGGGAAGTAGTTTCCCCCCTTCCTCTTACCGGTGAATGGGCCTATGGTGTTTACGTCACGCAGCCAACGGCGCATGCGTTGCGGTCAGGAGGGAAAAGGACACAAGAGCTATTTCTCTCTTCGTCGCACCACTACTTTCCCTTGCCGTCACGCACCAAGCGGCAGAAATCGGAATAAAAAGCAAAACATCTAAAGGTGCCTACCCCCACTACCGCCGTTGTCAGACCTGTATGTAAGACCGTGCTGTGTACAACTGTCGCTACGTCACGCCTGTGTTTTTATTTCTCGACGAAACTACGAGACGGTGATTCGAACCCGCGACCTCCCGATGTGTTGATTTCAGAGGCAGGTACGCTCACCACTAGACCAACACATCGGTTTGATACGGTTTATTTTTAATTTGTGCTGAATTTAACGAAACCAAACATATTGGCCACTGGAGGCGCGGCAGTCGAGTTGCACCTTATGCCTTATACAGGAAATGCAAACGGGGGCGCGTGGAACTCCGCCTAGCAAATCGAGTAACCAACGACCGTCTGGCTTCACGGCGGCTACGATCTCGGCGAGTAAGCAGGCGCAAAAATTTCTTGACATTCGTTGGCTTCGAAGACCGTCAGAGGTTAGGAATTATAAACAAAGCACCACAGCGAATCACCGCGAGCGTAAAACGGAGTTTGAACCGCACCGATAATCGAAATGACAGACAAGCAAGATCGCCACGACGATATTCACTTGATATCGCAAAAAATGAAATCGGTAACAACGATCGATCCTAACCTCAACATAAGCGACCAAGCTGAGCCCACAATGTCCAAAGTAAAGAACAATACATCGACGAACTCCGCGCAGAAGATGAAATCCTGCTCTTACGGGGACTATTGGTCGTCCCAGGATTTGCCCGGCAAGAATTTACCGGAAAAAATTCTCTTCGTAATCGACACGGCGAAGGAGCCCGATTGTTCGCCGTTCGAAGCACGAGCGGGCGGTAAATTCTCACCGCTCTACATGATAAAGCGAGTCGTGGAGATTTTCGTCAACGCCAAGTCAGGAATCCAATCGAAACACGAGTACGCCCTAATGTCCCTAAAATCCGAACGAGTCGCCTGGAACTGCGAGTTTACCAACAATCGCAAGACCTTCCTCACCAGTTTGGAGAAAATCGAAGAAGATCCGGTCGGGGTAGAGCACGAGTTTTTCGATATGGGGCCCTGCTTCGGAATGATATGCGGCAATGCCGATTTGGAGGACATGTCGGCCGAGCCTGAGTTCGTCTTAAGGGTAATCCTTATTTACGCTCGCTCTCGGACGATTCCCACTTTCCTCAGCGGAGAAAACTTCTTCGAACGTCTCTTCAAACATTCGCACTTTTATCTGGATTGTCTGTACGTCCACGAACCATTGAGCGAAGACAACGACTGTCAAAACATTTATTCCAAACTGGGCGCCTTGGATGTTCATCAGACGTCTTATATACTGGAGGCCGGCAGGAATCTTGCCACGCTTCATACCAACATGGCTAAATTGATAGCTCATCCGCTGCAACGAGCCAGACAAGACGACTCGCCCTATAATTTCTGTAATCTGGAAAGTTCTCAAGACGCTTAGGGTAAAGTGTACAGAGTCGTATTTAAATAATGTTTAAGTAATTATGCGCTCCTAGTTTCGTATATTTTCTTCTGCACTCCTATTTTCTTCGTATATCAAATATTGTTTTTCTTTGTATCTATTGTGTGTACATATATATATATTATTGAGGATGTCAATAAAAGACGAACAAAATTTTTATTGCTGGTATTTTCTTCGCAGGGTGGACTTTTGAGTCAGAGTGTACGTAATGGGACACTATAAAAATAGGACTTTCAAAATTCATGATGTTTTCAATTTCAACAAACAAACCCAATGTTTGTTTGGGCTTGTTGGAGGGACGCATTTGACCTTGTAACTCTGAGGGCGTTAACACCAGACATAAATCAGACCAGAGTCGCCAGGGTAGTTTCCGTTGCGTATACTCCAACCGACTTTTTCATCCTTGGAGGTACGATTACGAAATGGTGTTGAAGTTTGCATAGTAGAGATGCAACAAAAGTTCTTGTTAATTGTTTTGGTTTCATCGTTTTTATTACAATGCATCATTCTTTTTTTTCTATTAAGATCGTGGATCTCTTGTGAGGATACGAAGAAACCGGCTGAGTGTTTTTCGTATACCCAATTTGCGAAAAAATGGTGTGCAATAGAAGAAAAATGTTCTCTGGATTCCAACGATGCAAACTTTAACATCATATTACAAATGGGTCGTCCATTAACTTCTTAGGCATACGTGGAAATGCAGTATAGAGTTTAAATTTAACGTACTTTACTGCATTTCGCGCATTAAGGGGTTAGGCCACAGTAACGGGTATAAAATCATGTGCGAATTTAACAATTTTTTTTCGTATGAAAAAGTGAGGCACTCATAAGATTTATTACATCTATTTAGTATGAATATCAAGTGGTTAGAAAATATATATATATTTTTTTCGATGTACAAAATGGCCGACTACTCGAAACAACTTTTTTCCAATTGGCGTGACAAATAAGTTCAACAATTTTCAGTCAATTTACTTCAAATTTGAAAATTATGTTCCTAATTGCATTTCGCAGAGAAGTACGTACGGAATTTCTGATTAATCGAAAACTTCATTTTAGGAGCAGTAGATTGACGAGAATTTTTGTTTTTTGTTCTAGGTAAAAAATTGTGGATACTAAATGTCACGCCGCGGTGCGCCAAAAAAAAAGATAACAACGGAAAGTATTATTAGTCGGCCATTTTGTAAATCGAAAAATATATATATATATATTTTTTAACGGCTTGATTTTCATACTAAATAGATGTGTAATTAATCTTATGAGTGAATCACTTTTTCATACGAAAAAAAATTGTTAAATTCGCACATGATTTTATACCCGTTACTGTGGCCTAAGGCCTTAAGGAGTTTTGGGATAAATGACGAAATGTTACCATTTGCTTAAAATTTATACAGTTATTTGTCATATGGTGAATGCACTCTCTAAATTTTAAATCGATCGTTGACACCGTTTCTATGAAATTTACAATTGAAAAAAAGGGAGTACATATATAAGGAGTACATTATGACACTGATCCCAAAATTGTCACAATGAACCTTTTTTATGTGGAAGAGTATCAAAATCTAAGAGACACGTATTTTTTTTTATCGGCGGAAAAACGGTCTTAAGGGGTAAAACGCATGCTCAAAAATAGGGATTTTTTTCGTTTTTCGTCGATAACGTTTTAACGGTATGAGATATTAAAAAATTTCAAATTGCAACACTGTTTATTTTTTTTGTGTACTATACATTGGAGATGAGAACGTTATCGAGGAAAAATACCTCTACTTTCGAGGGTGCGTTTCACCATTTAAACCTTTTCCACCGATAAAAAAAATACGTGTCTCTTAAGTAGTTTTTGTTACTCTTTTACGCAAATAAGTTTCAACAAAATCGGAGGAGGACACTAAAGTGAAGTTTCTCTTGAGTGATTTGACGGTTTTGCATAACATTTTAAACATTTTTTCACACTTTTTCACGCGTAAAACTGCCATTCAGCGATAAGCGTCTCCTTATGTTGAAAAGTGCATTTCAATTATCAATTTTACAGAAACGGTGTAGAGGATCGATTTAAAATTCGGAGGGCACATTCAGTAAATTACTATTATGAAAGACTTTACTATATAATTTTTAATCAAATGGTAATATTGTGTGAATTATTCCGAAACTCCTTAATCTTTTTATCGAACTGTATTTTACTATATCGATAACTATCAATGCTTGACATGCGACGTTTTTCGAATAGTAGATAAAGATAGACAGTTGATACTATGGCTATTTTGACATCGTTTTTTGACATCAATACGGGCGTAACGGACGGATAGACAGGAATGACTACGATATTAAGGAATCATTACATGTAACATTTTCAAAAAATCGATTTTTTGTTGTTGCATTATCCGATAGTATAGACGGTTATGAACATGGACCTAGCAGCGTCGATTGATCGTAAGTAGACAATTTACATGAAAATTCCGCACTCGAAACTTTAAACGCGTTTTTCTCGAAATGTTTTTCAAAACGGTGTACACTCTCAAGGGAAGAGTTTTCAAGCTATTCGTCTCAATTGTTGACACAACATTCTTCACGCCATTCTTTATCTTGCTATAGAAGCTTTTTTTGCATCTTCATATTTCCTTTTAAACGAAAAACTCGGAAAAATCGGCTAAATTCGATACTTTTTTTTTTCAAACCGCCGCCATTTTATTAATTTTGATTTTGAAAAACCTCGATAGCAAGATAGCGCGTTTCATACTGATTAATAATCATTCTAAAAATTTAGCTCCAAATAATATTTACGTTCACAACCGTGTACACCGTGAGGACTCGAAGACATTTTTATCCAATAAAGAAAATGTAAAAAAATAAAATTGAACACTGAAAAAATTATTGTTCTTCACGAGTGTTTCGATTTGACATAAAAAATCAGACTGATTAGCGTACTTGAATCATACAAAAAATCGCGAATATCAGCTGTTTTTCGACCCGTTACGCTTTGATCATTGTTTAAGGTTTCACAGACCCGAGTATTTGACAAGTAACTGATTTTCGTCTACAATGAAGCAACAATATAACCCAGTTTACTGGTAAAATTTCAAGTTAACTTACCGGACTATTAACAAAAAATTGCGGCCCTAAAAATCGTCTAATTTGTACGGCACTTTATAAAGATGACACGATGGCCACATTTCTTTCTAATAATACACGCGTAGACTTGTGTTGACTGCTCCTTAATGAAATGTGCTCCTAAAATGTTTCAGTAAGGAACACGTGGAAGGTGTTTAAAAGCATTAATACTAAGTTTCAGGTAAATCTAAACAAATATTTCCTTTAACATACAAACTTTTCCACCCCTTTTCTCCCCTTAAGGGTCGAATTTACAAAAATCCCTACATAGTGAGTGCGTACGTCACAAAAGCAACCTACTGTCCAAATTTCATGTAATTAGATTCAGCGGTATTCGCTCGGCGTTGATGAATCAGTCAAGACTTGTTCTTTTATATGTATAGATTTTTCTAACTTTCCGTAGAAACTTTGCCACCCTCTTTCGTATAGAGGTTGAATTTCGAGAAACGCTAAAATACGTGTTTCATTAATTGTGTTGAAGAGCTTTAATACGAAGTTTCAAGTAAATCATTTGACCAGATTTTTTTTTATTTTACATAAAAACTTCGCCACCCTCTTTCTCCCGTTAGGGGTTGAATTTCTGAAAACGCTGAAATACGTGCTTCATTAATTGTGTCGAGAAGCACGAATACCAAATTTCAAGCAAATCCGACCAGATTTTTTAAATTTCCATACATAATTTGCCACCCTTTTTCTCTCCTCAAGTGTTGAATTTCGAGGCAAGGTTGCGAGGTCCATCTCTCCGATTTCTATGAAATTTGGCATGCTTGTAGAATGGGTAAAAATAGGCGACACGTATTTTTTTACATCGGCGGAACCTGATTTTTAACGGTTGAAACGCACGCTCGAAAATTGGGGTTCTTTCGTTTTTCGTCAATAATGTTTTAACGGTACGAGATATGAAAAAAATTCAAATTGCATCAATGTTTATTTTTTCGTGTAGTTTACCTACATTGGAGATGAGCACGATAACGTTATCGACGAAAAACGAAAAACACCCCTAATTTCGAGAGTGCGTTTCACCCCTTAAAAATCGGGTTTCACAGATATAAAAAAATACGTGTCGCCTATTTTTGCCCGTTCTACAAGCATGCCAAATTCTATCGAAATCGGAGAGGATGACCTCGCAACCTTTGATTTTTATTGGGTGCTTATGTCACAAAAGCAATCTACTGTCCGAATTTCATGTAATTAGCTTCAGCGGTTTTGGCTCGGCGTTGATGAATCAGTGAGGATATGTTCTTTTATATGTACAGATAACTCTAGATGCCTGATATAAACTGCTCTACCCGTGTACATTTTTTTGTAACGATTCCGTAATACTAATAAAAACAGGGGGTCATCAAATGTTTAAAGAAAATATTTATGACACAATTTGAAAAAAATGTGACTATCAGAAGAATTTTCCTAGCTGCGAATTGTCAGAGAAAATGTAAAAATTATTATTAGTATAATAATTTATTCTGACTTAATTTCATTATGTGCCACAGTAATTGACCGATGATTCAGATGGGCTTTGCTTATGCCCCCACAAAATACGGCCCTTCACGAAAGGAATACATTTCATAGGTTTGGCAATCATCAAATTGGGGTTGAAACTTGCATCGTTGGAATGCAACGAAAATTCATTTCAATTTCTTATCTCCATTATCCAAAATCATATTTTGGAAATTTACTGTAAATAAATACTTTACTAAATACGTATAAATATCCAAAAAAAACTGTACTAAATACGAATCCATAAAACTGTTCGCGTGATTTTCGTAGCTCAAGTCTGCCATTGGAAAATCGGGAAACTAAAAAAAAATTCGTCGCATCCAACGTCGCAAACTTCTACGTATGAATGACGTTGAAGTTAAGAGAATAGAAAACTGTTCCTCGTTACGTGCACTTTTTTAAAAAATTATCAATGGATGTCCTGTTTTCAAGTTGTAAGAAAATCAGTGGACTTTCGTAGCTTTTTTTTTAGTTTGTTGACACCGATCGCGATCTATGTGACTGAGGAGACGTCCTTTTCTGCTGTAACTCCGTCCGCACTGTTCGCAGACGAAGGGTCTCTCGCCCGAGTGTATTCGACGGTGTCGCGACAAATTTGACAGTTGCGAAAACGTTTTCAAACAATCCGGACACTCGTAGGGCCTCTCACCCGTGTGTTTTCTCTTGTGCCTCTTCAAATCGCCACCGTGGGTGAATTCCTTCGAGCAGAATTCGCAGTATACTTTTCCACGTACTCCCTTCTTGCCTTCGATATTCGCGAAGTCTTTTGGACACCTGAAATTATTTTTTACTTTATACAACAAACGCAAAGTACGGCGAAAGTAATTACGATTCGACGATTTTGTACATTTTATTAATTTTATTGATTTTAGTAATTTTATTAATTTTATTAATTTTATTAATTTAATTGATTTTGTCAATTTTATTAATTTGAAAAAGGAATTTATGTGCACATTTCCAATTGTACAAGGACTTACAAGGGATCCTTAAGGATTGTCAATGTGTTCAATTCTGAAGTACTCCTCTGATCCTCGGCCAGACGTGTCGTTGTTTTTTCAATACTGACGATATTCTCTTTCGAATCGAATGTTTTCTCGTGGAATGTTTTCTCAGTCAGACGGATCTGCTGATTGACTTCTTTGCAATGCTCATCTACGTCTGGACGGATTTTATTCGTCCGACTACATCCGGTTGTGTCTACGTTGACTTCACAACTTGTTGGTGAGGTAACCGATTTATTCGTTACCTTGATGATCGTTTCCAGTCTTTCGATGCATTCGACACACACGGTGTTCAATACCTGTCGAAGAATCAATTTTTCAGTGCAAAGTTCGAAAGGCAAACGATTGAAAACTTGTACGATTTTAACAAATGATGTCAAAGTTTGTTGGAAAGCACGGCAGATATACCCCTCCCCCCTCCCCATTATTTGTATACTGTAAATGTAGGAAATTCCACATACAAATTATTGTTCGTTTTTTTTAAATCAGGGAGAGGGAATTTTTTTTTCCAGCAGTGTATATATTTTTTAATCGCCCACATTACTTCGCCATTTTTAGTCTGTGAAAATTACTCATATGTTTTTCAGAGATCATTAGCAGAGATCATAGAGCATTAGAGATCGTCATACTGAATCTGCGAAAGCAAGTTTTGGATCGTAATGAAAGTTAAGAATATTTATTTCCTAACTTTCATTATGATCCAAAACTTTCCTTCGCAGAATTCGCAGATAAATAATAAAATCGCTGGAAATTTCTACTAAACAAAGAATATTATATATTCAATCATTAATGTTATATTCGATGTATCTTCTTCGATTTATCGTACATTAAAAATTCTTTTATCTCCGTATTATGTGGGCTCACGATTTCCAAAAGGGTGATCTTTTTTTTTTCTCACAAGTAATTATAATTGAAAATCGTGATTAAATTTTCGAAAAAAACTTACAATAAGCTCGAGTTGGAATCTTTCGATGAGAATGTGCTGATTCTCTTGACCCCCGAAAATCGGTAACTTGTGTTTCTTCGCGCAAATTCGGCAACGACCGAGCGCGTAACAAACCATTTTGATTTTTTTAAATAATCCACTAAATTTTTACTTATCTGCGTATATCTAGAACGAAAACGCGTTGAAAATGGACTACGAGAAGAGGAATATATTGGCGACGAGCAATGCGTTGAAACATGAGGTAAATGTTACGTGGGGTGGGAGTTACTCTCCATTGCATCGAGTGGGGGTTCCCAGTGAATACCCGGAGGGAATCCCCCGTCCGAGAAAACATATATATGCATGCAGATGACGCAAAAAATGATAAGCAGTCTCTCGAACCGGTACAAGGCTCGTCCGTTTTGCCCACACGTATAATTCGTTAATAAATTTATTTTAATTAAAACAAAATTACTATATAACACGTAATATATAATTGTTAAAAAGGAGTTTAGGTTTTTCTTATTCATTCAACCGTAGATTGTGAAACTGTAACTATTATAATTTCCCAAATACTTTCATTTATTTTTCGTAAGGATTGTTCGAGGAAGTAATATTGCAAAGACATTTATTAATTTATAAATATTCCCTCTTTTGGAATTGCGTACAGTTCGCCCCCTCTGCTATTCTTGTAACCCTTTGATTAATTTTTTTAAATTGAGAGACCAGCATGTACTAATTACTTTGGAGTAAAATTACTGCAATTACTGTAGAGTAATTCTTAAAAACTGTTGACACTTGGAAAAGTGTTACGCGTCAAATACTAATTAGGGGTGGTTGTAAAATATTGTTGCTTAATGAGCAACGGATTAATGCGCAATCTTTTTTAAAGTGATCGAGGTTTAATTCGGTCTTTTAGTGCGTGGTGCTACACGCATTTGAGCACTTTTATTCAACAGTACTGTGAGAGCGGTAAACTCTCCAGTCCTGGCTTCAGGGTCATCTCCAAGGCGTATAAAAACACGTGATGAAATTGACCAATTCCATTATTCTGAAGTTACTCATATTTATTACACACGATGCTTGATAGTTTTTCACGCAATATGCTCATTTTGGCAATTATCTCTCTGGCAATTTTATGGGATCGTTTGTTTCTTTTCTGTTCTATGTGTATGCACAGACGAGGTCGCGGGAAAAATGTATGAAAAGTAGACGAACTAATGGACAGAACGGTTTTGGTCGAAATATTCTTACGCAATTATTCGTTCAATCGAGCCCTGGAATGGAACGATAAAGCACTTTTTTAATCGCCTATTTTCGCTGACGGATTTAGACTACCGAAATCACTCAGTTTTCAAGATCCTTATCAAAGGTCTGCAAACTAAATGCTCCAGAAATACCTGTTTGAAGATCTCATAATGATAAAAATGAAGAAATATAAAATTCAAAGATTTGATAATGACAAAAGTGAAGAAATATAAAAATCAAAGATTTGGAAAATTTGATAATGATAAAAATGAGGAAATATAAAAATCAACGATTTTGAAGATTTGATAATGATAGAAGTGAAGAAATATAAAAATCAAAGATTTTAAAGATTTGATAATGATCAAAATGGAGAAATATAAAAATCGAAGATTTTGATGATTTGATAATGATAAAAATAAAGAAATATGAAAATTAAAGATTTTGAAGATTTGATCATGATAAGAGTTAAGAAATATGAAAATCAAAGATTTTGAAGATTTGATAATGATAAAAATGGAGAAATATAAAAATCAAAGATTATGAAGATTTGATAAAGATGAAAATGAAGAAGTATGAAAATTGAAGATTTTGAAGATTTGATAATGATAAAAATAAAATATTTTAAAGACTTAAGGAGGTTGGAGCGATTCAGTTGAGACAAATGACGATTTATTCATTTTTGTTTTCAATGAACCTCAAAGAAATGCATTCTAGGTACAGATTTATTCTGTATATGCTAATTTTTTTGACTGTATAAATAAAGGGCAAAATTATGCATTTTAATATTTTTATTACGTAAAGTAGAAGAACTTTTGTGTTACTACCAACTTGAAAAAGTATAACATTATCGATGATTATGATGGAAAAACTACGACAACGAATGTTTTATACAATTCACAATTAAAATTTGAGTAATTTATAATTATGCCTGTTCATATTTACGTCACGGGATTATCGGCCCATGGTTTACGATGGGCAAGATGAGGATTTTTTTTTCTAAATGTTTACAAAGGTTCAGTTTGCGTTAATCCGCACGTTAAATTACGTACATTAAACTATTTTTTATCTCTGGTGTTTGGTGGTGAAAAAAGTTAAAAAAAAATCGTAAAGACTCAGTATAGTCTAAACAATAACATGTATTTTTTATTAAAATTAATCTTGGATTGTGGCTAACGCTCCAACCTCCTTAATAACGATAAAAAGGAGAAAAAATAAAAATTAATGACTTTGAGTATCTGATCATGATAAAAATGAAGAAGTATAAAAAATACAATGTTTAAGTTTTGAAAATGATAAAAATGAACACCTATAAAAACAGAAGATTTTGGAGATTTGATCATGATAAAAGGGAAGGAATATCAAAATAAAAGATTTTAGATTTGATAATGATATTAAAAAAAAAAATTCGGCTCAATAACGATGAAAAGAAGAAAAAATAAAACATTTTGAGGATCTGATAATGATAAAAGTGAAGAAATATAAGAATAAAAGATTTGAATGATTTGATAATGATAGAAATGAAGGAATATAAAAAAAACGAAGGATGCTCATTCTACTCCAAAGACGCAAACTTTAACGCCATTATATTTCCAACTTAAATCTACACCCCCATATCACAGTATCCATTCATAGAAAAATAGCCATTTGTAACTTTTTGTACCTTCACAATTAGCATATTCTTAAATTCTAGCATATATCGTTCGAAGAGCATTGTTTATCTTATAGCCGTAGAATGGCCCTCGTGTGCACGCGATCGATCGATATCGAGTACGATTGTTATGAACCAGCGCGGAGATTCAAGCGTCAAGAGGCTGGAAGAATTGCAGCAAAAGTCGCGAGTTTACATTTTTCTACGTATAAAACGTTAGCCAACATAATACTGTTTCAATTCAAGTTTGAATACAGTCGACGATGACGGCGTATATCCGAATCACTCTCACTCTCATATCCTCGATTATAGTACCAAAACTTGACGCTGTGAACGCTGACGATCGGTTACCTCCACTTTTCTCCCCTATGCACGGGACGAGTATACCTATCGACGTTGCACACACACCCGCTACAACGATAATTAATAATACGAATTTATTTTCAAATGAACTTTTTTTCTTTACAAAGACCAAAAAAAAAAAATTCGGCAGATTTAGGCCACTGCAATAACTCGAACGTAAATCGGGATTCTCATTAGAGATCTACAACCTAAATCTGCAAATAAGTTTGTAGTATGATGAAAATGAAAAAATAGAAAAATAAAAAATAAGCTTCGCTGTGCATCAAAGATACAACACTTCGATACAAATTAATTATGAATTATCAATGAATTAGTATGTATTCAGTCAGTCTTCGTTTTCAATCCTCGGCTTGTGTGTTAGAAAGGGAAAAAAACTATCGATTAAATATCTCGTAGATTCGAGAATAGATGAGGATTCGTGGGCCTGTATCGTTAAATAAATAATGTAGGGTTTGGTTAAGCTAGGACGAAATAAACGATTATTGCCCCGCGTAGCTCAAATCAATGCATTTTGAGGAGAGCGGCTACCGAGCAAATTGCGAGTAAGAGAATTCCATTACACGAACAGGCCGTCGTGGACGAGTTTTCCCGGTGTAATTCACGAATAATTTTCGGCAACAATTCGCGAATTGATATTTCAACAGTTTTCGCGTCGGGCACTTCGTTGTCCGCGAAATCTTGAGTGGTCGTTGACGTTGTCGTTGACGACGTTTCGTTGTTTTCCATGATATCAGCATTTTTGGGTTCCGAAAAACTCGGCGGCATCCAATCTCCACAGCGTGGATATCCTCGTGGTACTGGCTTGAAATCCTCGTGCTCACCGACCTTGAATACCAGGCCCATTCCAACCTCAACGTGAAACTCAATGTGACAGTGAAACAGCCAGTAGCCTTCAACAAATAAGTTTCATCAATGAAGACAGAGTTGAAAGGGTTTGATGTTTATTCTATTTTTTGTTTTGAATAAGGAGGAATTGGAATTTATTGATGATTCGTGCATTCCTCCCTCTGATGAGGAAGTTGAAGTTTGCATCGCTGGAACGCAATGAAACTGAATTTCTTTTGACTAGCGGTATTTTTTTTGGATGTTCGAAGCTGCGGACATTGCTGAATGATTTTTTTAGGATACTCCTCAGAGATCTACAGCTGTTTTTTTAAGATGCTCGTTACAGATGTAGAGGTGATTTGTGGGATCCTCATTAGAGATCTACAGTTATTTAATACGATCGTCATCAGAAATCTACAGATGGTTATTAGAATGCTTTTTAGAGATCTGCAGCTGTTTTCTAGGATCGTCCTTAAAGATCCACAGCTACTTTTAGGACCCTTACTAAAGATTTATATGTGTTTTTCTAGGATCTTCATTAAAGATCTACAGCAGTTTTTTGGATTTCTCATTAGAGATCTATAGCTGCTTTTAGACATACTCATTAGAAATCTACAGCTGTTTTTTTAGAATCCTCATTAAAAATCACTACAGCCCCTTTTTAGGATCCTCATTGGAGATCCACAACAGTTTTCCATGATTCTCATTAGAGATCTGCAGCTGTTTTCTATGATCGAAATCGGAAAGTTATAGCTGTTTTTAGGATCCCCGTTAGAAATCTATTACTGTGTTCTAGGATTTTCATTGGATGTTTTTAGCTCTTTTTAGGATCGACAGCTACTTTTAGGACCCTTATTACAGATTTATATTTGTTTTTTTAGGATCCTCATTAGAGATCCACAGCTGTTTTTTATAATTCTCATTTAACATATACAGCTGTTTTCTAGGATCGTCACTAGATACCTACAGCTGTTTTTTAGGATCCTCATTAAAAATCACTACAGCCGTTTTTTAGGATCCTCATTGGAGATCCGCAACAGTTTCCCATGATTCTCGTTAGAGATCTACAGCTGTCTTCTATATCGAAATTAGAAATCTATAGCTGTTTTTAGGATCCTCGTCAGAAATCTATTGCTGTGTTCTTGGATTGCCATTGGAGGTTTATATCCCTTTTTAGGATCCACAGCAACTTTTAGGACCCTTATTACGAATTTATATTTGTTTTTTTTTAGGATCCTCATTAGAGATCCACAGCTGTTTTTTATGATTCTCATTTAAGATATACAGCTGTTTTCTAGGATCGTCATTAGATATCTACAGCTGTTTTTTTAGCATCCTCATAAAAAATCACTACAGCAGTTTTTTAGGATCCTCATTGGAGATCGATATTAGAAATCGATATCTGTTTTAAGGGTCCTCGTCAGAAATCTATTGCAGTGTTCTAGGATTGCCATTGGAGGTTTGTAGTTCTTTTTAGGATTCTCTTTACAGATCCCCAGCAGTTGTAAGGGTCTCTCATTATCGATCGACACCTGTTTTCAGGGATTGTCATTGGAAATCTATTGCTGTTTCTTAGAATCTTCATTAGAGATCCGCAGCTGTTTTCATGATGCTCATTAGAGATCTACAGTTGCTTTCTAGGATCGTCATTAGAGATCTATCGCTATTTTTCAGGATCCTCATTAGCGAACCACAACAGTTCTTTATGATTAGAGATATTCAGCTGTTTTTCAGGATCCTTTCTAGAGATCTACAGCTTTTGCCTAGGATCCTCATCAGGCATCTACAGCCATTTTAGGACCTTCATCAGAGATTTACAGCCGTTTTAGAGGTCCTTATACAAGATCTACAGATGTTTTTTTCGGATCCTCATTACAGTTCTACAGATCCAAGTTAAAAAGAATTCGCCCTGCGCTCCGAGAATGCAAACATCAACACCATTTTTAAAGTCACCAATTGGAAATTGGGGTGGTTGACACAACGCACGAGGATAAAAGGACTGGTCATTCAGAGATTGGGGATTTTACATCAGGCTCGTACATGTACAGTACTGATCAAACGTTTGGTGATTGCAGAATTATATTAGAATAATATAATTAATTTCATTTCTTATTTTATGAGGATACTATATAGCTTTATATGAAAAAAATTCTAAGATAATTTATAAATTATTCTAACGTAATATTAAATTATTCTAATTTAATTTTGTAATAATCCGAAGCGATCCAAATCGTTTGACCGGTACTGTATACTTGTGGAAAGTCTTACCAGGATTGTTGGCGTGAAAACGAACAATCGTGTAACCGCCGTCAGGCACTGTAACCGTATCTTTGATCGGAGGACGATCCAGATTCCTAACGATGAGGCCTTTTTCGTCCAAGCTCTTGACTTCTTCCACCGTCACGTTTTGACCGACTCGTGCCATCGCAACGACTCGGAACTGATGACCGTGCAGATGAAACGGATGGTTCGCGTCATAAGTGAAGCCTTCAACGATAAGATACATTATTGTGCAAACAGTACGGATATTTCATTACCAGAATTTGCAGTACTGGATAAAAATCATCAAGACCCTCGTAAGACGAGAAAGAGGGAACAACAGATTTTAGTAGATCATTCATTTTTTTTAATGGATCTGATTGTCAAAATTCTTGAATGGGTTTTACAAAGTTTCTACAAAGTGTAGACCCAGCCAAATCGCTTTCCCGTATCGATAAAACGATCCTTTCGCACGAGACGAGGACTGACCTTTGTCAATGAGAACGAGCTCAACGACACTGCCCAGTTTCGCCTGCAGCACATGAGTGCAGGCGCAGAATTTGTCCTCGCAGCCGTTCACCGTACTCGCGTTGCAAAATTGATTCGGCCCGATTGAGTCCCGTTGCGACAAAAGTGGAAAAGACGGTAGCTTCATGGAAATGTGATTCAATTGAGGCGTGAACAATCTCTTGTTGTTGTCGGGTACTGAAAATTCAAAGACCACGAATTGGAGAATCAGCGGATGAAATCAAATTTATTGTACTACGAATCCAACATGGGCGCGGTCTTAGTAATCAAACCTTTTGGTGCGTATAATCTAAATACATATGTTTAGATTATTTTTGAGATTCTTGTTTTAGAATTTTAAAAATCAGAATTTTAGAATTTTAGACTTTTAGAATTTTGTACTTCTAGAATTTTAGAATTTTAGAATTTTAGAATTTTAGAATTTTAGAATTTTAGAATTTTAGAATTTTAGAATACAACCGTATGCTGCATATGGATTCTACGCGTCGAATATATATATATATATATATATATATATATATATATATCTATATATATATATATATATATATGTAGATTATTAGGAATTACTCTATCAATCGAATTCAAGGAATTCGCTATTGGTGTATTTATTTATTTATAATGTTGCTGAGGATACTCGGGCGGGCTCTTGAGATCCGATCCCCTTCACTTCTCTCCATCATCATCATCACTTCGCTATTTGCGATTTCTTAGAGACTTTCGTAAAACACACGATTTTCGTAATACGATCGCAATAACGAATCATTGAATCTGTAAAGCGCAGCGCATAATTCTTAAGGGCTTAAATATTTATTTTCGATTTTTGATGGATTTTCAAAATATAACGTTTCGAAAATATTCTCTGAAGATTTCAAGTTGTTCGATTAAAAATTGAGGACATGGGCGTTTATAGGTAGGTTCCGCGAATCGGTGAACATTAAATGCGTTTTTCTCAAAATTACTTTTTCAAGATCCACGATATGTCAAAAATCACTGCACCGATCAACTTCAAATTTTACTAGTTCCCTTTACATATCAAAAAACAGTGCTTGAACGAAGGAATTTTATTTTTCGATGCATAGTTTTCTTTTTATCGACGAAAATAGAGCGTTTTTTAACCGAAAAGCGACATTTTGACTTTGGACTGCGGTCATTTTTTCAAAAGTCAATATTTTATTAAATCTTTCGTCCAAGCACTGGATAATTTCATGCAAAAACTAAATGGGTTTGATTTTTTTATATCGGATGATTTGTTTTCGTGCAGCAGAGGTTACCTCGAAGGACGTTAAGGGTGCATGTTTAGAGGCCTAATTAATTGAAATTTTCTAATTGGAGGCCAAATTAATTACAATTAATAATAAATTCCAATAATTTTTTACGTTGAGCAATAAATCAAGTTTTATTTCAAACAGCGTTCCGTCTAAACCATTGTATCTACCACATTTATGAATATTTTTCAATACTAAAATTATAAAAGATCCTTAAAACCATATTCTTTAATGCAATGAGAAAAAAAAATTGAAAACCTGCACACTTTTTCCCAGCTAAAATTCACGAAAATTCCTCTTTTTTCCGGTCATATTATTATTCTATATTTGCATGACATCAGTAGGTTGCAAGGATGAGAAAAATCACGAATTACCTTGATTGAATCCGTAAAGATTTTTTCGGTGAAAATGCGGATTATCTTTGTTGTAGAAATCGTAGGACAAGTAGAAACGGTAGTCGGGCTCGCGAGTGATGGATTCGTCGTCGGGATCGAGTGATTCGAGACGTGGCATGCTTATCGTACTGTTGTCCTCCATTCCTCGATTCAAAGCGTTCACTTGCTGCACAGGAATTACGATTATAGCTGATTTGTCGAAAATTGAAATTTTTCGCTCGGTCACCAATTCATTCATCCTCAAGTCATTCAATTAATTCATCCTCAATAATTTTTATTCGCGTAAAAAATGTTAATTAAATAAATGGACGTACCAACGCGGTTGTATTCATGGGAACTCGTTCGTACGAGACAGTACCATCGGGATCGATTTCCTCGGCCCCGCTGTATCTCAAAATTCCGACTTGATGAGCACTGAGGAATCTCTCGTCGCAATCCATCAGACCGCGATATCGTATCCAATAATTATCCACCTCTTGATTCATCTCTACGATAAAATCGAATCTTTCGCCAGCGTAACTCACCAGCGATTCGGCTTGAATAAATAAATGAAAACTTTATCACTTGCTATTACGAGCCAAGCTGAAATGAATAAATAAACATGTAACATTACATGTACGTCATTTTCCACTGTACGATTATTTACGATCGGTAAATATTATTGAAATTAAATGGAGACATTATATTTTTCAGATCGGAAAACGTACGGACAAACTGTCTCCTCAATTCTGGACTTCCTCAAAGATGCTGTTTCCAGGTTTTTTTTTCTCGCTGGTGAAAAATAATTTTTTAATAAATTGTGGAGAAATTAATTTTGACAGATACGTTGAAAATTTCCCGGGAAAATCGACTTTCGTGTAATTTCTTAATTGTAATCTGTTACTTTGCATAAAAATGAAGAATGTTGCCGGAAAAATATGAACACGTTTGGCAATACCTTCTATGGGTTCGATATCGTTCCCGTCTGTACTGACGACGTACAAAGTGTGATTATCGATCGACACTTCGATCGGGCAATTCAAGAATTCTGCATTAATCAGCCTGAATCGGTACCTCGAGCCCTGAAAATTGAAAAACCAAAATTCATTTAGAATGTCTTCCGTATACATTAGCGTGGCACAAATTTGAGCTCTATTTTTTTTCTTTTTTCTTCCCAGACAATTATTTTTTTTAAGGGACTATACCAGTGTGACACTTCCAAAAAATTGATTTTGTTTTTGCCTTTTCGTTAGTTTATACTTTCAAGAATATCATTATCATTTGTATAATTTTATCTTGCAAAAATCGATAGTTAAATCTTTAAAGCCGTTTTTCTCGAAATGAGATTTTTCAAATTTGCTGACATTGTAACTCAAAGAGCAATTATTCGATTGACTTGAAATTTGAACTGAGTACTCTTGAATATATTTACTCGACAATGACGTAGGATATTTTTGATTGGACGAAAATTGACGATTTGGCATTGAAAAAAACGACCATTTGATAGGCAAGAAAACAGACTTTTTTTCATAACTACGCCATTTTGTTAGTTTTTGATATTTTTCGAAAATCCTACGTCATTGTACAGGGAATACCTTCCAGTTTGATGGTATTTTTTCCTTTTTCGGTTTCAGCTACTCAATCGGCCGGAATCATGCCAGTAGTGGAGGAACTTTTTTTTGGCGCCTCCGAAGGCAGCGCATAAGCCGCTTGGATCTGAATATTTTGCTATGAAAAAATTATGTAATATAGGTAAAATATAGCCAAATATATTCTTAATTTTCCGAAACATTTAATTGAGTACATTTCTTCCAAAAAATTCCCGAAAATCACCTAAATGTTCAGCATTCACAAATGTCCTGGCGTAGCCCCTTAAAGAAAAAAAATTTTCGCGGAAGCTGGAAGCGGTCAAAAAATATTTAGAGGCCGCTCAAACACCCCAAAAATTCGAATTTTCATTAAAAAATTGTTTTTTTTCCTCCCCTTCTAACCCATGAATTTCACGCTTTATATTTTTTTAATTAAGGGGTAAGGCCACTGTAAATTTTTCGAAAAATCGATTTTTTTTTATTGGCTTAAAAAATAGTTTAAACCCTCTAGAATAAGAAAAAAAAGGTCCTGTTAACTTCTTTTTTAAATTTTTTCCAATAAAAAGCTATTCGCAAAACTTTAAACGCGTTTTTCTCGAAACATGGTTTTTCAAAATGGCACGCAGCATAACTCGAACAATTTTCATTTTTTTTACTTGAAATTTTAACCAGATGTGAACATTTACATTATCTTGAGAATGTCGATCGGAATTTTCAAGAACTTTATTTATTGATTTTTTATTAACAAAAAACTTGCCGTTTTTTTCGTCAAAAATCAATTTTTTTTTTCAAACGCACGCTAAATCCACAAAAATTGATACTTTTTAAAATCCGATCGACATTCTCTAGCCCTCTAGATTAATGGTTTTTTTTTGTTCTAGATTCAAAAGTGCACCAGTGGTGCTGCGTGCCGCGGAGCCCTGGAAGCAAAACATGTCCCGGGAAGATAGCTGTGAAACCGCCATTTTGTTTTTTTTTTACTGTAAAAAAATTTTATAATAAAGTTTAATGTATGCCCGATAACACCATTAAAAGTTTTTTTTCAAATACCTTCAATTTCGGGAGCAAAAAATTAGTGAAAAAACCTTTTTTTTTGGGCCGTTACAGTGGCCTTACCCCTTAACCTCGCAAAAGCTCTATCCAGCCAATGAATATTTAGTGGTCGCTCAAGAGCTTCGAAATTTCCAATTTTCGCAAGTTTTTTTTACTCACTCATAAATTTGACGCTTTGTAAAATTGTCTAAACAATAAATTCCCTTTTCTTTAGAAGCAGATTTTTCAAATTTACCTTTCTAAATCAAATTTTCAAATTTTCTTCTAGCCGAACAATTATAATCTTTGTTCTCATAAATTAATTATTTAAATCTCTCGTCCGTAAACAAAGTTAGAGGGCGTTTTATCGGGTTAGAAGTCTGAGGTAAATTTGAAAAATCTGTTTCTAAAGAAAAAAGGATTAATTTTTTTGAAAAGTTGACAAAGCCTCAAATTTGTGAGCGAGACGAGCAAAAGAAAAATTAGCGAAAATTGGACATTTCAAAGCTCTTGAGCGACCACTAAATATTCATTGGTCATTCAGTGCTTTCCTGAGGTTAATTAAAAAGATATAAAGCGTAAAATTCACAGGTGACAAGTGGAAGAAAAAGGGTCGATTTTTTAAATAAAATTTGAATTTTTGGGAGGCTTGAGCGACCTCTGAATATTTTTTGACGGCACGCAGCTTTCGCGGCATTGTTTTTTCTTTAAAGAAAATGGATGGTGAGAAAAAGGAACAAAAAACAGAGCTCAAATTTGTGCCATCCTAGTATACATACCACAGCAAAAAATTACGTTGAAATTTGCATCGTTGGACTGCAACGATATATTTGTTCACTGAATTTCCCAAATTTTATTTAACATATTCTGGCTATAAAAATTCCGCGACCATCTTTTGGGCTCTTTATTTAGCGTTCTACAACCGGAATCTATAAAATATGATTTTCCATACCAATTAAAAATAAGGAAGAAAAAATGCCCTGCATTCCAACGATGCAAACTTCAAGCCGGAAGTAAACAACGTGCAACGTATTTTATTTTCGTATTCTAGCTTTTCATTTTTAAATCGAATTTTTCGACTTTTTCACCCTTAAAATTGAATTGTGCCATTATTTTACGACAGTGCGGATTTTAATTGTCGTTTAAAATAAATTAAACGACAATTATGAATATATGAAATATACGAAATGCAAAATAAAACGTCATAAACAGAGCGAACTGTTGTTCAAAACGTTTTTTTTTTGTTTTCAGAACGATCGTTTCATTCACTATAACGATAAATTAGTGTTCTTTTTTGCACAGTTAATAATTCAGAATCGTCCATTTCGATCCATTTCGATGTTTTTCGCCTTTGCTCTCTTTTTTTTCGTCCCTTACTTTATTGACTGAAAAAGTTGCAAGAGGCATGTCCTTGGTGGTGCCAATCTCGTCCCGGAACCTCTCGTACCGTCCAAGGCCATTGACCAACAAGTTCGGGGCTTTGTTGTCGCCGTCCGAGTGATGGTGGGCGAGAAACTTTTCCGTGCCGATCTCGTGATCCCAGTCGAGTATTATCATGCTGTGCTCGTCAAAATCGTACAGATCGCGATGAGGATCTCTCGGTGATGGCACGCGGACTATGAGAGCACCGAACACACCGTCTCCACGTTGGAATCCTGTTTCCAGATAAAATTCATCCACTTCCAATTATACTGAGAAAAACAAAATATTACAGTGAACAAATCGTATTTCAAAATTATCATTCTCATCTTCAAGTACGTTTGCCATTTTTTATTTTGACAATTCAATTTCTTGATGTGCTAATAATAAGATTAATAATTCATATTAATTTACTATCATGTAAATAATAAAACTTATGAATTAATAAGATTAACAATATCTTATCTGATAAGAAAAATAAATGATTAATCTTATTATTATTTTTAATGATTTATCTCATTATTATCAATGAGTTATTATTATTTGATAAGTTTTGATATTGCATCGTTGTAATGAAACAATATTTTTTTTAATTTTCATCGTTATGCAAAGCCTTTTTTGATTGGCGTCGTAAATTTCTAATTGCGTAGGAACATCTAAACGATCTCCACAGCCTAAAACGACCAAAAAAATTACTAATTAAAAAGAATGGACTTTCGTTGCGTTCCAACGATGCAAACTTCAACGTCATACAAGAAAATCGTTAAATTCGAGGTCGTCGAGCCTAATTATAGTTTTTAACTTATTTTCAACTCAATTTTTTTTTTGACAATCAAATGGACTGTCGTTTTAGATCATTAATACTTGTTCAAGTGTCATATATAAAAATATATTCATTGCACATTTTTTTTATTACACGAAATCGTTTCAACCGATTTTTAATATTTGTTCTTCAATAAAGTGCGTTTTTTTTCCTTTTCTGCATTGTGGCCAGTACCTGAATGAGAATGCCAGAAATGGGTGCCCGCAGTTTCAGCGACGAATTGATATCTGAACGTTGCTCCTGGTAATATCGGACACTGAGTTACGTACGGTACACCATCCATATAGGGGGTGTCACGATTGTGCTGTCCGTGCCAGTGCATCGTTGTACTCTCCGCGAGCATCAGATTCGTGACGTCCACTATCAATCTGTCACCTTGGCACACCTACAACCAAGTGAGCGACGAGTCCACGTGATACATATATATCCTGCTGTGCTATAATTATATGTACACTCCTGTTTCGGTCACGTGTGTCCGCGTGCCAAGCGCTTTCACTCTCGCGATGTGCAACTTTTCTAGATTTTTCTTCCCAACATGGGACTTGAACTCTCAGCTGGTTTCTTGCAATGTCGTCATGGTCCCGAACGTCACGAGTTTCCATATGAAATTAGTTACTTAGCTCCGTAATGAGAAAAAAAAATCAAGGGCCTCTCCGAGTCTGGAGGATTCGTTAATTTAAGGTTGCATCTTGGATAAAAATACCAACAACGAGCGGTTGAGCAATGATCAGTGTGAATTATGATTTAGCAAGAAATACTCGTGTTGCAATTCATTTCGAATAATTTTATTCGTTATGATAAATATGCACATCTGCTTATAGTAGCTACTCATCGCAGCAGTACTTATAGGAGCTACGAATAGTAGCAGCACTTATAGTAGCAGCTACTTTATAGTAGCTGTATTTTACATTCATTATAGCAATATTTTATTATGTTTCGGAACGAAATACTCGTGTGGTGATTTATATTGAATAATTTTATTTGCTATGATAAATGTTAAATGCCGCTACTCATAGTAGCAGTATTTTTAGTAGCAATTACTTATAAGTACTAAGCTACTAAGGAGTAGTACTACTGAGCAGTACCACTTGCAATTAGTAGCACTACTTTACTAAGTAGTGCTACTAATTGTGGACCCTGCGTTTCTAGTATTACTACTTAGTGGCAGTATTTTTCAGTAGTAACACTAAGTACTAGTGTTACTACTAAAAAATACTGCCACTAAGTACTACGAACTACTACTACCCACTGCAATAGTGGTAGGTTGTATTAGTTTGTAGTAGTAATACTAAGTATTGGTGTTACTACTAAAAAATACTGCCACTAAGTAGTAGCACTAGAAACGCAGGGTCCACACTATGTGGCCCTTCCGGAGCGTTTTCGCCGGATCTATAGTGTATGTATAGTTGAATACTTATATTACCCCATAGATCCGACGAAAACGCTGTGGTAGAACCACATAGTGTGGTCCCCGTCTAAGCAGTATCACTTGCAATTAGTAGTTCTATTTAGTAGTGCTTCGTAGTGCTACTACTAAGCAGTTGTACGCCTTAGTATGGTTGTACTTAGTAGTTGTACTACTTAGTCGCAGTATTTTACATCCATCATAGCAAAAATATTCTTAGGAGTGCTTAGTAGTGCTACTACTTCGTATGATTGTACTTGGTAGTTGTACTACTTAGTGTGATTGTACTTAGGAGCTATACTACTTAGTATGATTTTACTTAGTAGTTGTACTACTTAGTAGCGGTGTTTTACATTCATCATAGAAAAAAACATCCTTAGGAGTGCTTAGTAGTGCTACTAGTTAGTAGTGCTTAGTAGTGATACTACCCAGTAGTACTTAGTAGTGCTACTACTTAGTAGTGCTTAGCAGTGCTACTACTTAGTAGTATTAGGTGTACACATAAGTTTTAGGACACTTCGATTTTGTATCATAACAGCTATTCTAAATTAATTCAAAGGTTCCGCTCACTTATCATAGATGGCGCTTGATATGTAGTATCGAAACGTAAAGGAGTCATAAACATAACCTATAAATTCTGTAAATTAAACATGCAGACCGATAAGCTATTTATTAGACACTGCATTCGCTATGAATTCCATCAAGGAAAAAGTGTTAGGAAAGCGTGTGAATCGATATGTTCTGTTCTTGGAGACAACATTGTATCTAAAAGTACATGTGAGTATTGGTATAAGCGATTCAAAGAAGGTGATTTCGACGTTAGTGACCGTGAACGCACGGGGCCTCCTGTAAAGGTGGACGATCAGGAACTGCAAGCGTTGCTGGATGAAAACTCTTGTCAGACGGAGAAACAACTTTCGGAACAGCTTGGAGTAACTCAACAAACTGTTTCTTATCGTTTAAAAGCAATGGGTAAGATTCGAAAAGGAACAAAGTGGGTACCACACTTTCTGACTCAAGAAAATAAAAACAGCCGTCTTAACATTTGTGTGAGTCTTTACAACAAGCAACATAGAAAGTCTTTCTTGTGGAAAATTGTGACCGGCGATGAAAAGTGGATTTATTTTGATAATCCGAAACGCAAATATCATTGGGTTGACCCCGGCGAGCCGACAACATCCACGCCAACGCGCAATGTTCATTGTAACAAAGTCATGCTGTGCATATGGTGGGATATGAAAAGCGTACTGTATTATAAACTTCTCAAACCTGGTCAAACAGTTACTACCGATCGCTATTGTCATTAATTGATGCAAGTGAATCAAGAAATTGAGAAGAAACGTCCATTTTCTGGTAAAGGAAAACGTCCAGTAAAACTGCTCCATAACAACGCGCGGCCTCATGTGGGTAAACCTGTCAAGGATATGTTACTAGCGCTTGGATGGGAAGCTGTACCACACCCGGCGTATTCACCAGACTTAGCCCCATCCGATTATCATTTATTCCGGAAAATGCAGAACGATTTGTCTGACGTGCAATTCAAAACATTTGAAGAAGTGGAAAAATGGGTCGCTAAATTTCTCACCTTGCAAGACGAAAGTTTCTTTGCAAAAGGCATCCGCGAGTTACCTGAGAGATGGCTGAAGGTCATTCAGTGTAATGGAGATTACTTCGATGAATAACTGTGTTTTACTTCTTTTTTAATAAATCTTGAATTTTTTGAAAACTGTCCTAAAACTTATTTGTACACCTAATACTTAGTAGTTGTACTTCTTAGTAGTGCTTAGTAGTTGTGCTACTTAGTAGTGCTTAGTAGCTGTGCTACTTAGTATGATTTTACTTAATAGTTGCACTTCTTACTATGATTGTACTTAGTAGTTGTATTACTTAGTATGATTGCAATTAGTAGCTGTGCTACTTAGTAGCAGTATTTTACATTCATCATAGCAAAAAAAATATTCGAAATAAATCGCAACACGAGTACTTCTTTCTAAATCATAATTCACACTGAACATTGCTCAACCACTCGTTTTTTAAATTTTATCGCACATGCAACTTTAAATTAAATAATAATCCAGGCTCGGAGAGTCTCAATAATATGTTTTTATGTTTATGCTTTATGTTTACAATTTTATGTTTACAATAAATATGTTTTTATTGTTGCGGAGCTGAATAACTAATTCTACATGAAAAGTCGTGACGTGCATATCAATACTTACGTATAATTACGTACATATAATAATATTATGAAAGAATTGTAAGTACCTTGAATTTTGCCTTTAATTATTGCTTCTAGAGAGACATCAGACCCGAACAAACCCACTGACGTTCTCACACACTATTACGATAAATTTCTTACTCTCAACTTGAAGTCTACAAACGTCCACTTGGCAATTATCGTCAATTGAGATGATGGAAAACGATTCCATTTTTGTTTAAAGGAATGTTAAGTTTAATTATTAAAACGAATAATAATATTCATCATTGAAATTAATAATGCGATGAATAATTCAAATGAATAATAAGATTGATCATTAAAATTAATAACTAATATTTTCACACAAGATTACGATAAATTTCTTACTCTCAACTTGAAGTCTACCAACGTCCACTTTGGAATTACCGTAAACGGAGATGGTGGGATCCGATTTGAAAAGTGGATATATACGATCGTAAAAAGCGGCGCTCTTTTTTTTACCGTTCCATTGTACTCGTGGTCGTGTGCGTAAGAGCCCACGTACAAATTCACAATAGATTCACATATCGAATTTGCATGGTGACTTTATCTACATATAGATATTTATTGCCAACGCGCGACTTCAGAATTCCGTGAATCAGTATAATCCCGAATGCCATAAATTGATTTGCCTTGATCTAACTAACAATCGATCTGGCCTTGGAGCAATTCTTATATTGCCAGGTGTTCGTCTCTTCATACCGGATGTAGAGGAAAACTCACTGGATATCCACTCTAAACGTGACGTTCACTGTGCGCTTAATTGCTATCTCGCTCCGTTGCATAGCGGCGAGGAAGCGAAAGAAATATTTTTACACGCTCGAGTGGGGAAGATACGACGATTAGGTGATTGCCGAACGATTTAACGTAACACCCAAGGAAACGAACTGTTCTTTGACAATTACACGGTAGGTATTACCAGCTGTATCGATGCATTTATTTGTCCTGAAGAGCCAACTTTGAAAGTTTTTTTCTACTATTTACATAATTAATTTCTGCTTCCTCGCGAAGAAATCTTTTTTTTAAAGCGTTTTCCGAACTAAAGTCCAATAAAATTGATACGGCAAAGATTCTTTTTTGTTGGCCTCTATATACCAAAAATTCATGGTATTGAAGGCATGCGTTCCAAAAAATCGTTGGAACGCAACGATTTTTTTTTCGTATTGGCCAATTTTTTGGCACTTTTAGGCTTCAAATATCACTAAAGTATTTTTGAATATGGTTATTAGGGATCAATAATCTAAAACTGCAAGGGAATAGTTTACATAATAATAAGCATTGGAAAATGAAAAAATAAAGGAGGATTTTCGTTGCATTCCAACGATGCAAACTTCAACACCATAAAAATTCTTCAAGCGTTTGAGATTTTATGACATTTTGAACTTTTCGATCTTTCGCGACGAAAAAAAATCCGGAATAAAATATTTTTCACTCCATAATAAATCAATCCATAGTAATATGAAATATTTTTCAATCCATAATAAAACAAGTGATTTTCTGTATTTGGAGTCTGGACAAGATTTTGGAAATTTCAAGTGAGAGTGCACATTTTTAAAATAGTCGAAGACAGTCATGCTCACCTCGATCGACGGTCCGGGCATTTGTCGATTGACAACTTGAATCGAGCGTTTGACCCCATCGGCAGGTACGCAGTGAGGACGGAAGCAGTCGGTAAGGTTGAACGGGCAATTGTAACAGGCTTTGCTCATCGCGTAGTAAGACTCAACTTTGAAGGAGTATTTACAATCCATGGGTTTTTCACCATCGACGCACGTACGCCTGCACGGGTGATTGCGCCAATCTATCTCGTCGGGCTCAATGAGCTCGTTCGTAAAATCGCTCGCATTGTCCGAATTTATTATTGACGCTGCGGCAAAAGAAAATTGGAATTTCCATCAATTGAAACGATAATTATTCATGCACCATTTAATTCATTTTATTTGAACAAAAAATTAAAACAGAATTGTTTATTTCGTTCCACATTCAATTAAGGGGTAAGGCCACTGTAAATTTTTTGAAAAATCGATTTTTTTTTATTGGCTTAAAAAATAGTTTAAACCCTCTAGAATAAGAAAAAAAAAGGTCCTGTGCGACGTCTTTTTTAAATTTTTTCCAATAAAAAACTATTCGCAAAACTTTAAACGCGTTTTTCTCGAAACATGGTTTTTCAAAATGGCACGCAGCATAACTCGAACAATTTTCATTTTTTTTACTTGAAATTTTAACCAGATGTGAACATTTACATTATCTTGAGAATGTCGATCGGAATTTTCAAGAACTTTATTTATTGATTTTTTATTAACAAAAAACTTGCCGTTTTTTTCGTCAAAAATCAATTTTTTTTTTCAAACGCACGCCAAATCCACAAAAATTGATACTTTTTAAAATCCGATCGACATTCTCTAGCTATAGCCCTCTAGATTAATGGTTTTTTTTTGTTCTAGATTCAAAAGTGCACCAGTGGTGCTGCGTGCCGCGGAGCCCTGGAAGCAAAACATGTCCCGGGAAGATAGCTGTGGAACCGCCATTTTGTTTTTTTTTACTGTAAAAAAATTTTATAATAAAGTTTAATGTATGCCCGATAACACCATTAAAAGTTTTTTTTCAAATATCTTCAATTTCGGGAGCAAAAAATTAGTGAAAAAACCTTTTTTTTTGGGCCGTTACAGTGGCCTTACCCCTTAAGACACTCTGTGGGACACCACTGTGACGGGTAATAAAAACAACTTTTTTTGCTTTTTCTCAAACTATACATATTTACGTATACGTGAAAAAATGTTCAAATTAAAATATTGAAAATCCGGTTGTCAATTGTCCGATTTTAAATTTTAAAAAAATCGTAACTGGAGTAGCTATAGTAGTACGTAACCGTTTTTTTTTAATTTAGGATTTTTTAAGTCCCCGAATATAAGTAAAAATTTTGCCAAAAGTACACTTCTTTTCTGACACCCGCCATTTTGTAATTTTTTAATTCGCAAAATGCCTTTGTACATCGAGATCTACATTTATAGAGATTATCAAATTTTTTTTTTTTTTTCATTTTTCAGACAAAGTTATCGATTATTTTTATTTTTCAGAACAATTTTTTTTTATTACTATTTTTACTTTTTATTTTTCAGACCAAGTTATCAAGTTATCGATCCGGCCGTTGGATCACTCTTTTTATACAGTAGCTCTATTATACCGCAATAACGCTGTTCATTTTTTATTTTCTGCAATGAAAATTAACATGAAATAAGTTCAATGTATGCTTAAGAACATACTTTTTTTTGAAAATCCCAAATAAATAATCTAGTAGACAAAAAAAATCGGAAAAACGACTTTTTTCGGCCCGTCACAGTGGTGCCTTCCCTTGCATGACATATTTTTCGGGCTATATTCCATTGACGAATTTACTCACCCGCCAAACAATTTTGAAGTGTCGAGAGAACCACGACGTAAACTATTGCTCCACTACACGAAAACATTGCCATACTGAAATACACGAGAGAAAACATATTCTTATTAAACTTGATAGAAAACTAAACTTTAAAACTTAAACTTAGAAAACTATAACTTATTCGGAATTTTAATCGAATTAAAAAAAAATAGGACAGACACTTCGAGAGTTAATGACTTCTCTTGGGACTGAAAAAATAGCGCACTGCGTCGTCGCGCGTGTATCTTACGAATAGACATTTCATAGAAAAGTATATAGAACTCTCGTTAAAAAAAGAAATCTTACGCAACCAGAACTGTTATCTCCATCTGCCAAACCGTATTTATTTCTTTCGTCACTGTTTTATTCAAATTTTCGTCGCGTGACTCGATAAGTGCATTGATAAGAGAAAACGATCGAAAATACAAAAATCACTTTTTCGATCGTTTATTTTCCGCGTGATATTCTATGACACGATTTTTTTTTTTTTTTTCGTGTAAATTAAAAATTTATCACCGCACTGAGAAGCAAATGATATAATACAATTGTCGTAAAAATTAATCAATGTCCGGGGAAGGCAATTCGATCGCGTTTAAGGAAAGACATAAACTACATCTGTCACTTATTAATGTTGTGACAAGTTGCAGAGGGATTTTTTGTGTCAGGCTTGAGTAATCTACGGTGAAATATCGGAACTTTGCGGCGCGGGTTTTTTTTTCTTCAACAGGTATCTTCCATCTGTCACTGAATTAATCGTGGAGTCGTTGAACGAGAATATTATGTTACCGACAATTACTTTTTACCTCTCTCGCGATCTTTGCACTGCGGGGAAACTTAGAGAAAATGCATTTATAATGAAAGCCCCGGAAAATCGTCGACCGAAGGATGTCCCGTAAGGGTGGAATTAGAAAATAAAAAGAAAGTAAATAGAGAGCAATAAATATAAAAAATTAGATTTTAAAAATAAAACACTGGCGATTTTTGGAAAGGGCAATTCCGCACGACAGTTAACGATGCATAGAAATCCCCGGTTCTTTATTGCAAAACAAGAGAACGAAAATACCAGCTTGCCAAAAAAAATACTGTTAATATACCGTTCGTCGAGACATCAATAGCTCATGCAATTCAGAGGGGAGATACCTTTAGGCGAGGAAAATTTTTGCTCATTTTCATGATTTTTTTTAGAGGACAGATTTCTTCACCATTTTTTAGACTTAGGGTATGTTTTTTTACTACTTTTGGCTGTTACATGGTATTTTTTGCATTAATCTTTAAAAACGACTGAGGTATGGCTTGGTCTTCTAAACTGCATTTTCAAAACTGGCGTGACGTATAGCTAAAAATCTAATCGACCGAATCGGATGAAATTTGGTATAAATCTTTCTAACCTTACTGTCAAAAATATGAACCTAAATGTTAAAAAAAATGTTTTGAAAGTATTTCTTTATTACAATATGCAGCCATTTTTTTCCGAAAATTCAATCTTTTTGCTTTGAAAGCGTACAATCTCATCAATTTTCGTCATTTCTCACTTTTTCTTGATTCATATGCTGCGTATGAGTGTTAAGGAAAGAAAAATTTTCGTTGTTTTTTTTTCAGATTAAGGGGCTATACTATTGTGACACTTTTAAAAAATCGATTTTTTTTGCCTTTTTTCAACAGTTTATATTTGTAAGAATATCCTGTAAAAATTTCGAGGCCGTATCTCTAATCATTTTATCTTGAAGAAATCGATAGTTAAATCTTTAAACGCGTTTTTCTCTAAATGAAAGTTTTCAAATTTGCTGATATTGTAACTCAAAGAGCAATTATCCGATCGACTTGAAATTTGACCTGAGTACTCTTGAATATATTTACTCTACAATGACGTAGGATATTTTTGATTGGATAAAAATTGACAATTTGGCATTGAAAAAAACGACCATTTTATAGGCAAGAAAACAAACGTTTTTTCATAACTACGCCATTTTGTTAGATTTTGATATTTTTCGAAAATCCTACGTCATTGTACAGGAAATACCTTCCAGTTTAACGACATTTTTTCCTTTTTCGGTTTCAGCTGCTCAATCGGCCGGAATCATGTCAGCAGTGGAGGAACTTTTTTTTGCGCCTCCGAAGGCAGCACATAAGTCGCTTGGATCTCAATATGTTTCTATGAAAAAATTATGCAATATAGATCAAGTATAGCCAAATATATTCTTAATTTTCCGAAACATTTAATTCAGTACTTTTCTTCCAATAAATTCCCGAAAATCACCCAAATGTTCAGCGTTCACACTGGTATAGCCCCTTAATTATACAGATTACCGCTGCCATTTAAAAAATTAATTAAAAAAAAATACCATTCAACAGCCAAAAGTAGTAATAAAACATACCCTGAGTCTAAAAAATGGTGAAGAAATCCCTTCCTTTAAAAAAAATCATAATTTTTTTCCTCGCCTTAATCTCCCCCTTAATATTTGAAGATTCGTTAAATTACTCACTTTTCACGCTACAAGATTTTCATTAAATCCACACTCGGTTCGCCAAAAGGCAAATTGGCCGATTTTTTATTTTTCGCCAGGTTCGTGACGCGCAGTCGACTCTCTTTCCGGCCAAGAGCTCGAAAGCGCACACTCACCGGGGATGCCGGAAACTTCCCGCGGAAAAAAAAATGAGAAGCGAATGAAATCGCAAGATGGGCAAAATTTGGTGTGAGACTGTCCGAATATGTGGGGTTTAAAAAACGTGAACGGATTGCTTGAAACGAACTGGACCGTCGAGAGTGCGAGCGGCTCTCTTTACGAGAATCTCCCGGAGGTCGAGTTCGCCCCCCAAACGGGAACCCTCGCGTCCTCTCACTTTGCCCCCGCGATCAAGACGCACTTGCCTCGTCTATACGCAATGTGTCGACCACGTGATCACGCTCGAGGATCTTCCCGCACACGTGTGACGTTTGGGTTGACCCCGAGAATCCCATCTCAACCCTCTCGACTATCCACGATTTGTCACCGGATTTCCCGGTACGTTTTCCTCGGCCCGTGAGACACGCTGATCTGGTTAGACCGGTCGCTACGAAATGACGTTTCTATTTTTATTTCGCGGGGGAAAACGTCATGCGTTCTGGGTACATTATACGGTGTTGATTGCATCGTTGGAATGCAACGGTAAATTCTTCTCGATTTTTCAATTTATTTTCATTGTTACCCATTTTTGTTTTGTTTTGAAGACTTAGGTTACAGATCTCTAAAGATAGTGACAAAAAAACGTTCGAGTGATTTTTGTAGCCTAAATTTGCCAAACGAATATTTAGAGAGATGAAAAAAAGAATTAGGACTCTGGGTATATTTTACGGTGTTGATTGCATTTGGAGTGCGACGATAAATTCTTCTCGATTTTTGAACTTATGTTTGTCGTTACACAATGCTTTTTATTTTGAAGACTTAGATTGCAGATCTCTAAAGAAAGTGACAAAAAAACGTTTGAGTGATTTTGATGGTCTAAATCTGCGAAGCAAATATTTAAAGATATAAAAAAAATAATTTTAAGGACTCTGGATATATTTTACGATGTTGATTGCGTAGTTGGAATGCAACGGTAAATTCTTCTCGATTTTTTAATTTATGTTTATTGTTACACAAAACTTTTCGTTTTTAAGACTTGTGTTGCAGATCTCTGAAGAAAGTCCCAAAAAAAAAACGTTCGAGTAATTTTTGTAGTCTGAATCTGCCACACAAATATTTAGGCAATTAAAAATAATGATTTTGACGGTTCTGGGTATATTTTACTGTGGTGATTGCGTAGTCGGCGTGCAATGGTTCTTCTCAATTTTTAAACTTATGTTTATTGTTACCCAATTTTTTATTTATTTTGCAGCCCTAGACTGCAAGTGTCTAATGAAAGTCCCAAAAAAACGTTGGAGTGATTTTCATGGCCAAACAAATATTTAGGCAATTGAAAATAATAATTTTGACGGTTGTGGGTATATTTTACAGTGGTGATTGCGTAGTTGGTATGCAATGGTAAATTCTTCTCGATTTTGAAACTTATGTTTATTGTTATATATATATTGTTATCAAAAAAATGTTCAAGTGATTTTCGTATCCTACATCTGCCGAACAAATATTTAGGCATATAAAAAATAATTTTGAGGGCTTTGGGTATATTTTACGATATTGATTGCATTTTGGAATGCAACTGGGAATCTCTAAGGAGAGCCCTAACAAAAAAAAAGCGTTCGAGTGATTTTCCTAGCCTAAATCTGCCAAACAAATATTTAGATAATTATAAAAATATATATATTAGCCCTGAGTGTATTTGACGGGTTTTGATTGCATTATTCAAATGCAACAAAAGTTGTTCTCAATGTCTCAAATTTATTTTTATCGCTACCCTTTTTGTTCTGCAACCTTACTGGCAAACAATTATTTAGACAATTAAAAAAAAACATTTTGATGGCATTCCAACTATGCAAAATTCAACCTCGTATTGAAGTTGATTCGAGAACTCTTGGGTCCGAATATATTTCGAAATTCACCATTTTAAAAGTGTATAGGTAATTTTTACAACTAGCTATAATGCTACGAGTAATGATCTTTTTATAACTGGCTACAATGCTACGAGTAATGCTTTATTTGGTAATATTGTGATTCGACGTGTGGAAATTTTCAGTTGTTATGAGCCTACTTTTGGAAAAGCTTACGGAGGCATTTGCGACAGGAACATAAATGTACGAATGCAGAAATTGTTTTGTCGAATATGCGATATCCTCTTCACGACTTGATGGAACTGATTGATGGAATATTGAAGATCGCAGTATATAGTTTTTGCGTTTCCGACTGGTTTATTTAGCGCCTATCGCATCCTCACCCGTTTACTCATTAATACAGACTAGATAAAATATCCTAATAAGTGGGAATGATCTGAAAATAATTCAATTTGAGAATAATTTGAAAATGATTTAATTTGAGAATAATCTAAAAATACTTTCATAGGAAAAGAATGTGAAAATAATTTTATTTGAGAAGAGTCTGAAATTAATTTAATTATAGAAAAGTTTGAAATTCATTTAATTTGTGAATAACCTGAAAATAATATAATTTGACAATGATATGAAAATAACTGAATTTGAGAAGAATTTGAAATTAATTTGTTTCGAGAATAATCTGGAATTAACTTATTTCGAAAAGAATCTGGAATTAACTTATTTTGAGAAGAATCTGAACATAATTTAATCGACCGAACAACCATGAGAGCGATTGACGAAAATTAATGATGAACTGTTAAAATCCCCATTTTTGTTCACGAACCTCGATACACGATTCGGGAGAATTTATTGCATTTCCCAACATTAATGCCAAAGGTGACCATTGAAGTTACGATTTGAAAAAAACGTGAGTTGCTCGCTAAATTCGTGAATAAAATAGTAAACTCTCGTCTGGATCTCCTTTGTGCCAAGATGAGACAAAAAATAGTATTTTCGCGCAAAAAACTTCTCTCGAAGGACGCGATCACGATTTTTTTCTCTTTCGTTCACTGCAATCCTTCGCTGCGTACTCGCGTCATCGTAATAATGTATTCGTCTACCTGCAGGACGATAAGAGGTGCGCGTGTCTCAGACGGATTACGAGTTGCATCTTACCCAGACGGTTGACCTTCGCGTTAGTCTTGGGATACCCGAAGAATGTTCGAAAAGACCCATCGAGTGTGTGTCAGTCGCGCCGTCAACGATCAAGATAAATTACGGCAAGTCTAGTTAAGGGCTTACACCACAGTAAACGTCTAAAATTAAGTGATTTTTCGCGATTTTTTTTTTGGTGGAAGGTCAAGTGAGAGGATAATAATATTCAAGGATGTTATTAGTCATATCTTCGAATGAACAAAAAAAAATTGTTTTAAAAAATTATACAAAATGCGGACGCTGGAACCATTCTCGCTAGGCACGTTGAATTTGAGATGTGAATTTGGAGAAAATAAAAAAATTCTATTAGTTTACGTGAATATAGCTGGAAAAATACGTAGGGGATTTTGAAAAAATGAATTTTTGTGTAATTGGCAAGTATTTAAAGTAAAAACTCAATTTTCGACAGACAAAAAGGACAATCATTTGTTAATGGCTAATGTTATGATTAACTCATGGAAAATCCCGTACGTATTTTTCTCCGGAATGTTATTTTAAAGATGTGTGAAATTTGGAGTGAAAATAATGAAAATTGTTGGAGTTACGCTGCGTGCTGTTTCCAAAAATTGTAGGGCCGGGTTGAAATTCCGAAGATTGAATGATCAGAATGCTCAAAACTCCGAAAATATACTACCCCGAAAGATCAAAACTCCGAAATAATTTTACACGAAAGACCAAAACTCCGAAAATCTGAACACCGTCAGAATAATTCGGCTATGGAATTTTTTAAAGTTTCAACATTTCCAATAAACCGACGAATTATTTCAAGAATTTATTAAGCATTTCTTAATATTATTAATAATATTAAGAAGTGATTTTACGTCCATTTTGAAATTTGTCTAGACAATGTTATACGTTCTACATCATTTACAGTCAACTGCGCAGACTTTCGCTAGCATAATCTTGACGAACCTTGTAATTTCGGAACATTAAAACTAGGAATTTTAAACCGTCGGCGCATTTAAAGTTCGGAATTTCAACCCGGCCCTCGTGTCAAGATCATGCCAGCGAAAGTCTACACAGTTGACTGTAAATGATGTAGAACGTATAACATTGTCTAGACAAATTTCAAAATTTACGCAACGTCACTTCTTAATAAAAAAAAATGCTTCAAATAATTCGTCGAATTATTGAAAATCTTGAAACTTTCAAATCTTACATAGCCGAATTATTTCGACGGTGTTGAGATTTTTTGCGTTTTGGTCGTTCGTGTAAAATTCTTTCGGACTTTTGATCTTTCGGGGTACTATTCTTTCAGAGTTTCGAGCGTTCTGACCACTTAAATTTCGGAATTTCAACGCGGCCCTATCTTCAATTTCGGAACATTCAAATTCGAAATTTTAAACCGTCGGAGCATTCAAAGTTCGGAATTTCAACCTGGCCCCAAAATTGTGTTCCGAGAAAAAAGGTCGACGTCTCGCACACGGTCTTGCAACTTTTTGCCCCATATTCATAGTTTAAAGCATCTCTTGAGCCAATTTAAAAAAAATGAATTTTTTGAAAATTTTACAGTGGTGCCCTCGATCGACATACGTGTATGTCGCCCTCTTGCTCTCTTTATTCGTCGTTTACTTCCGTAATTCACGAAATTTCTTTCTTATCGAAGGAACGTGTCATTACACGCGCATATAAATTAATTGTCGACTCGCGCTGATGGAATTACGATTAATTCGGATAAATATATGACAAGATCAAGTTCGTGAACGATCAAGATAAATTCCAACGAGTCTAATTGAGGGAGGACGCCGCTGTGACGGGCCGAAAAAGGTCGGTTTCTCCAATTTTTTTTGTCTACTAAATTATTTATTAGTCTTTGGAAAAAAAGTATGTTGTTAAGCATACATTGAACTTATTTCGTGTAAATTTTTATTTGAAAAAAATAAAAAATCAACAACATGATTGAGGGCAAATAGAGCCTCTGTATTAAAATGTGGACCAACGGCCGGATCGATAAAAAGTTTTATAATCCGTATAAATGTAGTTCTCGTTGTACTTAGCCGTTTTTTCGAAAAAGAAATTCACAAAATGACGTTAACAAAGTGTAATTTCGGCTACATTTTTACTTATATTCGAGGGCTTAAAAAATACTAAATTTTCAGCATCCTACGATAGCCACTGCAATTACAAAAATTTCGATTTTTTTTTTAAATTAAAAAATCGGACATTTATAGCTACACTTATGATTCCTCTTACTAAATCGTCTATAACTCGGTCAATTTTTAATATTTTGTCTTGATTTTTTTTTCACACGTCTTTGATTATATAAAATTTGAAAAAATGGAATTTAAAAAATCCATTTTTCAACCCGTCAAAGTGGTGTCTCGCCTTAATTACCCTCGTCATTTTTCATTTATTTCCGTAATTCCCCCAATGAATTTGTAATCCGAGAAACGTCGCGGTTATACCCAACGAGGAAACACCCTCGAATCATGCTGTAACTGATCGAACGTCGATTAATACAAATCGATACATACATTACGAACCAAAACCCGCGTCCGTAAATTAACAAAATGTGTTCTCGATACTCGGAGTTATCGTAAACGACTGAAGCCCGATTTTGAATATTATCGAGATGCTGACACGATAAAGTACGTATAATCATTCCGCTCGCTTTGTGATCCCCTTAAATGAGCTTGTATTTGCCCGTTTAACGAGATAAGACGAACGCGAATGTGCGAGACTCTCTGCCGACCTGCGACGAAGAATTGATAGATGCGGGAGCTTGGAAAAGGAATTAATAAATCACACGATTGCACGGAAGATTTATGATCGCTGCGTATGTGTACCGTCTGACTGTAGAACCGCCTCGACTACTCGTACACTCGAATGTGGTCGCAGCCACATGGGAGGCAACGAGACGAAACTCCCAAACGGACTAGCTCCGGCGACAATGCGCGTCTCGCAACAATGACATAACGATCGATCGAACGATTTCTTCAACTTACCTCTATGCCTTTTATTCGTTCGGCATCGAACGATTTTTTTCCGTATCGGAAAAAAATGATGACTTTTGCAACGTTGGAATGCAACGATTTATTACTTTAATTTTTTCGTTCTTTATTTTTCGCAGTATCCAAAGCGTTTTTTTTCATATTTAAGGATCGTCACAGTGCACAATTTAAAAAAATTTTTTTTTTTGCATTGTCCTATAGTTTAGATGATTACAAACATGGACCTGGCATCGCCGATTGATAGTAAGTAAACAATTTATATGAAAATTCCGCACTCGAAACATTAAGGCCTTAGGCCACAGTAACGGGTATAAAATCATGTGCGAATTTAACAAATTTTTTTCGTATGAAAAAGTGTTTCACTGATAAAATTAATTAAACATCTCATTAGTATGAATATCAAGCTGTTAGAAATTATATCTTTTTTTTTCGATGTACAAAATGGCCGACTACTAATATTTTCTTTTGTTATCTTTTTTTAGGCGCTCCGCGGCGTGACATTTAGCATCCACAATTTTTTACCTAGAACAAAAAACAAAAATTCTCGTCAATCTACATTAAAATATCTAGAGAAGTACGTACGGAATTTAAAAAATATTGTTTTATTCAAAAGTTGTAGGTATTTGAACTTAAGAAATGAATTTTCAGTGAAAAATTTCGTTATAACTGACTATAAACTGCTCATAAATTGAAAAGTTTTGGATTAATCAGAAATTCCGTAAGTACTTCTCTGCGAAATGCAATTAGGAACATAACTTTTAAATTTGAAGTAAATCGAGTGAAAATTGTTGAAGTTATTTGTCACGCCAATTGGAAAAAATCTGTTTCGAGAAGTTTCGAGTAGTCGGCCATTTTGTACATCGAAAAAAATGTATATATATATATATTTTCTAACAGCTTGATATTCATACTAAATAGATGTGTAATTAATTTTATGAGTGAATCACTTTTTCATACGAAAAAAATTGTTAAATTCGCACATGATTTTATACCCGTTACTGTGGCCTAAGGCCTTAAAGCGAAGTAGAAGATGTACCACGTGAGATATGAGTGCTAGAGAGATAGCTGAAATTTTCGAACTAAGATTCTTCAGAGATGAATAATATTTAGGGCAAAAGGAAATCATCAAGCTCTGCGTCAGGGAATTCTCCAGAGCCTAATGCTTTGTTGTTCCTAAAAAAAATAACCATCTATGAGAAAATTGGGTCGGAAAATTTGTGAGGTTATGTTGACCTTCTACATGCTCTTAAACGCGTCTTTCTCGAAATGTCGTTTTTTAAAACGGTGTACACTCTCAAAGGAAGAGTTTTCAAGCTATCCGTCTCAAATTTTGACACAACATTCTTCGCGCCATTCTTTATCTTGCTATGGAAGCTTTTTTTTAATCTCCATTTTTTTAACGAAAAACTATCGCAAGAATCGGCTAAATTCAATTTTGACTTTAAGGCTGAAGTCAATTTTGATTTCAAGAAAACTTCCATGGCAAGATAGCGGCTTTCATACTGATTAATTATCTTTTTACAAATTTTGTTTCAGATCATTTTTACGGCCACAACCGTGTCCACCGTGAGGACTCCATTTTTTCGAAGATATTTTCATCCGTTAAAAAAATGTAAATAAATATAAATACACGTTTAAAAAATTATTTTCTGTTCTTCATGAGTGTTTTGATCTGACATAAAAAAATCAGACTGATTAGCGTATTTTAACCGACGAAAAAAAAAATCGCGAAAATTAGCTATTTTTCGACCCGTTACGCTGTGATGATTCGTTAAGCTCACAGATTTCTAATAAGAAAACATAAAAACGTTTGAGTCATTTTCATAGTCTAGATGGGCCAAAAAACTTTTGATTAAAAATTGAAGCATTATTTTTAATTTAATTAAAAAGTATGTTTAGTACTTACAAACCATTTTTTTTCGCATCCCAACGATGCAAACTTCACCAAAAAACGAGTTTCTCCTTGAAATATATAACATTGGTTAATACTTGACTGAGTTTTTTTTTGTCGTAGTGTTTTAATCGTCAAAAAAATCAAATATTTTTTCGATGTTTCGAGAAAAGATTGCATGATTATTGTTAATAATTAACGGAAGAATGTTAAAAAGAAAAATGTTGGTCAAGACAAAACTACCATTACATTGAATAAGTGTACCAAATTTCAAGTCAATCCGTTCATTAGATGTTGAGCAATCGTGTACACCGTTTTGAAAGACATAGTTACGAAAAAAATGCATTTAAGGGGTTACATGGGCTTTGAAATTTTTTAAAACCATTTTTTCTTTTAATTTTCCTCTAATAGTACAACATGTCAAGAATATTTTCCCAAAGGGGCTGGAATCGACGATTACATGTTTTAACTTTTAAAACTTAAAAAACAAAATTCCGTTTTATTTCTACTGAAAACTTCAAGCGCTTTTTCTCAAAACTGTATTTTTAAGTCTGTGAATACGATTTCTCAAAAACGAATGCACTGATCTTGTTGAAATGTTCCATACCTCTTCTCGATAGTATTGACTACTGATTAAACGCAGGGTTTTTTTTTTCTTTGATCACAATGCAGTCTAGATTTTACCGAAAATCGTACTGTTTTCCATACAACTCTACCAAAAATTCAAATTTCAATTTTTTTTTCCAAATCCTTCGTTTAATCACGAGCTATACTCACCTAGTAACAGAAAATATTTGATTTTTTAATTTAAGATAAAGCGACAAGAGTTACCTGACCACCGCGAGGATACTTTTTTCTACGGGGTCTCCGAAAACCAGTTTTCAATGGATGAATTTTCAAAATTTTGGGGTAAAAATTTTATAAAATATTGTTCAAATGTTGTACTTTTATAGGCTTAGAGTTTGAATAAAATAAGTATTTTATTATATTTAAAAAAAATAGGGAAAATATGTTTTTTGGCTCTTCAAAATCCATGTGACCCGTTAAGGGATCACCACAGTGTAAAATTTTCAAAAAATCCATTTTTTGCATTATCCGATAGTATCGACGGTTATAAATACGCTGTTCAATTTTTGGGGGAGAAATTATTCCGGTTGCCAATAAAAAAAGGGATTCGACGAAATGTCGCTTTTCAAAACGGTGTGCATTCTCGAAGGAAGAGCTTTCAAGCTATCCGTTTCAAATTTTGACACAATATTCTTCACGCCATTCTTTAACTTGCCATGGAAGCTTTTTTTGAAATCTTAAAATTTTTTTAAAGAAAATCTGTTGAAAAAATAGCCTAAATTTCATACTTTTTTTTCAAACCACCGCCGTTTTGTCAATTTTGATTTTACAAAATCTCCATAGCAGAATAGCGGCCTCCATTCTGATTAACAATCTGTTCACAAATTGTGTTTTAGATAATATTTACGGCCACTGTTAAAAAAAATTTAATAAAACATAAACGTTCAAAAATTTATTTTCTATTCTTCACGGGGGGTTTTGATTTGACATAAAAATTTAAACGTAAGAAAAAAAATGTTCACAAACTTTTGCTCAATGTATTATAAAGCAGAAAAGATTTTTTTTTTTACCGAGCCGCCCGTATACTATAAATCAAAGCTTGGGCCGCTCAACATTTTAAATGTTTAATAAATTAAACCAATTCAGTTCCATCAACCGTATTTCATTTGGCACAATAGTGATTAGAGAAACTTGTAATATTATCACACGTTTATTATCAGTTTCAGGATTTTCATTTAAGAAATCGAAGGTTATTTTACAGTAAATTAAATACAGTTGATATGTCAACGGATTTATGTAAATTAAAGATTATATGTCTACACTTTGAGCGCCCCAAGCTTTTATTTATAGTCACACATAGGCGACTTCGTGAAAAAAAATATTTTCTACTTTTTAGTACATTGAAAGGTTGTTAAAAAAATTCTTACATATGAATTATTTTCTTCTTTTTAATTTTTAATTGATTTTAGCTCTAAGTAGTCGGGAAGTGGGTTAAACATCGATTTTCCGTTTTGCATCTTAGAGAAAGTCTTCTTTTAAGTTGAATCGTGCATTGTCATCTCTTAGACGCATGTTATAAATTTCAGAATTCTAAGTAGTCATCGATATTCCGTTTTGCATCTCACAAGAAAGTCATCTCCCACCAAGTCAAGTAAAATGAAGGCTTGTAAAAATCAGACTGATTAGCGTATTTTAACCATCGAAAAAAAAATCGCGAAAATCAGCTATTTTTCGACCCCTTACAGAAGCTATGAACATTCCGTCGACCGTAGAAGACCTACACTATGGGCCTGGTATCGATGATTCCATGTAAGTTGACAAATATCATGATTCATTCATTCCCAAATTTTCAAACTCGTTTTTCTCAAAACCACGTTTTTCAAATCGGTACCCAAAATTTCTCGAGAACCAATGAACCGATTGCCTTGAGGTTTTTTGTGGTTATTCTATACACCATTATATAGTACTTGTCATAGGATTTTTTTCCGTTAGTTTTTCTTTTATAGGCAAAATAATAACTAATTTTTGGCCCACAAATCACTATTTATGTTCAAACGTTCGCCATTTTGTCATAAATCGATATTTTCAAAATCGGCTATGACAAGTACTAGATTATAGTATTTAATTTTATATTTTTTTTTGGGTTTTTTCGGATGATTTTTGAAGAAATGCCAGTGGGTACCGTATACGCAGATTTTTTTACGACGCTCCAAGGATCATACAATATCCTTGTATATTTTTGATATTTTTAAATAAAGAAAATTAAACATATATTTTTGAATCTATATACTTTTAGATAATTAAAACCCCAATCCAAAATTTCAAATAGTTTACGTTGAAAAAATTCACAAAAATGACCTTTTTTCCGGCTCCTAGGTGTATATCTCCCCTTAAAGCTTTAACAAGCAGTTATATCGTTGCAATCATAGGTTTACCTTCAATCTGCAATTCCTGCACCATATGTTGAACCTTCCTCTTTAATTTGAGTTGCCTCAAGCGACGAACGAGCATTCGTCATTTTCACTGTAGCCTAACCCCTTAATGAAGAGACGAGCACGGAGTTCCCCGTTCACCGAATTTCTAATAATTCCGTGAATAAGCCGACGATATCGAGTTAGCACGTACAGTAACGTGTTTCCCAGACGTTACGAATATAAACGCGTTTCCATTAGCACTCTTACTGTTCCTGGAAAATTCGACATACGCGGGTAATCCACAGGGAAAAAATAGATCGGCAGTTACACGGCACAGAATCAGCAGCACTCCCGAGACATTTCCCATTCCGACGTACGATAGAATGGGAAATTGGATTGAACGAATTATCCAATTCGTTCAATGTTATTTTTTCACCGATCCCTCGTGCGGCAACTGGTCCACATTCAGTGGTGAGAGCAAAAGCCGCCTTGGCCACAAGCCTTCGATTATAGCCCGTCGACGATTAAGTGTTTCGTTGCCGCTAGGTAACCTTGCGATCTGTACATACAGCACCTACCCATTTACTGCAACCCGGAAGCATCGTTGATCTTGAATGTTAAAGAAAATTACGCTCGCCGAAGCGTCAATGTCGAAATATTTCGGACCGTAAAGAGAGAGAAGAAAAAAAAAGTCGTAGCACGCAGGTAGACTAAGGGAATTCCCAGAGTCCTGATTTCCAAGATCTTTCTATATATAGATACAGTGTGAATGACCTGCGTTATTCTTAATAAAAAAAGAAACGATACCGCTATCGAAAAGAATTCAAGTGAAATCATATTTTTAATATTTACCGTATTTATTTTAGTAACATTTTATTAATCGTATAAATGCGTATGTAAATTTTATTTTAAAAAGTATAATTTCTCAAGAACTTATGTATATGTATAAGCAAACTTCGTCCTCTTTGAACAACTAATTTTTTTTAAGGTAAAGTGTTTCCAGATTAAACAATTTTTAGGCGACAATTCGCGTTTTTTATTTTGACTCAATTTTTTTGTTTTCATGTGGAAAGCAGTGAATAAAATTTTATTAACTATTACATATATATATATACAGTCGACATCGCTTAAGGCCTTAGGCCACTCTAAAGGCCGAAAAAATAGGCTTTTTGGGGAATTTCAGAAAATCTACCAAATAAATCGAGATTACAAAAAAGGGTGTTTATCATACATATCAGTGACTGTATACAATAATTTTTTTGAAGCGATTAATTTCAAAATAGCGGCTGTGCAGCATTTATCTCAAAACTGCATTTTTTAAGTTGGCCGGAAACATAACTCAGACAATTTTCAACCATTTTGCCATTTGAAATTAATCGCTTCAAAACATTTATTGTATACAGTCAATGATATGTATGATAAAAACTTTTTTTTTGTCATCTGGATTTATTTTGTAGTTTTTCTGAAAAAAAATCCCCAAAAAGCCTATTTTTGAGCCTCTAGAGTGGCCTAACCCGTTAAGATGACGTATCGAATTATAACGACAACATCTGTAGTACAACAGTATACATATATCGCTTACTATAGGCTATAACGTCGTTACTGCATGGTCCCTTCAATATCGTTATAATCGTTTTTCTCTGTATATTCATAAGAAGATTCACTGAATGTTAGTCACTCGAAAACACCTATAAATATTGATTCTAGACCAAAAAGTCCGAGACAAAGTTTGAATGGTTTATCAATGTCTGCATTTTGGTAGCCTCGGATTTTTTTTCAAGTGCAGGTATCAACCAAATTTCAAGATCGGATGACCTTTGAACACCAACAAAAAAAATTGCAAAACGATAATAAAAGCAGGGCGAGAAAAAAAAGATGGTGGTTTCAGACACAAATGATGCTGTTATTGCATGACATGTTCAAAAATTTGTCCATCAGACCTGCCATATCGGACCTGTCCATATCGCAGCAGGTCAGACCTGCTGCGATATGGACGGGCCTGCTCTGAAAATTATCAAAATGGCTCTGATATGATCATACATGCTCAGATATAAGCATACGTGATCTGTCATGACACTACATGAACAGATATTGCCAAGTTTCTTGTCTGATCATATCTGATTCTACAGATATGATTCAGATATATTCAGATATGAACTTTTTTCCCGGGTTTGCAGAAGTGACATGCGAACAACCAAAAGCAGATGACTTTTATCTCGAAAACCGTGGGACTTTTACTAAACTGAAATTCCAGCATATAGTAGGACATAATCTGACCTCCCGGGAAAAAAAGTTCATATCTGAATATATCTGAATCATATCTGTAGAATCAGATATGATCAGACAAGAAAATTGGCAATTTCTGTTCATGTAGTGTCATGACCGATCATGTATGCTTATATCTGAGCATGTATGATCATATCAGAGCCATTTTGATAATTTTGAGAGCAGGCCCGTCCATATCGCAGCAGGTCTGACCAGATCCAATCCCCAGGCAAGATCTGATCTTGTTGGACCAGATCTCATTTTATTGTGCCAGATCTGATTATGTCAGGTAGATCTGATTTTATTGGGCCAGATCTGATCATGTCAGGCAAATATAATCTTATTGAACCAGATCTGTCTCTCCGTATAAGAATAAAATACCGTGGATCCCAGTAGACTTGGACACCTATGAACAATAGACCTGCCTATATGATAGAATCATAGTTCATCTGAACCATTAGACCAGATATAACTCCGACTATATCAGAGCAAATCTTACCCTGTTGAGACAGATCAAATGTTGTTAGTGCAGTCATGAAGATATTAAAATGTTTACATATATAGAGCGGATTTATTAACACGTCATCACTTGACGTGTTAATAATTAATAATATTATAGTAACTCACATGATCACATATAATACAGTCAGGTGAGTTGCCATATCTGATCGGATATCGTCTCATATCCTCATATATCGTTTCATATATTCAGATCTTTTCATGTGTGAACAACTGAACTGCATATACGACAAGGTATGAGTGTATAAGACTTCGTATATTTTCCAGGTTTGGTATCGTATTTGATGAGATAAAATTTTATATGAACGTGCCTGCTCATATATCACATCATATATATTCAGATATGGTTTCACGCTGCCAACTCGCCTTGGTACCTGACCAGATAAAAACTTATGAGATCTATATAGCGGAGTCTGGTACCGTATTTGATCGGATGTGATCTTATACGAACAGATACGTTCACATATCACATCATGTATGTTCAGATACGAATTTACGGTACCAACTCGCCTTGGTACTTAGCCAGATATAAACAGATATGAGTTCATATATGGTCAGACCAGATACTGTATTTGATCAGATATGATCTTCTATATGCATATGTGAAGTGGAATATGATCAGACCTAATCATATAGGATAATGTAAAATGTCAGATATAAATATATCTGATACATGTATGACAATATCTGAAACATATATGAACATATCCACTCAGACATGAACTTTTTTCCCGGGGTCATATACAATTTTATATACCGTAAATAAAATTTTCACGTATATATATAATTGTGTACAACACTATATATAATATATAACTGTATATGATATTATATCTAATTATATAAACTCCCTATAAAAATAATATCTCCATATATCATTATATACAGAACTATGTATAATTTTATCAAATCAAATTTGATGGAAGTACAATTATATCGGTTTATATATACGAATGTATAGAGTTATATATAAACCTATATATAAATATATATGATTGTATATCATTTTTGTATAATTGTATCTAAGTATATACAATCATTTTTACTCGGGCTTATCACACACACACTCACACGGACATGTATGTATGTTCATATACATACATATAAAATAACCAATAAACTCTTATGTACATCCATATATAGATATTTTAGTACTGCATAATTAATGAATTCAAATAAATATAAATATACAAATTTCATTATTCCATCACTGACTTTCCTAGTCGTATATCGGTGAAAAATGATCAAACTGCATATTTGTGTGCAAAAAATTCGAGTCGAATGTAGTGGGTTCGTGTAAAAAAATATTTCCGCGTTACAAAAGCACACGCAATCTCTGACCACTGGGTTCGTTTCGTTAATTATATTCGCGGATACAGCAGACGTGCGAGCGGCTCGATTGTTAGCGTGTACGAGTTCTCAACTTGATGAGATTACCGCGTGAGTTTGTGATTACGAGTGTCAATGGTCTACGGAAGTCTAAAGCGGTAATAAGGGCCAATAAAAAGGAGAATCAGTGATACAACAATGAGTGCGTGATTTTTCGAAATGAAGCAGCAAACGACGATAATTGTTGATCAGATAAGGAGAATCGAAGACACGTGATTACCCGGGCGTATGCGAATTAATCTTACGTCTATATCCGATTCGTTGTTTAATTGTTCACGACTTGTGGAAACGTGGGGAATAATGATTTTTCTCTTCTCAATCTTATCTTTTATCTACCCATGTTAATTCCATGTTCAACAAGTGCGCAGTAGATTTTTTGAAAATTACTTTTATTGGCAGCAATTCTCGCTGCCGCGGCGCTTTAAACGCTTAGCCATTAATAGTTACTAGAATCTCGCGAATTTCATCGTGGAAATTGTAATTAAAATTACAGTAACGCGGTACACCTAGCTCGTGGCTGGAAAAAAAAGAATTTTAGTGCATTTCTTCTGGGAAAACGTGTACAGGTTATCCATTTTTTTTTCTTTTACATTGACGAGTATGGTTTTCATTATTTTTTTACAATTTTTGGATTGCAAGATATATTTATAAAAACGTCCTTCGCGGTGACCACTCCCGCTCAGAAACAAATCATCCGAAATAAAAAAACCAAACGCATTTAGTTTTTGCATGAAATTGTCCAATGCTTGGACGAAGGATTTGATAAAATATTGATTTTGGAAAAAATGGCTGCCGTCCAAAGTGAAAGTATCGATTTTCGGTGACAAACGTTCTATTTTCGTTGACGAAAAAAAAAAAAATTATAGATAAAAAAAAATTCTTTCGTTCAAGCATTACTTTTTGATATGTAAAAGAAGCTTGTAAAATTTGAAGTTGATCGGTGCAGTGAATTTTGAGATATCATGGTCACCGATCTTGAAAATGTCATTTTGAGAAAAACGTTTTCAAATTTCACCACTTCGCGTAATCTATCTATGAACGCCCCGAACCCCCTTAATTTTAAACAGATCGACTTGAAGTCTTTAGAGAATATGTTTGAAATTTTGTATTTTGAGACTTTATCAAAAACCGAAAATCGATATTTCCAAAAATTCCAACTAAGTGTAAGCCCTTAAGGCGAAGTAGAAAATGTGACATATGAGTGCGAGAGAGATAGCTGAAATTTTCGAACAGAGATTTCTCAGAGATGAATAATATTTGGGGCAAAAGGAAATCATCAAGCTCTGCGTCAGGGAATTCTCCAGAGCCTAATGCTTTGTTATTCCTAAAAAATTTAACCATCTATGAGAAAGTTGGGTTGGACAATTTATGAGGTTATGTTGACCTAGTACATGCCCTTAAGGCGGGAGCCTGAATTTAAAAAACCCGAAAAATCATCCGAAAGTAAATATTTTCGAAGATACAAGGCCAAAAGCAGAGAAGCGATTGATATTTGATATTGATATTTCCTCTTATTTAAAACTTTGAAGCGCTTTTTCTTCAGTTTTCATTTCCACGATTTCTCCAAATTGGCGGGCGTGATAGCAAAAAACTAAACGACCTATTAAATCTCTTCAATCTCTCCAAAGTGAATTAAAAGAGTCGTTGAATAAGTCTTTTCACATTATTTTCATAGCACGCTAAAGTGTTTTTTAACACATTTTTTTTAAACCTGAGAAAAGTTATGTCACGATTTTTTCAGGTTTTTCTTAATTCACCCAGAAGAAAAATATATGAAAATTGAAAATTTTATTGGTTTATTTGGTTCAGTCAAGAATTACGAGCTGCATCTTTCCCGCCGATTGGGGACTGCAGTGGCAAGACGCACACGAAATAGGCTGTTAAATCGGCAGTCATTTATTGTTTCATGTTGAATTTTTTTTATACATTCCAAATATACATGAAAAGATACCTCAATCCTTACTGGGCTCACTTGTTTTTTTCCCTTCTGAAAAAAAAATCCCGAAAAAACGTTTTTTTGGACCTTTTAATTCAGACTCCCGCCTCAATAAGATTAATGGAATATACCATTTATAGACAGTCAAGCCGAGAGCTTCACTTTTGCCATTGTGCGAAAATTCAAGTTTACACTTGACGTTTCTAATCTTCAAATAGTAGGCACACTGCTCAGAGACTGGAGACAAAGCTTTTTGCGATAAGTGACGTTCTATATACATACATATATCCTTTACACATGCAGGCACTCATATATGTGTGGGTTTGATGCATCCCAGGCATAACGAGGAACTTATCGTTTGACACCGCGACACGCTACTTCACGTGGAAAATTGCAGTAATTCTGACACACTCGGGGTAAAAGAGATAAAATCAGCTCATGTTTAGCTCATAACTAGTCAAATTGTTAAATTTCTTATTGCTAACTCATATTTAGCTTATTACCAGTTAAATTGATATTCCTGCATATATGCAGGAAGATATTTTGGAACCGTTGTATCTTTGTAGTCCTTACATTTTTTTTTCTTTAAACTGAATCGTTGATATTGAACAAAGAACGGTCGTTAAAACAACCGTCAGATGAAGATCCTTAAGGGGTGCTTAATTGCTGATTTTCGTGATTTTTTGTTAAAGGAAAGATTTCTTCACCTTTTTCGAGGCTTAGAATACGTTTCATTGCTACTTTTGGCTGTTACATGGTAATTTTTAAATTAGTCTTTGAAAATGACGGATGCATGGTTCGATCTTCTAAACAGGTTGCGGCGGATGTTGTCAGACGGCGTGACACGTAACGTCGGCGGGATTAATCCGAAAATAAACCAACGAAGATTTTTCTTTCGCCAATACTCATACGCAGAATATGAACTAAGAAACAGTGAGAAATGTTGAAAATCGATTAAATAGTGCGTCTTGAAACAAAAAGATTGAATTTTCCGAAAAAAATGACTACATTTTGCAGAAAATCAACTTTTTTCAAAAACATTTAGGTTCATGTTTTAGGCAATAAGGTTGGAAAGATTTATACCGAATGTCATCAGAATCGGTCGCTTAGTTTTTTAGCTATACGTCACGCCAGTTTTGAAAATGCATTGGCCATTTTTAAAGACCAAGAAAAATAAATACCACGTAACAGCCAAAATGAGTAATAAAACATACCCTAAATCTAAAAAATAGTGAAGAATCTTTCGTTTTCAAAAAAACATCACGAAAATCGGTGAATTTTTTCCTCACCTGAAGGTATCTCCTTAATTAAATTTCTCTGCAGGCGATTTCGAAGAGATGGGCATTAGATAATGGTAAATGTGGGCGCTAGGATATTGAGTAAGGTCCTTGAAGTCGAATGTCTTCAAAATCACCTTCCCGATGTGTATGTAGCCAGGCGGTTCTCTCGGAAAACTTGGCACCGTATTTTTTGCTCACAGTAATATGCACGCGTTAAAAATGAAGAGGGAATAATCCTTGTACTCGTTGCTGCGTAACGCGCGTCTTACATCCGTTCATCGATGCATCACGAGCCATTATTGTATTTTTTTTTCTTATTTCATTATGGGAGCGATAAGTCTTGTAGAATGACGCGATACACGTCACGTAATTTGGACGCGCGCGGCCACGAATGTCTTGTAAATACGAAATGTACGTATTTCCAGATTGACCGAAAAAAATATTGAGCGGCGTATGGTCATCTGGTTTGTTTACTCGACGAAAATATATTGAGAACGTCATTCGAGGCCACGTGCATTCCGAATGGCGAGCAGAGCACGTAAGCCGAATCATGAGGAATATTTTTTGTGGTTTCTGTGGTGACGAAAAATCGTTATTCTCTCATTCAAACGAAAATATAAAAGTAACGAGTATATGTGTTGTTTTATTCGATCGTGTTAGAAATATTAACAAATGGAATAGAAATTTTTTTTTATTTTTACCTCGTTGATTTTTTTTTCTTTACTATATGATTTTTCGAAGGATTTGTTATTTTTTGTGACTGAAATAAGCTACACGTGACGAAAAATTACCGATTTTTTACAATGATGAATGATGTTTTGTGGGAAACGAACGCGTGAATTATGTTGTTTTTATTTCAACGTGTTAGAAACCATAACGAATTGAATATAAAATATGTTTTATTGTTTTTTATTATTTTTCCTTTTCTTTATTACTTTTCCAAGGATTTGTTATTCTTTTTGGCCGAAATAAACTACACGTGACAAAAAATTACCGATTTTTTACAATGATGGACGATGTTTTGTGTGAAAGTAACGCGTGAATTATGTTGTTTTTATTTCAACGTGTTAGAAACAATAACGAATGGAATATAAAATATTTTAAACTATGTTTTATTTTTCCTTATTATTTTCCTTTTCTTTATTACTTTTCCAAGGATTTATTATTCTTTTTTGCCGAAACAAGCTACACGTGACGAAAAATTACCGATTTTTTACAATGATGGACGATGTTTTGTGTAAAAATAACGCGTGAAATCTGTTGTTTTTATTTCAACGTGTTATAAACAATAACGAATGGAATATTAAATGTTTTTTATTTTTATTTATTATTTTTCCTTTTCTTTGTTATTTTTCGTTTCCTTTATTATTCCTCCAAGGATTTTTTTCGTCGTCGAAATAAGTTACATGTGACGCGAAATTACCGATTTCTTACAATGACGGATAATGTTTTATGTGAAGATAACGCGCGAACTATGTCGTTTTAATTTGATCGTGTTAGAAACCATAACGAATGGAATAGAAAATATTTTTAAGGGGTTAGGCCACTCTAGAGGCTGGAAAAATAGGCTTTTTGGGGATTTTTTTTTTCAGAAAAACTACATAATAAATCGAGATTACAAAAAAGGGTATTTATCATACATATCAGTGACTGTATACAATAATTTTTTTGAAGCAATTAATTTCAAAATGGCGGCTGTGCAGCGTATGTCTCAAAACTGCATTTTTTAAGTTAACCGGAAACATAACTCGGACAATTTTCAACCGATTCACTTGAAATGTTGAATATATCTTGAAAAATACATTGTCTATGGAAGTACGTAGGATTTTTTTTTATATTGCATAGTTCATTTGTTATTAACAATTATCGGACGATTTTTTAGGCAAATTTTTGGAAAGTGAAAATTTGCCTTAATTTGTTCTTATTTATCTTTATTATTTTCTCTTTTCTGTATTATTTGTCCAAGGATTTATTATTTTCTTGTGGTTGAAATAAGCTACAAGTGACGAAAAGTTACAAATTTCTTACAATAACGAACAATGTTTTATGTGACAATAACGCGAGAATTATGTTGTTTTCATTTTATTGTTTTAGAAACCATAACGTATACCATAAAATATATTTCATTATTTCTTATTTTCCTTTATTATTTTTTCTATACTTAGTTATTTTTTCTTTTCTTTATTACTTTTTCCAAGGATCTATTATTTTTTGGGGCACCGGAATAAGCTACAGGTGACAAAAAATTGACATCTTCTCATAATGACGAACAATGTTTTATGTGGAAGCAACACATATTGTACGAATTTATTCACATTTGCTTCTATAGATCAATTGAGTATTTGAAATAACAAAAATACTCGGCTCGTGCTCTGTTAAGGTTGAACCTAAAACAAGTACACGCAGATGGTAAAAGTATAACAATTTAGACTTTAGTCGTTTGGGCACGGAATAGCCCGTATACAAAAATTGAAGATGTATATCTGTTTGAGATGCGGGGATTGAAGATTTGTACACGCGTGACCGAGTGACGTCGATGGACTCTATAGGCGTATAGTGAAACTTATCTCAAGCCGATTATATATGTATGGAGGGAAAGTTACGTAGCAGCGGCAGCTGACGAGTCTATAGCGGTACAATAATGCATATCTATACACCAACCAAAGTTGCAGGTTGTTACACACGCATGTACGCAAGTCGAAAAACAAAAACGAGAAAAAAAGACGAGCGAAGGAGTCACGCAATATTTGAAACACTCTCTCTTGTCTCTCTCGCTCAATTCTCCGCGGGCACAAGGACGCGAAGGACATTCCCCCAGAAGAACGGTTTATCGGTCGCGGGTTACCACGTACCCAGATAGACATTTTACGGCAACGTAACAGCAACCGGGCAGCACGAAAAACAATGATGATTTCGCTATATGGTATCTTTTGCAGTCGCATTAAACTTTATTGTGACATCACAATATTACGTTAAATGCTCCCGGGAAAAAAGTTCATATCTGAATATATCTGAATCATATCTGTAGAATCAGATATGATCAGACAAGAAAATTGGCAATATCTGTTCATGTAGTGTCATGACCGATCATGTATGCTTATATCTGAGCATGTATGATCATATCAGAGCCATTTTGATAATTTTGAGAGCAGACCCGTCCATATCGCAGCAGGTCTGACCAGATCCAATCCCCAGGCAAGATCTGATCTTGTTGGACCAGATCTCATTTTATTGTGCCAGATCTGATTATGTCAGGTAGATCTGATTTTATTGGGCCAGATCTGATCATGTCAGGCAAATATAATCTTATTGAACCAGATCTGTCTGTCCGTATAAGAATAAAATACCGTGGATCCCAGTAGACTTGGACATCTATGAACAATAGACCTGCCCATATGATAGAATCATAGTTTATCTGAACCATTAGACCAGGTATAACTTCGACTATATCAGAGCAAATCTTACCCTGTTGAGACAGATCAAAACTTGTTAGTGCAGTCATGAAGATATTAAAATGTTTACATATATAGAGCGGGGTTATTAACACGTCATCACTTGACGATCACTTGATGGGATAAAATTTTACT